>CM045886.1:69470737-69488237 GCA_025169545.1 Anguilla japonica | reverse complement strand
CTGAGTTCTGCCGCCCCTCCACCAATCTGAATAATAAACTAAAGGCAAAATAATATGATTATATTTTATTTTTTTGTAACACCAATTGCATATTCATCTCCCCAGAGAAATCATTTTCCATTTTAATGAAACACAGGGATGGGATAAAACAGATTAAAAAGCAGTTCCCATGGTGACGGAGGGAAGACAGTGCATCTGCGTACACCGGACAAGGAATGTAGAGAATTACAGAACACCTCCCAATGACTTCCCTCCACCAAACCTTCCTTCTCTCTTCCTCTCTCTCTCTTTCTCTATTCTTCTTTCTCTCTCCTTCCCTCCTCTCTCTCTCTCTCTCTCTTTGGGGCTGCAAAGTGATTAAGACTGTGTGATTAACAATAAACAAGGTTTTAAAAGTCAAAAAGTCTCTCTCTCTCTCCTCCTCCTCCTCCTCCCTCCCTCCCTCCCTCTCTCTCTCTCCCCCTCCCTCCCTCTCTTTCCCTCTCTTTCCCTCTCACAGTCTCAGATTAAGAGGTGTGGCCTCTCACCCGCTTGTCGATGTCCCCGTGCTGCAGCTGGACGAATCGGGCGCTGATGGCGGCGATGTAGCTCTGCTGATTGGAGAAGGCCACTCGCCCCGCCCCCTTCGGGTACTTCAGCTCCGGGTCGGTGTCGATCCCGGCGTAGCACACGCCCCCGTACAGCCGGTCCATGATCATCGCCAGCTCCACTGCGGGGGGGGGGGGGGGGGAGGGGGGGGGGGGGGGGGGGGGGGGGGGAGAACCTGTGAGGTTTCCTACATCAGCACTTCTGCCCCCTGGAGGTTTACCAATACGGGCCCAAATATGGGCCCAGGCCAGGAAACAGAGAGAGAGACACAGGTTCCTAACTTCAGAAGCAGGACGAGTTACAGCAGGTGCTGGGTGGAGATGCATTGTTAGCTGTGAGCAGAACAAATTTTGATGACAAATTTTGATTTAGTTTTAGTTCTGACTAAATTGCATTTTAATTTGTCACATTTTAGTCATTTACAGTAAATACCGTTAGTTTTAGTCTACTTTGAATCTGCAAAAACTAGTATTAGTTGACAAAACTGAAGTTGTTTTAGAGGACAAAAACTAAGAGAGTGAGTTATGGTTATGGTTACCTGTGGGGGGAGGGGGAGGGGCTTTACCTGCGAGGGGAGGGGGAGGGGCTTTACCTGTGGGGGGAGGGGTTTACCTGCGGGGGGAGGGGGGGGAGGGGGAGGAGTGTGGCACAGTGGGTAAGGAACTGGGCTTGTAACCGAAAGGTCGTAGGTTCGATTCCCGGGTAGGGCACTGCCGTTGTACCCTTGAGCAAGGTACTTAACCGAAATTGCTTCAGAATATATCCAGCTGTATAAATGGATACAATGTAAAATGCTATGTAAAAGTTGTGTAAGTCGCTCTGGATAAGAGCGTCTGCTAAATGCCTGTAATGTAATGTAATGGGAGGGGCTTTACCTGTGGGGGGAGGGGGTTTACCTGCGGGGGGAGGGGGAGGGGCTTTACCTGTGGGGGGAGGGAGGTTTACCTGCGGGGGGAGGGGGAGGGGCTTTACTGTGGGGGGAGGAGGTTTACCTGCGGGGGGAGGGGGAGGGGCTTTACCTGCGGGGGGAGGGGGGGGGGAGGGGCTTTACCTGTGGGGGGAGGGGGTTTACCTGCGGGGGGGAGGGGGAGGGGGAGGGGCTTTACCTGTGGGGGGAGGGGGGGGAGGGGGAGGGGCTTTACCTGTGGGGGGAGGGGGAGGGGGAGGGGCTTTACCTGTGGGGGGAGGGGGTTTACCTGCGGGGGGAGGGGGAGGGGCTTTACCTGGGGGGGAGGGGGAGGGGGTTTACCTGTGGGGGGAGGGGGACTTTGGGGGGGCTTTACCTGCGGGGGGAGGAGGGGGTTTACCTGCGGGGGGAGGGGAAGGGGGGCGCTTCACCTGCGGGGGGAGGGGGTTTACCTGCGGGGGGGGGGGAGGGGGAGGGGCTTTACCTGCGGGGGGAGGGGGAGGGGCTTTACCTGCGGGTGGGGGGAGGGGGAGGGGTTTACCTGTGGGGGGAGGGGGAGGGGGAGGCGCTTTCACCTGCGGGGGGAGGGGGTTTACCTGCGGGGGGAGGGGGAGGGGCTTTACCTGTGGGGGGAGGGGGTTTACCTGCGGGGGGAGGGGGAAGGGCTTTACCTGTGGGGGGAGGGGGTTTACCTGCGGGGGGAGGGGGGGGGGAGGGCTTTACCTGTGGGGGGAGGGGGAGGGGCTTTACCTGTGGGGGGAGGGGGTTTACCTGCTCGGAGGGGCCGCGGAACTCCTCCCACAAAGATGGTCTTGCGCGGGTCGAGGGGCTGGGAGCCGTCCATCACAAAGTCGCTGTCACTCAGGTTCCAGGGCCTGATCTGCACCTGCAGTGCGAGAGACCACCAGCAGGGGGGGTCAGAGAGAGCAGAACACAGCATCTCAGACCACCAGCAGGGGGGTCAGAGAGAGCAGAACACAGCATCTCAGACCACCAGCAGGGGGGTCAGAGAGAGCAGAACACAGCATCTCAGACCACCAGCAGGGGGGGTCAGAGAGAGCAGAACACAGCACCTCAGATCACCAGCAGGGGGGTCAGAGAGAGCAGAACACAGCACCTCAGATCACCAGCGGGGGGGCGGGGAGGGGCAGCACCTCAGGGGGGGGGGTCAGAGAGAGCAGAACGCAGCACCTCAGACCACCAGCAGGGGGGGTCAGAGAGAGCAGAACCAGGGATGCAGGACAAGGGCCAATCCAAGGCCTGAACTATCTCAGACTAACTTCAATTTTATTAGCCTCAAACCTTTTAAAAAATTTTTATTCATTATAAAGTCATGAGCTATAACTGCACACTGCACAAGTTGCTTCAATGAAAATCTTTACTTGTGGCCCAATACAGGAGTGACCCAGCATTGGCACATGCAGCTGCACAGAAAACCCATTCAGAGAAACTGGAACAAAACCAGCCAACACATGCACACACACACACACACACACCAGCTCTCAGACACTTTATTTGAGCACCCTTCAGTTGTTAATCTCACTGGTGGAGCAGCAATGGACGTTATTAATCTCACCGATAAAGCCATGCTACGCGTTGTTAAACTCACCGGTTTATCCTTGATGGTGGGGCTGGACACACACAGGTAGAGCTTTCCGTCCTCCTCCAGGCAGGCCTCGATCAGGGCCTGCACAGAGCTCTCCTCCTGGAACAGCAGGAAGGCGTAACCTAGGCAACAAGCAGGACAGTTCCGCTCATTCCAGGGAAAGGTCACAGCCGGAGTTTGGGCATTTGGCAGACGCTCTTAGTCAAAGAAACGCAGACAGTTATAGCAGACAGCTATAACTCAGCGAGTACAGGCATAACTCTGTGAGTGCTGTTACTCTGTGAGTGTAGACATAACTCTGTGAGTGCTCTTACTCTGTGAGTGTAGACATAACTCAGTGAGTACAGGCATAACTGATTGAGTGTTTAACTCTGAGTGGATGAGGACACTGGGAAGCCCTGAAGTCAGAGAAGCTGATCAGAGAAGACAGAAGACAGCTTTGGAAACGGCTGCAGTCTCCCGCTGTGGATGATGTCATCCAGGTGGTCTCAGGAGGAGGCTCCTGGGGCTCAGTACCTTTCGGGGGGAAGTAGGACTTGCTCTCGGCCTTGTGCGGCCAGTCCACCACCAGGTGGCCAAACCGGCGGAAGCTAGTGGTGATCTCATCTGCAGAGGGAGAGAGAGAGAGAGAGAGAGAGAGGAGAGGGAGAGGGAGACGGAGAGAACGGAGAAAGGGAGAGAATGGAGAAAGAGACGGAACGGAAAGAGGGAGAGAATGGAGAAAGGAAGAGAACGGAGAAAGAGACAGAACGGAAAGAGGGAGAGAATGGAGAAAGGGAGAGAACGGAGAAGGGGAGAGAACGGAGAGAGTGAGAGAACGGAGAGGAAGGACGAGTGAGACAAGCACAGTCCCCAATCCCAGGTCGTGAAACGCAAAAACATGGGGGGGGGGGGGGGGGCGAGGCAGAGCCCTGATCCCCGACCCCGCCACCGCCAGCTCACCTTCATCGATGTCGGGAGGAAGACCCCCGACGAAGACCTTGCGGGAGAAGCGCTCGGTGCGCTCGCCGTTCTGCTGCAGGCCCCCGGGGACTCCCTGGTTACCGTGACCATCGTCAAGGAGACCGTCGTCAATGGGGAACAGGGAGGAGCGACCTGAGGGAGGGAGGGAGGGAGGGGGGCGTCTGATGCGTTACACGCGTGTGCACGCACATGAACAACACACACCTACACACACACGCAGAGCCCGCAAAAACACATTCACACAAAGCATACAGGCACAGCGCACGCATGAACACACCCACCACACACACACACACATATACTCACACACACACACAGGCATGCACATACACACAGGCACACACACATCCATACACACACACACACACACAGGCGCACACACCTGCACACACACGTACACACAGACGCCGGCATGCACACATCCATACACACACACACACACACACAGGCGCGCGCACACATCCACACACACAGAACAGGCCAGGCACTGCAATGCTACGTGCTCAGACAGCCAATCACTAGAAGAGCTTTACCTCGCCGTCTCCCATAACTCCTTGCTGCATGTAAATAAAGCACAGAGCACATTTTACAGTCAGGAAGTCGGGCCCTGGGCACAGATCCCCCATGAGCACCTGTAAAGGACAGGTTTGCTATTTTTGGATAGTCCAGATTTTTCCCTGTCTTCTTGGAGCCATTTTTAGCTATGTAACCTATTATCTGCAAGACACTTAAAACCATCACCCTCAGTAATACTCACTAAGCTAATCCCTGGGCACACACTTCCTCTGCTACTTGAGGAAACTCAAAAAATGCAACAGAAAGCACAAAATTCTGAATTCTCAAGAAGGAACAGAAGGAGGAACCCGCCGTCGTGTTGATGGTAATTTAACCCTGCGGTTTTTGTAACCGTCGGTATGATGGTTATGTGGTGACCGTGACAGCCCTGCTGGCAAACAGAAACCCACCCGGAAACCACAAAGACTCCGGGGCAAAACGGCTGTGAATCTCACAGAACAGAACACCTCAGGAGCAAAGCCCCACAGAACCAAGCCTGCACTGATCCAAACTGGACAGGACCGGAATGGACCCCCACAGTACAAGAACACTGTCACCATCCGCATACCTTTGCACAGTTTGCTTACAGCTTACAGCAGATCTTTGCATTATGTCAGAGCTACACGTGTGATAAGCTCATCATCAGTGCCTGACATCCAGATGAAGTACACTTCAGTGGATCAGCTGCTAGCACTGTGGGCTAACACCTGCAAGCTAATGTTACCTGAGAGAGAGCTGTGAGGTTTTTTAACCAGGTTGGCCGACTGAGAACTCAATTTCTCTTTTGCAGTAACAACTCGCAGAATTGAAATTGGCAGGAATTCAAGGCTAGTTGTGTAGCCAATCAAATATAGGGGGTGTTTAGGTGGATGGATTGTGCAACCAATCAAATATAGGGGTGATGAGGTGGATGGATTGTGCAACCAATCAAATATAGGGGGTGATTAGGGGGACAGAGTGTGTGCCGGCACACACTGGTTTCGGCCCAACACTTTTCAAACCAGAGAAACATGGCGCCCTGTTCATGAACTCTCTCATGCACCCAAATGGTCCACTAAAATATGTTTCTGAAAACATTGGTGAGGTGAGAAATATAGAATACTTTATGCAAATCAGTTGGTTTGAGGTGACAACAGAAGCAAACAACGATTGGAAGAGAAGAGAGTGATTTACCATTCAGCATGAGAAGGTTGTCTGGCCCGGGGTGAGGGTATCCCATGCGCCCTAGAGTAAGAGAGAGAACAGGGTGAGCTGTGAGCACCCCTGTCACATGACCTGATCTGAGGCCAAACAGGGGGAGGTGTGAGCACCCCTGTCACATGACCTGATCTGAGGCCAAACAGGGGGAGGTGTGAGCACCCCTGTCACATGACCTGATCTGAGGCCAAACAGGGTGAGGTGTGAGCACCCCTGTCACATGACCTGATCTGAGGCCAAACAGAGGGAGATGTGAACACCCTGTCACATGACTGGATCTCAGGATGAACAGGGTGAGGTGTGAGAACCCCTGTCACATGACCTGGTCTCAGGATGAATAGGATATGATGGAAACATGCCCTGTCAC
Source organism: Anguilla japonica (assembly GCA_025169545.1). NCBI lineage: Eukaryota > Metazoa > Chordata > Actinopteri > Anguilliformes > Anguillidae > Anguilla > Anguilla japonica. Next base: position 69,482,054 of record CM045886.1, on the reverse strand, counting down.
ATGACCGAGTCTGAATACTGGGCTGTTCCTGAACATTGGCTATAGCATGAACCATGCCTCTGTGTATACGAGGGGTGCACATGCATGTTGAGATCTGGAGCACGTGGACTCAAAGACAGGCAAGCTGGGCCAAGTCAAGCCCTAGTTTCTGATGGCTCCTGTAAAGTCCAGTCTGTCAGAGGACTGGAAAAGGAAGAGCCTCTTACAGCACACTGTGGATATGAGCAACCGATGAGCAGCCTGTTCTCCCTATAATCTTCAGTCAATATCGCAGCGATGTCTTCTGCATCAATTCCAAATAAACCACACACACAATCACCCACGTGCCCTCACACACAATCCACATATAACCTCAGACATACACACATACTGACACTATCCCTAACACACACTCATAGTATCCACACACACACACACACACACACACTCACACACTCACACACCATAAAGCTGCAGATATCCTCCTGCAAACTGCTCACACCTTGTGCGTGAGTGTGACACCAGCTCTAAATTTAGTCCCCTTCATTTGTTTCTCTGTGAATTACAGTCTGTGACAGATCCATCTGTCCTGCTTACAAACAGCTGCGGCTCCTTGCCCCACACCAAACCCAGCCTGCTACACCTCTACACCAAACCCAGCCCTGCTACACCTCTACACCAAACCCAGCCTGCTACACCTCTACACCAAACCCAGCCTGCTACACCTCTACACCAAACCCAGCCTGCTACACCTCTACACCAAACCCAGCCTGCCACACCTCTACACCAAACCCAGCCCTGCTACACCTCTACACCAAACCCAGCCTGCCACACCTCTACACCAAATCCAGCCTGCTACACCTCTACACCAAACCCAGCCTGCCACACCTCTACACCAAACCCAGCCTGCTACACCTCTACACCAAATCCAGCCTGCTACACCTCTACACCAAACCCAGCCTGCCACACCTCTACACCAAACCCAGACTGCGACACCTCTACACCAAAGCCAGCCTGCTACACCTCTACACCAAACCCAGCCTGCTACACCTCTACACCAAACCCAGCCTGCTACACCTCTACACCAAACCCAGCCTGCTACACCTCTACACCAAACCCAGCCTGCTACACCTCTACACCAAACCCAGCCCTGCTACACCTCTACACCAAACCCAGCCTGCTACACCTCTACACCAAACCCAGCCTGCTACACCTCTACACCAAACCCAGCCTGCCACACCTCTACACCAACCCAGCCTGCTACACCTCTACACCAAACCCAGCCTGCCACACCTCTACACCAAACCCAGACTGCCACACATCTACACCAAACCTACTCCTGCTACACCTCTACACCAAACCCAGCCTGCTACACCTCTACACCAAACCCAGCCTGCCACACCTCTACACCAAAGCCAGCCTGCTACACCTCTACACCAAACCCAGTCCTGCTACACCTCTACACCAAAGCCAGCCTGCTACACCTCTATACCAAACCCAGCCTGCTACACCTCTACACCAAATCCAGCCTGCTACACCTCTACACCAAACCTAGTCCTGCTACACCTCTACACCAAAGCCAGCCTGCTACACCTCTATACCAAACCCAGCCTGCTACACCTCTACACCAAATCCAGCCTGCTACACCTCTACACCAAACCTAGTCCTGCTACACCTCTACACCAAACCCAGCCCTGCTACACCTCTACACCAAAGCCAGCCTGCTACACCTCTACACCAAACCTAGTCCTGCTACACCTCTACACCAAACCCAGCCTGCTACACCTCTACACCAAATCCAGCCTGCTACACCTCTACACCAAACCTAGTCCTGCTACACCTCTACACCAAACCCAGCCCTGCTACACCTCTACACCAAAGCCAGCCTGCTACACCTCTACACCAAACCTAGTCCTGCTACACCTCTACACCAAACCCAGCCCTGCTACACCTCTACACCAAAGCCAGCCTGCTACACCTCTACACCAAACCTAGTCCTGCTACACCTCTACACCAAACCCAGCCCTGCTACACCTCTACACCAAACCCAGCCCTGCTACACCTCTACACCAAACCCAGGCTGCTACACCTCCACACCAAACCCAGCCCTGCTACACCTCTACACCAAACCTAGTCCTGCTACACCTCTACACCAAAGCCAGCCTTAGGCCTTATCCAGCAGGCTAATGAGTTACTTTTAGTACAGAAAAAACATGGGTACACAGTTCAACACAGCGCACATCTCTGTCTCTTCTTGTCTATTTCCCTCACACTCTAAGGCTCGTATCCGTTCTGATATATTACATGCAGCAGCGATTCGATTAGGATGCAAAACAGTGGCGAAAAGGCGGTCCCATTCACACGCTCACCCTTCATTGGGTCCTGCTCCGCTCTCATGATGTCGATCAGAGAACTCTCCAGAGAGTGCATGTTCAGGCTGTCATACATCCGGGAGCGGTCCTGGGTGGAGGGTGGGGGGGGGGTAAAGAGAAAACGCTGAGCTGACCGTTTCAGTGTTTATGAGCCGAGTCACTGATTCAGGAATGCGCGCTGATTCCGGAATGCACGCTGATTCAGGAATGCGCACTGATTCAGGAATGCGCGCTGATTCAGGAATGCGCACTGATTCCGGAATGCGTACTGATTTCGGAATGCGCACTGATTCCAGAATGCGCGCTGATTCAGGAATGCGCACTGATTCAGGAATGCGCACTCATTCCAGAATGCGCACTGATTCCAGAATGCGCGCTGATTCAGGAATGCGCACTGATTCAGGAATGCGCACTCATTCCAGAATGCGCACTGATTCCAGAATGCCCATGAATTCCTGAGTGTGGTTAGGTTCCAGAATGTCTAAAACCTTACACAAGCGGCAGAGGCGGACCCAGTACACTCACAAAGCTATATGAATTTCTATCAGTGCGTAGGTGTGCGTGTGCATGTGTGTGTGTATGAGGGTGTATCTGTGTGTGTGTGTGCTGTAAAAGAGAATGAAGTCCATGATTCCCATTCTCGTGGAACTCAAGATTTTTCACACTGCTCAGCTGTAACTGTTTTCAATTTATAGGGTGATAAAATATATATTAAATCTAGAAACACACAAAATCTCATGTGCACAACCATACACACTTTGAGTGAGTGTGTGTGCGTGCGCGCGCATGTGTGTGTGTGTGTGTGCGTGTCTGTGGGGGGGGGGGGGGGCACAGCCCAACCCCCTCCCCACCCCCTTTATTTTCCATCTTTAAACATTTTATGAACTCTCATCTCATCTTCCTCTCTCCCGCTGGCGTGCTGAGTTGTGTGAGGATCTCACCCGTCGGCCATTTCCTCTTTGTGAAAACCGCGCCCAGTTATTATCCCATCAATAATTCATTCACTCTCGCTGCCTCACTCAGACAGCACACAGCTCACCCACAGGTCTCTGTCCCGCCTTTACTTCACTGACTTCACTGTAATTCCTTTTTGATGCTGCTACAAAACTCTCCATGGGCTTGGTGTTGTGAAACTTCTGGAAGAGAAATTTTGGGCGCCGCCATATTGTACAAATTGGAGCCAGGAGCAATAGAGAAAAGAGGATAGCCTTATATGGGCATGAAGTCTGGCCCGGGTTCGAGTCGTCCGCTAAGCGTGTGAGGTACAGTGACTCGGCAGTGATGTAAACTGTCCCCGATTCCTCCACAAAACATTACTGATTGACTTGGTACTTTGACTGTTTTGGTACCATTGACCTACATTGAAACGGGTGGCTGAAACACCTGTACTGGAGCCAAGCGCGGTGTCGCTAGTGAGCAACGTCTCTCAGCAAGACCAGGAAGCGAGCTTCAGAAACGAAGCTCGGGTTTGGCTGCTTGAGAAACGCACACAGAGAGGAGTGTCTGGCTGTTGCAGTTGGGCCTGGCCAGTAGGGGGCAGCAGTGCGTGGCTGCTATTGTCAGGTCTCACCTGTAGGGGGAGCAGTGAGTTGCTGTTGTTGTCCGTGCGAAAGAGATTCTCCTCCATCCAGGACTTGGGCCCCAGCGAGTTGGCGGGGCGGGGAAATTTCGGAGGAGCGATGACGTTGCTGGAGAAGGGCTTCTTCATGGGGGAGATCTGGCTGAGGGGGCCAGGCACCCCCATCCCCCCCCCACGCCGATGGTCACGCCCATGGACACCGCCCCATGACACTCCCCCAGAGCTCCACCCACTGCTCTGGTGACTGCTCCATGGAGACTGCTTCATCACCGGCTGCAGAGAGAGAGAGAGAGAGAGGCAGGGCTGGTGAAAAGAAGAAACTTAAAGCGTGTGTGTGCACACATACACACACACACACACACACACACAGACAAACACTCACACACACACACACACACACACACACACACATACACACAGACACACACAAACACGCGCACACACTCACACACTCATACACACACACATACACACAGACACACAAAAACACGCGCACACTCAAACTCACACACAGACACACTGTTATTCACGTCCAGGCTTTCAGCAGAAGCTCTGATCCCCAGGTGCGCACAGGTAAGTGCTCATGAAGGGGATCAGCTGAGAGCCCAGAGCCCGCAGACCAGCGGAACGCAGTGAGTCACAGGTGAGGACTCCGGGGTCGTCGTGGCGATAAGCACAGACAGGAGCGCGGTGCGCGGCAGAGTGCTGTCTGCAGACCTCTGTGTCTACGCTCACGCCTGCAGGCGCTGAGTGACTCAGCACTGAGGATATCTGCCGCCTGCTCTCAGTGGGGGGGGGGGGGGGGGAGGGGGGGGGGGGGCAGGGTAGAGGGGGGGGGGACCACCAGAGGTGCCATTCTTAATTCCACAGGCGCCCCAGGACACGCCCTGCACCACGCTCCAGGCCTCCAGACAGCCAGGCCGTATACTTAAGGAGGGTGTGGGCGACGGACTTAATGACCGCCTTCGTCTGGTCTAGACTGCGCAGCGGCCGGCCAGAGCGGCCGCACCATACGGGCTCCCACCATGCACTGCGGCTTCAGCCTTATGCCCAGTTACTGCTGCCTGACTGGCTGCAGTCAGGGCGTTTCCCGATTGGCTGCTGCAGTCAGGGGTCTTTGTGATTGGCTGCTGCAGTCTGGGCGTTTCCTGGAGAAGGAGTTCAGCTACTGTCCCTTGAGAGCTGAGCTCTTCCATCGGGGGAATTATGTGGTTTATAGAGCAGCTGATCACACATACTGCTCACACACTGCTCACACACACTGATCACACACACTGCTCACACACACTGATTACACACACTGCTCACACACACTGATCACACATACTGCTCACACACACTGCTCACACACACTGATCACACACACTGCTGACAGTCCGCACTGCCAGGGAATCACATGCGTGAAGTGTAGCACAGTGGACGAAGCACATGGACGAAGTGTAGCACAGTGGGTAAGGAACTGGGCTTGTAACCGGAAGGTCGCAGGTTCGATTCCCGGGTAAGGACACTGCCGTTGTACCCTTGAGCAAGGTACTTAACCTGCATTGCTTCAGTATATATCCAGCTGTATAAATGGATACAATGTAAAATGCTATGTAAAAAAAAGTTGTGTAAGTCGCTCTGGATAAGAGCGTCTGCTAAATGCCTGTAATGTAATGTAATGTAATGTTAACACAGTAAGAGGAAGCTCTGGCCCGCTGTGGCACAAACTCAAAGCTCAAACTGAACCTGCAACAGGAGGGCCCTAATCACTCCAGCTCCCGGCAAGCGTCATTCTGCCGCAGGTTCACCCGAAACGCAGGTCCTGGGTTCCCTCCGCCCCCCTCGGCTTCCTGACTTCAGGACGTCCTGGTTGGTAACAGCAGCTACTGGTGCCGTGTTGGAGCACAGAACGTCCACTGCCACAGTGTTCCACATGGCCCTGCCCCCTCATGAATATTCATCAGATGCATCAAATTGTCACGCACATACAATATCATACACTTTCATGCACACACACACGCACATACACTGCTGCCACAACCCCACTGCTGCCACAACCCCACTGCTGCCACAATCCCACTGCTGCCACAACCACACTGCTCCCTCCCTCCCCCTTGCCTCCTTTTCCCCATCTCCCTCTCCTCCCTCTCTCTCCCCCTTGCCTTCTTTCTCCCTCTCTTTCCCTCTCTCCCCCTCTTGCCTCCTTTCTCCCCATCTCCCTCTCCCTCCCTCTCTCCCTTGCCTTCTTTCTCCCTCTCTCTCTCCCTCTCTTTCCCTCTCTCTGTCTCCCTCCCTCTTGCCTCCTTTCTCCCCATCTCCCTCTCCCTCTCTCTCCCCCTTGCCTTCTTTCTCCCTCTCTTTCCCTCTCTCTCTGTCTCCCTCCCTCTTGCCTCCGTTCTCCCCATCTCCCTCTCTCTCTCTCTCTCTCTCTCTCTCGCCTTCTTTCTCCCTCACCGTCTGCCTTGTATTGTGTAATTATCTCAGCTCCAGCAGTTAACACAAAACAACCAAAATCCTTGTAATTTAGTAAAAGGTCTGTGAGTGTGCGCGTGTGTGTGTGCGTGTATGTGTGTGTATGCGTGTGTATGTTTGTTTGTATGTGCTTATGTGTGTGTGTGTGCTTGTGTGTATGTGTGTGTGTGCATGTATATGCTTGTGTGTATGCGTGTGTGTATGTGTGTGTGTGTGTGCTTGTATGCATGTGTGTCATGTTCTGAATGAGGTAAAAGTTTCTTCTTATATAAACATTGATGTTGACAAAATACATACCTAATTCATATATATGTGTATATATATGTGTGTGTGTGTGTGCTTATTCATTCATGAGTCCTTCCTTTCGCCGCATCTTCCTCTGGTGTTCATCGCCGTTCTATTTTTAGCCCGGCTCTCCACGTTCGCTTAATCCTACGGGCCGTGTTATTTCAGGGACATCATGTGACCGGTTTTCTAACGCCATCAGCGGACGGACGCAATGGCGAACAGGAGGGGGCTAAAGGGTTCGGGAATTAAATACGTGAAAGGGAGACCCGAGGAGGCGGCTTGTACAAAGCCGGCATTGTGCATTAATCACATGCAAACGCGTGCGCGCGCGCGCACACACACACACACACACACACACACACACACACACAATCCTCCCGTGCCCCTCCTCGTTTTCAAGGAAGGATGCGTAAAGCTCCGCATTTCTACAGCTGATTTTGGGCGCAGCGCCGGACAGTAGAAGCAAGAGGGCCACTTTAAATTCCGCATCAGGCTTGGAATTCGCTTCGGGTTGATTTATGCAATAGTGGCTACGCGCATCCCATTGTATGATCCAGAACCGCCATGTCCGTTTGCCACCCCCCCCCCCCCCCCCCCGCCCCAAAACCCCGTCCCACGGTGAACTACAATGAATCACGACAATGACAGTGGCTGAAACTGCCGTACAACAAATCTGTCGTTTTTGTTCATCTTTGCGCATTACGCATTATTGCCAGCTTAAACAGCGCCGTGACACACCGCGTCAACTGAAGCGCAGTTACTGAAATACAACGAAAGGCTGCCTCCCTCTATCATACAATGCACTAGTAGCCAGGTAAAGGGGGACGGTAGGAGACGCGCACCTGGTGGTGGTTGTAGTTATTCCGCTGCTGGAGAAACGCGCCCTGGTGGTGGTGGTGCATCTGGGGACTGCCGGGGCTCCTCCGGCTCTGTTGCGGCGGGGGCACGCTGATCTGCGGGGAGAACGGGCCGCCGAAGCCGTGCACATTAACCCCCGCGCAGGGATTAGCTGACACCGGCGAAAAACTCTGGAAAAACGCCGGGTTAACCGAGGAAGGGATCCCCGGGTAGAAGCCGCTGTCGGCCTCGGCGCTGTGGACCTGGTTCAGCGGGTTCGAGTGGTTCGGATTTGCGGAGTTCGTGACGGGTGGCGGCGGCGAGCTTGTTTGCACGGACCACGGGGTTCCGAACACGGGCAGGGTCGGGGACGCGGAGCCGCTCGGGTTCTGGTGCGGGTTCTGCATCTCCTGGTTCTGAATGGCGGTGAAACCAGCACCAAGACCTCCGGGCAGCATGTTAGCGCCGCCGCCGCTGCTGCTGCCATTGCCGTTGTTGATGAGGTGGGCGGTGGGGGAGTCCATCTGGATTTTAAGCTTGTTTGGATTCACGGAAGACTGCGACGGCGACGCGGCAGCCACCGCATTTGCTTCCGCCTCCTCCACCGACGCGGGGCTGATCTGAACGGGACTGGAGTCCAGGCTGCGGTCGGACTCGGGGGTACCTTGGCGCTGGTGGCCGAGGGCAGCGTACTGCTGTTTGTGTGTCAGGTGACCGAGCTCTCCTCCCGGTGGGGGCGGCGGCGCGCTGCTGAATTCTGCCCGCTGCGGATTGATCTGCTGTTTGTTCAGCCCTTGCTGAAGGTCACAGATCTGCTGCGTCTGGCCGAATTTGTCTTGATTTACACTCGCCCTAAAATCGGACAACTGTTGCTGACTGTAGTCCAGGACGTTCTGGCGCAGCTGGTCGCTGAAATCGGGGCTGCCGTTGTGGTCACGGTTGTCGCTGTTGCCTGGTTGCTGTTGTCCGGTTTTGTTTGCTGCGCTGTCGCTGTTGTTTTTCTCGGTTGACGGAGGTTGCTGTGCGATTTTCACCCCAGCGACGAGCTCATCCTGCATGTTTTGCTGATGGGCAGCGGCTGGCAAGAACAAGGAGGACGCGGCGGCAGCGCTTCTGCTGGTGGATAGCGACAAACCACTGACAGAAACCGGAGATTCTCGGGTACTCGAAACCGAAGAGAGAGTCGCGTACGACCTGAAAACGCCTCCAAAAAAGACCGCAGAGCTGTTGTTAATGTTAGCCGTTTGTATCAAGCCGAGCCCGTAATCACCCATTTATTTATGTAAAAAACAGGCTATAGGTTCGAAAGTGTTAAATAACGACTCTGAATTCCCGTATTTCTTTATAAGGACAATAAACAATACGGAGTGGGTACAGCAGCCTATAAATTATTAGAGTATTTATGTAATAGCGAGAGAGGAGGGGTTTAGATTGGAGCCTGGGCGTTTCAATTATAAATGTTCAAGTCTTTCCTTAAAGTATTTTGTTGATTTCCTTATTGTTTTGATAGGCTATATCGTGGGTTATTCTGTAAAAAGATTTCTGGCTCAATTTAGCCGTTCTAATAGCCTGTCCTTTCCGAATACCCGTGCCTGCCCCCTCCTCTCTTCGCCGGCTCGGCTGCTGCAGCGGAGCAAAGAAAGTCCTACATGACGTCACCGCGCGTCATGATATATGCAGAGCTCCTCCTTCCGTTCGTGAACGACAGCGCCACGAGCAGAGCTGCAGAAAGCCGCATTGTTTACGTCAGTCGTTTATTATTCATAATGCGCAGTGTACATCGTCATGTCTTTTTGAATATTAAGTAGCGGGTTTTTTTGTTGTGAGTGCGTCTAACCCTTTGCGGTTTTTGAGCAGCTCTACAGGTAAGTGCAGCGGAAATAGGAGACCCCCTCCTGTCTTCCACTGACGTGGCCTCGCACGCGAACAAACGCATTCATCTGGCGCCGTGGGAAACATCTAAATAAGCCGGTACTTAACGGACTCATTCCTCGTCAGAACTCTGGATTTGTTACCACCAGCAGCACCCTGTAATTCTTTATTTATTAGTGAAGTGGTGTAGACCTACTACGATCTTTGCTGGCAAAAAACTAAATAACAATATTAACATGTGGCTATTTAACACTTGCAGACAAACAAGCTGCTCTCAGGTTTTGGAATATCCGAAGTGATGTGTACTACTGTGTAAATGATCAATAAAAATATAGATCAATGTCATTAAAATAAAATATCAATCAAATATTCTGATGCAAGTGCAAAGGCAATAAGAACATGAATCTTGTTACTTTGCACACCATCTTGGATCATAGTCTATAGGCTACCTTGCGACAGTCATGAGCTCTAAAACTGACTGAATGTGTTTGTGCATAAAAAACGTAAAGAAATGCCGTTGGTGGATGCAGATTAGCATTTGATGGGACTCTTCGATATCTTCCAAAATTAAAATTAAACAATTAAAAAATATATCAATTAACCAGCGGGGCCTGGTTTGAGTGCTCCATTAGCCAAGATATTGCAAAAAAAAAAAAAAAAAGAAAACACACAGAGGCAAGATTTCCTAGTCCATAGGAGGGGCAATGTATGCATTGGTAGGATCTGTAAGTTCCGTCTTCTCTTTCTGTGGTAGTTTGGAACAGGAAGTGGAAACAGCTGCCCCCACACATGGTCGCCATGGGATCCGTATGTACAGTTCGCCCAACTGTGTGGTCAAGAGCTCATACAGGACCAAGGAAAACAAACAAACAAACAAACAAACAAACAAACAAACGAAGAGGGCTGCCTACTACACACACACACACACAGACACACACACACACACACACTCTCACACACACACACACACACACACACATGCTCACACTCTCAAACACACACACACACACCTGCACTAGCACACACACACTCTCTCACACACACACACACACACACACACACACACACTCACACACACACACACACACACACACACACACACTGCAGCATCCTCTGGTCTACAGTAAGTGCTGCGGTCCATTACGACCTGCATTTTAAAACACAGATTCTAAGAGAAGCGCCATCCCCTGGGATCCAGCACAGGGCAGCCAAACAGGGGGGGAGGAACACTGATGCCAAATTTCCATCACAGTGACGGTGCAGTGCCTTTCAGACAGCACTTTGTGAGTCTGCTGAAAGGTTCAAATCTGGCCCCAAACAACTTAGGTCAAAATAATCCCACAGCATTTAGGGTGTTTATGATGTGTACCTGTACAGTGTAATTACATCAGGGGTAGACTGTCTCTCAGGTGTAAGAGGCACACCTGCAGAGTGTAGTTACATTAGACTTAACTGTGTGTGTGATTTTGATATTGTTTGCTTTGAAAGAAGAACAGTCACTCAGCCACAGCAATGAGAAAAAGAGCTGAGTGTGTATCTCATGCGTTTCCAATGTTGTTTTCATTGATGTTGTGATTATTTTTTATATTATTTAAGTTTTGGTTTTTGATGCACCATAGAGGGGGTGTTCGCCCCCCCAACCCCCTTCAGTGTAACCTCCACCTCTTCTTGATTAGCTTCGTTCCCCCACCCCTCCACCCACACACTGTCAGCTGTCTGTCCCATCAGCAGATACACCTTCTCCCCTAGTCCCCCACCCCTCCACCCACACACTGTCAGCTGTCTGTCCCATCAGCAGATACACCCCCTCCCCTAGTCCCCTCCCCCTCCAGCCAGACTGGGGTGGGGTGTCCTGGCCAATTGCCCCAGATGGACCCACCCCCCCCCCCCCCCCCCCCCCCACAGGGGTAGGGGCAGGTGTGACGGCCGTGCCTTC
>CM045886.1:69313237-69468237 GCA_025169545.1 Anguilla japonica | reverse complement strand
AAAAAAAAAAACAGTAAACCCCCCATACACACGTGATTGTGTATGTTCGTGTGTTTGTGCATGTTGAGGGTGTCAAGTATAACTCTGTACTCCCTTTAGAAACTGGCTACTGGCTTCTCCCAAAAGTATGTAAGTAGATGAATTCAAGTGAGCATGAAGTGCAGTTAAATATGTTCCATGTTTCGGCACATTCAGTCGTCACCATGCAGGTTGCTAAACAGATAATCACTGCCCCATCATATGCGTGTTTGTGTGTGTGTGACGTTGACGAGTAAATCTCCACTCTCTGCTCAGCCTGGCCTCAGTCCAACACCACACCTCCTGCAACTGTGGGCTGAACCAGGAAGTCACTCCCACTCTCTCTGTCACACAGTTTCAGAGAAACGAAACTGAACTCTGTCTCTGCCAGTGTGAGCAGTAAAATGGCTGAAGGTGGAGGTTTACTGGATCAGGACCAGTTCAGCTGTGCGATCTGTCTGGATCTACTGAAGGATCCGGTAGCTATTCACTGTGGACACAGTTTCTGTATGGACTGTATTAAGGGCTACTGGGATCAGGATGATCATACTGGTGTCTACAGCTGTCCCCAGTGCAGACAGACCTTCACTCCAAGGCCTGTTCTGGGCAGAAACACCATGCTGGCTGAAGTGGTGGAGAAACTGAAGAAGACAGGACTCCAAGCTGCTCCTCCTGCTCACTGTTACACTGGACCTGGAGACGTGGCGTGTGATTTCTGCTCTGAAAGAAAGCGCAAAGCCGTCAAGTCCTGTCTGGTGTGTCTGGCCTCTTACTGCGAAACTCACCTCCAGCCTCACTATGAATCTCCTGCCTTTAAGAAGCACAAATTGGTCAAAGCCACTGGAAACCTGCAGGAGAAGATCTGCTCTCATCACGACAAACTGCTGGAGGTTTACTGTCGTACTGATCAGCAGTGTGTCTGTTATCTGTGTACGATGGATGACCACAGAGGCCATGATACAGTCTCAGCTGCAGCAGAAAGAACTGAGAAACAGGTAAGGACTGAAACTTTTTAAGGTGGTTAATATTATGAAGACTAATTTCTCTTTATCACATATCATACTATTTTAATAGCTGCTCTGAGAATGGGTTGTCAAAGCTTTTTTACCACAGGTATGTTTCAGTAAAATTATACAGAGACTTGATCTCAGGTTTCAGATCCACAGTGATAAAGTAGGGAGAGTAAGAATCAGAGTAGAAAGTGAACACTAGTCTTCTAAGATATCTTTCATGACCTCATTCTGGAGGAGTTTGTGATAACAGCCATGTAGATATACATATAGATATATAAGTAGTATTAGTGGTAATTAGTAGTATAATGCGAAAGGAACTGGTCTTGTACCCTAAAGGCCACAGTTTCGATTCCAGGGTAGGACACTGCCATTGTACCATTCAGCAAGATACTCAACCTTAACCTGTATATAGTGTGTGTGTATATATATCCATCTATATAAATGGATGCAATGTAAAAGTTTTGCAAGTCACTCTGGATAAGAGCGTCAGCTAAATACCTATAATGTAACAAATCTGCAATTTACAAAAAATAAAAAATAAAACAACAGGACAGTAAAAACAAGATAATTCCAAACATTACAATGGCAGATAAAATTGAGTTGTAATCATACAGTAAATATACAATAAATATTGTTTTAATGGGGAAAGCAAATATTTCCACAGAAGCAGCTGGGGGCGACACAGACTAAACTCCAGCAGAGAATCCAGGAGAGAGAGAAGGAGCTGCAGGATCTGAGACAGGCTGTGCAGTCAATTAAGGTGGGTACTGACCAGAGGAGAAGACAACAAGACAGCAGCTGGCTGCCAGAAGAGTCATTTCAGGGCTCAGTCAGGGCTCTCCTCCAGTCAGCCAGCGAGGAGCCCAGTGTTGAGCCACTTTCCAGCCCTGTGGGGCTCAATCCCACTGAGCCACACTGTGGGGAACAGGCTGTCTGGGGTCCCAGTAAGAGCTGAGTGAAAGGCCTAGTTAAAATGTACAGCCCTCCCCTCTCTGTCTCCTAACAGTGCTCTGCACAGGCAGCAGTGGAGGGCAGTGAGAGGATCTTTACTGAGCTTATCCGCTCCATTGAGAGAAGGCGCTCTGAGCTGAAAGAGCTGATCAGAGATCAGGAGAAGGCTGAAGTGAGTCGGGCTGAAAGACTCCTGGAGCGACTGGAGCAGGAGATTGCTGAGCTGAGGAGGAGAGATGCTGAGCTGGAGCAGTTTTCACAGATGGAGGATCACATCCATTTCCTCCAGGTAACTTCACTGTTTCTCTGACAGTTTGCACAATGTAAATTGTACACACATGGTGAGGTGCGTTCCTCATTTACAATGATTTGTTCTTCAAATCGATGCAGAAATCTTTTATTGAGACTGTCTTCTGTATGTCTGTGTGCCTGTATGTCTCTGTATGTGCCTGTATGTCTCCCTGTGTGAATGTCTGTCTTTCTGTCTGTCTGTCTGTAGAGCTGTCAGTCTCTCTGTGCCCCTCCTGGACCTGGAGATTTTCCCAGCATCACTGACAGTGCACACGCCTCTTTTGAGGCTGTGAGGAAATCTGTCTCTGAGCTGAACGAGCGGCTGGAGGATGTCTGCAAGGAGGAGTTAGCGAAGATTTCTATGACAGGTTATTACTGCTGAAATACTTTTATTTTTTATCACAAGTTCTTATTTTCCATGATAAAAGTTATGCTTAAGGTTTGTATCACTATCTTGTTCTCTGTGCTCCAGGTTTTTACCTCACTAGCACCAGTTAATTTACAGCCCTGTTCAGATATCCATCATCTTATCTTGAGCCATTATGTTTTCATTTTTAACTAAACTTATATGGTATAGTCATGTTTTCAGCAGGTCAGGTGTAGGTGATACAGTGTAAACACCACGGCCCACCGCTTCACACCACCACTGCTTACCCTCTGAGGCACTTCCCCCTCCGCTGGTTTCCTGGGGTAAACCCTGGTTAGTGTGGGTTAGTGTTAGCGAGGGACATTCATAAAATAAGCTTTTGGAAATTAAGCTTTCTTCTGATCTCTCTCTTTGTAGTGGGAGAAGTCAATATTGTGCCCTGGACCAGAGAGGACTTCTTACAACGTGAGTCTGCAATTAAACCTTAATTAAAACAATGAAGCAACATGAGATATTGAGGTAATATGAAGAAAAAGATGATTTATATAATATTCTATATTCATAACGGACTTGCTTTAGGGATCTCATACCTCCTCTTCACAGTCAGATCCCTGTAAATTAAGCTGTAGTCATCCTGGTATTAAACATATGGATCATATATAAAATATATGTCCTACAGTAGGGCTGTGTGAAGAAAGTTACAAGAACAATATGGATAATTATTAAAATGATTTAGATCATAACAATAGTTGAAAATTCAGTAAAATTCAGTACAAGAAGAATTGAGGAAATTAAAAAATTAAGTGAAAACTAACTGAAAAATATACCATCAAGGATAAAAAACTAAGTGCGCACAAAAAGACATTGAATGAGAAAACATAAAAACATGTAAAATATGTGAAATGTGTAAGAGGAGCTCTCTTCTGCTCCATCAGATTCCTGTCAGCTCACTCTGGACCCCAACACAGCACATCAGTGCCTCCGTCTGTCTGAGGGGAACAGAGAGGTGACTTATATGGAACAGATCCAGTCATATCCTGATCATCCAGAGAGATTTGGCAGCTGGCCCCAAGTGCTGTGCAGAGAGGGTCTGTCTGGACGCTGTTACTGGGAGGCTGAGTGGAGTGGGGAAGGGGTTTTTATAGCAGTGTCATATAAAGAGATCCTCAGGAAAGGAAAGGGTCATGACAGTGCTCTGGGATGGAATAACAAGTCCTGGAATTTGTACTGCTCTCGCTCCAGTTGCTCAGCCAAGCACAGAAATGAGCGCACTAAAATCTGTGTTCCCTCCTCCTCCAGAATAGGAGTGGACCTGGATCACAGGGCAGGAACTCTGTCCTTCTACAGCGTCTCTGACACAATGACCCTCCTGCACAGAGTCCAGACCACATTCACTCAGCCCCTCTATCCTGGGTTTAGGTCTGTGGGAGTTGGATCCTCCGTAAAACTGTGTGATCTGGGATGAGGCAGCGAGTGAAGGGAAGATCAGTTGTAATTAAAGAGAGGGAAAAACTCAAATGAGACAGAAAATGAATTAAATGTACTTAACTCTTCAACTTCAAATTATTAAATAAATGAAACAATGAAATGAGTGATTGAAACAAAAATAGAGGGCGGCTCGATGCTTTGAAACGGCCCAAAGTTTTCAGCCCTACCCTACATGACCCCGCCTTCTTTTCAGTCCAACCCTACATGTCCCCGCCTTCTTTTCAGCCCAACCCTACATGACCCCGCCTTCTTTTCAGCCCTACCCTACATGACCCCACCTTCTTTTCAGTCCAACCCTACATGTCCCCGCCTTCTTTTCAGCCCAACCCTACATGACCCCACCTTCTTTTCTGCCCAACCCTACATGACCCCGCCTTCTTTTCAGCCCAACCCTACATGACCCCGCCTTCTTTTCATCCTGAGCCTTGTCAGACTCTGTGTGTTGCAGTGTTTTGAAAGTCCAGCCCAGTCTGAACCCGACTTTAACACACAGACACTGTAGTTTGGGGCATCATCAGTGTTCTGATTGGAGAAGATGCAATTGATGTCTGGGTGGGATCAGTGGATGGTGTTTGGAGGCGGGGCTTGTGCAGTGTGCTAACATTAATGCTCCTGTTTTACGGCTGCCGTATATAAGCAGGGCATCACAGTATTAGCATTTTACAAACCCCACGCTTTCGTCTGCAGCTCGATCATAACACCGTGTAAAAGTTTGTCCAGACCTCAGATTTTCCTTTCGATGGCTGCTGCCTCACTTCATTCTCCCCTGACTATAACTTCTTTCTCCCCGGCTCTGAGGCATCCATTCTGTCAATCACAGAGCTCAGCTTAGACTCGCTGGCCTACAACTGCCATTCAGCTCACACAGCGCTCTGTGCTCAAAATTTAAAGGGCCAGCTACAAAGGGTCCAACCCCAACCAAGCCCTGCATAAAATGGCAGAATCGGGGCGTTGTGGTCAGATTTTTTCAGACCTGGGTGAAAATGACAAGCTCTACAGTGGAGCAGTGGCTTGCATTGTCGCCTCACAGGAAGAAGGTCTTGGGTTCAAATCCCAAGGGCCTTTCAGTGTGGGTTTCCTCCCACTGTTCAAGGACTCCAAATTGCCCATAGGAATGAGCGAGTGAGTGAATGCTGTGTGTGCCCTGCGATGTATTGGCAACCTGTCCAGGGTGTATTCCTGTCTCTTGCCCACTGCATGCTGGGATAGGCTCCAGTCACTCTTGTATTCCAATATTATAGTCAGCTCCATAATGTATGGGGCAAAGACATACTTTTTCTTGAGTTGGCTCTGTACTCCTCTATTTTAGATTTGTAATCAGGGTATTCACATGTGGTTAAACTGCAGATTCTCAGCTTTTATTGAAGGGTATTTTATGCATTTTGGCTTCACCATGCCACACATTACCGTGTGTGGGATATGCCAGAGCATCATGGTAATGGCGTTTATATGGAGGTGCTGCTGTAAAATCATTAAGACACTTTGGGTTTCATGGCTGTTGTTGTTTTGCATTATACTGGGCTGTGTTGGGTTCTACATGCTGTGATTGTTAACAAGAAGAATAAAATAAAATAAACAAATGGTTGTGGTAACACTCCATGTGACAGTCTGCGGTTATTGCTGTCTGTCGATTGGCTGTTTACTGTCTGATATGATGCGTATTAATAGGAATAGCCATAAGTTACAGTTCAGCATTTTATATTTTAGAAAACAGTTTTGTGTTGTGTATTCTGATTGTTTTCAGGGCAAGGACATGGCAACCAAAATAATATTTCTTAAAAGAGAATAGTAAAATATCACTTGACATTAGAGCCACTAACAGGGAATCAGGAGGAGCAGGATATTGGCTGGACTCCAGTACACAGGCCAGTCTGTAAAACAGCACATTCAAACTTTTCAACCAGAAATAAATTCCTGTTTATCACTGTACTGGCTTGTGGCCACTAGAGGGCGCCATATTGTCGTGTTGGTGTCCTTGTTCTGTTCATTCGTTTCATTGTATTCGTGTTTCAGTTCATTCTCACATGTTTTTGTTGTTTCTGCTCATTGTGTTCACCTGTGCCTTGGTGTATTTAAGTTCCTTGTGTTTATTAGTTCGTTGCCTGCCTATTGTGTTCTCATGTCTCTGTTAGTTTCTCTGGTTTGTGTTTAGTTCTGGTCTTTATTGCTGTTTGTTGTTTTTGATGTTTATTAGAACCCTTGTTAGTTATTTCTACATCCTGCCTCTTGTGCTCCTACATCTTTTTCCTTGCCCTACTTAACGTGTCACTGTACCAGATTCAGCTATGACGGTACATGGGCGAGTGGCTGACTGTTACAACACAAAATACACACCAGGTATGGAGACTCATTCAGTCCTGCAGCCATAAGGTTTACCATTTAGAATTTTATATTTCAGAAAAACAGTTTTGTGTTGGGTATTGTGATTTTTTTAGGGCAAGGAAATGGCAAGCAAATTAAAATTTAATAAAAAATATAATAATAAAATATCACTTGACATTAATGCCACTAACATGGACTCAGGAGGATCCTGGCCCTAGCTGGACTCCACTGCACAGGCCTGCCTGTCAAACCACAAATATTTAAACCAGGTGTAATTACCTGTTTTTCTTTCTTTCGCTTGTAGCACAGTACAGGCCTGTCCCTGTGTTTGAGGCCTTCTTCAGTTCAATGGTTTCAATCATTGTATTCGTGATCCAGTTCATTCTCACATGTTTTTGTTGTTTCTGCTCATTGTGTTCACCTGTGCCTTGGTGTATTTGAGTTCCTTGTGTTTATTAGTTCTTTGCCTGCCTCTCGTGTTCTCATGTCTCTGTTAGGGTTAGGGTTAGGGTTAGAGTTCTCTGGTTTGTATTTAGTTCTTGTCTCTGTTGCTGTTTGTTGATTTTCCTACTTGTTAATTAGAACCCTTGTTAGTTATTTTCTACATCCTGCCTCCTGCGCTCCTCCATCTTGTTTCCTTGCCCTGCCCGCCGTGTCAGCAGAACCAAGCCAAACATGAAACCAGCAGAGATTTCCCAGCTTCCCAACGCTCTGGCTAATCAAGGCTCCAGCACAGGGCATCAGGAACAGCTGCTCCAAGACAGGACTGAGAGTCTGTAGAACCTCACCTCAGTGGTCCAGTGTTTGCCTTCACCTGCTGCTTCTGGAGAGAGTTCCCTGCTCCTGATGCCTCCTGCTCAGCATCGGGCTGCAGAGAGAACCCTTCTCCTGACTCTGGGCCACGTTTGCCCCCCCCCCCCCCAGGAAAGATCTGATGGCTTTACCGGCCGATTCCGAGGTTTTTCAACCCAACGCTCCTTGTCATTCGAGCATGCAACCCTCCAGTTTTCCTACTGACCGGTCCAAAGTAGCTTTTAGCATCTCCGTACTTCCAGGCAAGGCCGTCACCTGGGCAACCGCAGACTGGGAACAACAGTCCTCGGTGTGTTTGGGCATTAACACGGTTGCCGTGGAGATGAGTAAAGGTTCTGATCAGCCTGTTGCCGGGCAGGAGGTAGCCTGTAGTCTAGTGACTTTGAAACAGGGTTCACGCTGTGTATCAGACTTTCATAATTAATTTCTCAGAGTATGGGTGGACTGAAGGAGCTCTTATGATTTTTTTATTAAGGTTTATCTGAAACTCTGAAGGATGAACGTCCCACCAGAGACTGACCTACCGAACTGGCACAAGCTAATCGCTCTGGCCATTCGCATCGACGGCCGTCTGCGAGGACGGGAGCTGCAGCGCCGGTCCGGTGCAGGGCATCATGGGACGCCACTTCCTGCCCACTCACCTGCTGCTAAGAATCCCCGGTTTCCAGAACCTTCTGTTCCCCGTTCAACCAGCGCCTTCGCCCCCTCCTGCTCCGCTGGGTTCTCCCGATGGCCACAATGAGTATTTAGTCATGCCGTTTGGGTTGACTTATTCTCCTGCTGCGTTCCAGTCGTTTATGAATGAGGCTCTACGAGATGACCCATCTGTTTGTCTTTGTGTACATTGATATTCAGATGTTTTTCCAGGTCACTTTCCAAATATGTTAAACATGTCCATCAAGCTCTACAAAGGTTATTCGTTTGTTAAACCTGAGAAATGTGAATTTAATTCTGACCAAGTTTCATTTCTGGGCTTTACTGTCTCTTGGGTGCTCTGAAGATGGACCTGCGTAAGGTTCTGGCGTCTCTGACTGGCCTCAGCCCTTCTCTGTCAGTGAGGTGTGGCCTTTTCTAGGCTGTGCACATTTCTACCGAAGGTTCATCAGACAGTTCAGCTCTGTCGCTGCTCCTCTAACTAGTCTCACCCGCTGCTCTGCTTCTGTGTTTGTGTGGACTCTGGAGGCGGAGTCTGCCTTCAGCTAACTAAAGAGGCTCCTGTGCTCGCTCAGCCGGACCCCTCCCTGCCCTTCATTGCTGAGATGGACGCCTCCCATGTGGGAGTGGGGGCTGTGCTGTGACAAAGAGCCACCAAGGATCTGCCAGGCCAGTTATGATCCGGTCTGCAGAAATGATCCAGGTGACACAATGGCGTTCTAAAACGGCTGTTATACCCATTGTGACGTACTTAAAGTTTTGTTGCAGCGTCCGTTGCTATGCCGACGCTGGCGTGATAGATCCGCACCTGCACCTGTGTGCCTTGTTAACACACCCTCTTACCCCTGGCTGACCTGAACCATCTTCAGCTGGGAACTGCTGGCTGTCCAGCCTGCCCTGGAGGACTGGTGTCACTGGTTGGGAGGGAGCAGAACAGGATTTTCTGGTCAGCACTGATCACAAGCACCTCGCCTACGTCCATGATGCCAAGAGGCTCAACCCTCACCAGGCCAGATGGGTGCTGCTCTTTAACCGTTTCAGCTTCTATCTCCTACCGTCCTGGTTCTAAGAGCAGCAGACCTGACGCAATGTCCTGAGTCTCCACTGGTAAGGAGAGGGATCCTGACCCCATTGGCCCCAGTTACCTCAATATGACTCCAGTCACCTGGGGCACAGAGACCATGGTAGGGGAAGCACAAAGGAAGGAGTTTGATCCGGTGGTAGTTGCCCTAATAACTGGTTGTTTGTTCCTAAATCTGCTCAGGTTCTCAGGTTCTCCAGCAGGGACCCTCCTCCCATCTTATGGGTCACCCAGGTTCTGGGTGCACCCTGAAGTTTGAGAAGAGGCGATTCTGGTGCCCGTCCATGGAGGTGGACACTCAAGACTATGCTGCTGCCTGTATTACCTGCCAACAGGTCGTCCCCTCAGCCTCCAGCTGGTCTCCTCCAGCCACTGTCTAAATCTCCCACTCATGGTCCCACATCTCCATGGATTTAGTGCCCAGGTTACCGCCACCTACTGGGTTGACCGCTGTGTTTATAACTGACAGATTTTGCAAAGCTGCTCATTTTGTGCCCCTTAAACTCCCTTCTGCAGTGAAGGCAGCACTAAAGGAGTCTGGGGGTGTTTAATAACCGGTGTGTGTGCATGACTGTGTGCATGTGTGAGTGTTTATGTATGTGTGAGTGAGCTTGTGTGTTTGTGGATGTGATTGTATCTGAGTGTGTGAGTTTGTACAAGTGTGTTTGTTTGTGGTGGAGGAGGAGGTAAAGTATAAATCTCCACTCCTTTTAGAAACTGGCAACCGTACATATGTAAGTATGTAAATTAAACATTTAATATGGCTCAAAATATGTCAATGCATTTCATTTTTCTGCCCGATCATTCAGTGATATTCATCACCATGCAGATTGCTAAACAAACAATCATCACACTGTCATATGCGTGTTTGTGTGTGTGACGTTGATGAGTAAATCTCCCCTCTCTGCTCAGCCTGGCCTCAGTCCAGCACCACACCTCCTGCAGCTGTGGGCAGAACCAGGACACCACTCCCTCACTCTGTCACACAAGAGAAACGAAACTCAACTCTGTCTCTGTCAGTGTGAGCAGTAAAATGGCTGAAGGTGGACCTGAACCTGGAGACGTGGTGTGTTATTCCTGCATTAGGAGAAAGCGCAAAGCCGTCAAGTCCTGTCTGGTGTGTCGGGCCTCTTACTGTGAAACTCACCTCAAACTTCATGATGAACTCGACCCAGGAAAGAGACACAAGCTGATCGAAGCCTCTGGAAACCTGCAGGAGAAGTACTGCCCTCAGCATGACAAACTGCTGAACATTTACTGTCGTACTGATCAGCAGTGTATCTGTTACCTGTGTACGATGGATGAACACAAAGGCCATGATACAGTCTCAGCTGCAGCAGAAAGGACTGAGAAACAGGTAAGGACTGAAACTCTTACACATAACACTCATGCTTTGTTACAGTGAGGACAGATCTTAGCTCATTCCCACAGTATGTAGGATTATAATCTGTGCTTTGTTGAATTTCATTAATGCATTTATTTAATTTTTTATTTTGAAATTTGCCTTATTGAATTTTGTTTGTTTATTTGCAAGATTTTATTTTGTGTTTTAAACATATGAAAAAGTATTGAACAACATTGTGATTTATATGCATGATATCTATGGTGTTAAAGCAGTAAGAGCAGGAAGTGAACACAAGTCAGCTCTCTGTGACAGCTCTGTTCACACCCCTCACCCCCCTATTCACTGCATGAATGGGAATCAACATGGCTGGAGCAGCTAGTTCGCTCACAAAGTTTAGAAGTTTTACTTATGAGGCCAGTACACTTCTACACACTGACTTACTATACATCAGATACGCTCACAAGTCATTTTTTGCAATTTTTTGTAAGCTAACACGGTAGATAACAGACTGGTGTATCTTGTTTGTAAAGTATAGACTACTTGGTGATTAAAACAGATTTTTAACGGATAAATTGAATTTATGATTTAATCCCCCTAACAGGGTATAAAGACGCTGTGTGTTAGGCTACTTGTCATTTGATTAGTGCTTGATAATAAAGGAAAATGAATGAAAACAGGTTGAAATCAATGATTAGTTAAAGGAAAGTTTTGCGACCCACAAATTTTCAGCTCAGTCGCCGGGGCTGAGGGAAGAACCGGCTCTAAGGAATTGTTGCAGGCTATATAAATCTTTTTTTCTGAATATAGAGAGGGTGGGTAAAAATGGATATAGACTAATGAATGATAATCTAATCAAGTTAACCTCCCTTAGCTACAAAGCTAGTAGCAAGCTAATTTTGATAGCTGATGCTGAGTTAAACATGTTTGCTAACCGTCCATAGGCGCTAACGTTAACTTTCACATTACCTATCCGGGTGCGTTTTCAGGTGCCTGATAAAGTTTGATGTGGTCCATCCAGCATCCTTTATTTTGATAGCGCAGATGTTGCATTTAGCGATTCTTTTGTTTGAGCCTTGTGTGAAGTTATTATAGCCAATGGTTATGACAAATGGCACAGCAGCTGCAGGTGTGCTCACCATGGTGTAGTTGCTGCAGCTTACAGTAATCTGTGGCCGCGCGCACCAGATGTGTAAGGTTACGCATGGTAATAAGGGAGGGAATGACGTTCAGCTCGTCAGACATTTCTTTAATGTTAATGCGCCAAAAAATAAATAAATAAATAAAATAATCACGAATCCCAAATCTCGAGTCCGAGTCTCAAGTCACTGTGTGTGCGACTTAAGTGCGACTCGAGTCCAAGTCGCAAACTCGAGTCCCCATCTCTGCTATACATCAAACATGTTGCAGTACTTTATAATTTTTGGAAGATGAAAACGTGGTTGAAAAGTTGAAAGGTGTATTATGATATGAAAAAATAATCTATCCACAGAAGCAACTGGGGGAGAGACAGAGTAAACTCCAGCAGAGAATCCTGGAGAGAGAGAAGAAGCTGCAGGATGTGAAACAGGCTGTGCAGTCACTCAAGGTGGGTACTGACCCGAGGAGAAGACAACAGCTGGCTGCTGGAAGAGCCATTTCAGAGCTCAGTCAGGGCTCTCCTCCAGTCAGCCAGTGAGGAGCCCAGTGTTGGCCCACTTTCCAGCCCTGTGGGGCTCAATCCAACTGAGCCACACAGTGGGGAACAGGCTATCTGGGGTCCCAGTAAGAGCTGATTGAAAGGCCTAGTTAAAATGTACAGCCCTCCTCTCTCTGTGTCTCCTAACAGCAATCTGCACAGGCAGCAGTGGAGGACAGCGAGAGGATCTTTACTGAGCTGATCCGCTCCATTGAGAGAAGGCGCTGTGAGGTGAGAGAGTTGATCAGAGATCAGAAGAAGGCTGAAGTGAGTCAGGCTGAAGGACTCCTGAAGCAACTGGAGCAGGAGATTGCTGAGCTGAAGAGGAGAGACACTGAGATGAAGCAGCTTTTACACACAGAGGATCACATCCATTTCCTCCAGGTAACATCACTGGCTCTCTGACAGTCTGCACTCTTTACATTGTCCATGTTGCACTCGTAGAATGACAACAAGTCTTCAGGTGCCACATATTTTAATGAAAAGCAGTTTATCACTGCAAACAAAATATAAAAGCTTTTAGCTGACCATGTACGCAGACACTTGCTTTCAACTCGCTTAGCTTGCTAGTATTCCAGCAATGCTTGCTACCAAGCAAAATGTCCTGTGCATACAAATCTCACACTGACTGGCGGCTGGTATTGTACTAGCTACCAGAGAGACAAAAGATTATTGCAGGTAATACGTATGAAGACGCAAATTGTCATATCACTGAAATAAAACAACAATAAAGTATTATGGGGGGCTATAAATAATATCATCAAAACCAACAACAGGTGTCACTCTGCCTCCGGAACATATACAAGGCACCACATACATACAGGGTGAGGCGTTTTTACAAAGATCTGTCCCTGGCATCTGCACAGGTATCTAAATTGAGACTTTTTGTTCTGTCTGTCTGCAGAGTTGTCAGTCTCTCTGTGCCCCTCCTGAATCTGAAGACCTTCCCAGCATCACTGCCAGTCCACACGTCTTTTTTGAGGCTGTGAGGAAATCTGTCTCTGAACTGAAAGAGCTACTAGAGGACATCTGCCAAGTGGAACTAGTGAAAATCTATCAAACAGGTTAGAACTACAGAAATACTTTTTCCTCACTTTTTTCTTTTAAAATAATGAATGATCTGTCACAAACACACAACAAAAAATACATACACTTTCACTGACAAACACACACACATACACGCATACATGCACATATACTGCCTCACACACACACACACACACACACATACGTAATGACAGACATATACAAACACATAGTGTGGTGACAGGTTTTGGTTTATCTGAAGAAATCTCTGTAGATATTTCTGTTTAATGCATCAGCAGCAGGTCAAAGCTAACTGTTGCTCTAAATTTCAGCCCAAGTTAACAGTGACTCAGTGTAGAGTATGAGTATAGTCAGAGTACAGCCCAAGGTAACAGTAACTCAGTGTAGAGTATGAGTATAGTCAGAGTACAGCCCAAGGTAACAGTAACTCAGCGTAGAGTATGAGAATAGTCAGAGTACAGCCCAAGGTAACAGTAACTCAGTGTAGAGTATGAGTATAGTCAGAGTACAGCCCAAGGTAACAGTAACTCAGTGTAGAGTATGAGTATAGTCAGAGTACAGCCCGAGGTAACAGTGACTCAGTGTAGAGTATGAGTATAGTCAGAGTAGAGCCCAAGGTAACAGTAACTCAGTGCAGAGTATGAGTATAGTCAGAGTACAGCCCAAGGTAACAGTAACTTGTTGCTCAATATCACAGTGTCAGAAGACATTGTTGGTTGTGTTCTTTCTCCAAAATATGCTATTGCTGGATTATCTTCCAAGATGGATAAGCACTCGATGTGCTCCTAGTTATAACTTAGTTTCAAATGAAACTTGGGAGAGTGAAAATGAACTTTGTGACCACGAGTCACCACAGATGTCCCAAAATACACCAGAATTGGAAAAATGAAAGATAGCCACTTTAAATTAAAAATACAAACAATATTTGCTATGTAACTAGGATTTTATAACATAAATAACATGTTTTCAAAAAATGTATATGCCACATGTTTACCTATTGCATAAATATGAATATGGAAATGTGCTGTTCTGTCCTGTTATCAGAGTTAATAGTGCTGGTTTTAAAACCAGTGTTACATCTGGCTCTTTGGTGAATCAGGCACTTTTTCAAAGAATTAAGAACTCTTTGGACAATATCAGCTATGGAGAGCTGGTGGGGGCTCATTCGGAGAGCTGGTGGGGGCTCATTTGGGGAGCTGGTGGGGGCTCATTTGGGGAGCTGGTGGGGGCTTATTCGGAGAGCTGCTGGGTGGCTCATTCGGTTAAGGCACCATGCTGTGGTGGATGGATGAGCCCCACGGTCTCAGATCGAATCCAGACCAGGTCAGTGCCGTCTGTGGCCCGGAGGTCTGTAGGGTGACCTGCAATTGCCAGTTAAGAAAATGACTGAAATATCAGCTACACCTAAAACTTATTATCAAATGAATTCACCAATCCCACATAACACTACCGCAACAAAGTCTACAACCCTTGCAAAACGTGAATTTCATGATGTGTCCCTTTTCTAAAAGCACATTTAGGTTTCATTATTCCCTTTGATTTAGAATGGAGTAATTTTAGGTCTTCCTCGTGCTTTATCATGGCTGTCTGATGCTTCTTTACATAAAAATGCCATCCTGCAACATCTACTGACAAATCAACCTTTCACTAGTGACATCACTGGGAGATCCATGAATAAATCTACTGTACAATCCTGTATCTCTGGCCCTGTGAACACTTGTCTTTATGTGCCACATCTTTCCAATTTACTGACTAATCCAACACATCATATTAGATTACTGTAGTCTGAATGTAACAGACGTGGATCAGATTTGTGGCATGAAACACATCTGGAGGTAGTTTGGGTTGGATGCCACTGGTATAAGATCTGCATGTAAATGCTCCAGTGTGTGTCTTCTCCTGTCAGCCTTCTACTGACAAAAATAATGATAGACGACTTTATGTTTTATTAAATGCATTTAATTTGTTAAAATAGAATTCCACATCTCCAGGAAATATGATATAAAGGTCATCTTTAGGAGCTCATCTTTTTTGTAAACTTTCTCTGCAGTGGAAGACGTCCAAATTCTAGAGCCCGGGAGCAGAGAGGACTTCTTACAATGTGAGTCTTTAATTGAACCTAAAGTAATACAATGAAGCACCATGAAAATATAAAGAAATCTGATTAAAATATTATTTATAGTATTTTCTATATATACCTGGGAACTTGCAGTATGTGCAGAGAAACTGGGAGGGTGCGCCAGGATGTCAAGCTGGTGTTACTACCGCCTGACTCGGGGCAGTGCAACATTGAGGGTGTTAGGACCCAGCTTCTTCCCATGGAGTCAATATTAGGATTAGGCAGAAACTCACCAAGACAACGAACACTTTAAGAAAGTAAAAGTCTATTGTAAATCACACTGGCCAGCGGGAAGGTCACTGAAACACAACACAAGTTTGCGGTACAGCAACCCACCCCGCACTGGTCTTCTAGCCTGGTTTAAATACCCTCTGGGGCCTTGACTGGGTACGCATGTCCATCCTATCTGCGATGGCCTATCTCTTTGTTCCCTAATGAAATTTGTTTGTACATAAACAACCTATGCCCTTAATGTAGCCTGATACCGTATGGCGTCATTACTTCCAGAGGAGAAAAACTCTGAACCCATCAAGGGAGACCACACGTGAAATAAGTTTAAATTAAAAATATTTATTTAACAAAAAAAGTTACATAACTGCAAATACACAACATCAGTATGTGGCCTTACTCAAACTATGATGTATGTTTAACTGCTCTGGGCAGCGGTGCTGTATCTGCCCCTGGTGGGGGCAGTACTGGCTCAAGGACAACTTACCTGTACAAGAAGGGCTAACGGCAGGGGTGTGGCAGGAGGAGGGGTTTTGTACCGTTAGCCTAAAATTGGAGACTGTTGTATAAATCACAGATGTTTAGACCTCCAATAGAGGCTCATACATGGAGCTCTTGCAATGCATAGACACCTGGCAACATATTGTTGGTGGTGTAGAGTGGATGAGGATGAGTCTTATGCTGTTTTAATTGAGTTTTACCTCACAAGGTTTGAAAAATGTTTCATGCAGGGCCAAACAATGCTTTTGGAGATTTAGTTTATTTTATTTCTTTTTTATTTTAAGTTTTTTATTTGTTTAATCTGTCCATATTTATTTTGGTTATTATTAGTGAGGAAAAAAGCAGGTTAATGAAACTTTCTCCAGGCAGGGCTTGAACCTGGATCCTCATGGGCCATAGACTGTAACATTGACCACTAGGCCACAAACAGACAAGTTGTTGAGATTGGAAATGGTTTAGGATAAAAAGATATGTGTATTTTGCGTGTGTACGTGAGATTTTGACTAGCCCGTGTAGGTGAAGGATTGGCTGGTGTTGGTAAAATGTCCAATGGGGCGACATTTTGTTTGTGGACTAGGCGGCAGGAAGAAGAAGAAAACGCGAAATCCCCTTAGTTTGGGGCTTTGTTGTGCGGACATGTGAAGTTGTTTATGAATTCTGTCTGTTGAAATGGGGTCAGAATGTACAGAATTTAATGTTTTTAAGGGCTTAGAGTCTGTGGCTGTTGTGGTTATTTCTGTGGGGGGAACCCTGAAAAGTGCCAAACGTTCAATGCTGTATAGGTGCATATCACGGTCCATGAATAATACATTAGAAAAACAAATATCATTTCCAGAGAAAATTATATACTTGTAGATATAATAAAATAAGAAAAGTAACCTAGATCACACAGAATTAATTTTAACAAGACTAGGAAACCTAGTATATGGCTGGACCTAACACACGTGATTCGGCCGACCAATGGTGTATCTTCATAACTCGGCTGACCAATGGTGTAACTTCATCAGTCAGTCACTCAGTCAGTCACAGACATTTGCGTTTGTAGGGCTGGCCCCGCTGTTGCGGTCCAGCCAGAAAGTTGGGAGGGTTCAGCCGGTTAGGGGTCCACGTTCATCTCCCTCTGGTGACCCCTGCTGGTTGATTGGGTTCCCATGGACTGCATGTGAAAGTTGCGTATGAAAGGTCCTCCTCTGACTCTGTTCTGTGAGCTTAGCTGTAGTCTGTGGTGTGAAAATAAGCAGCTGGTGACACCACGTGTTTCGGAGGAGAACCGTGAGTGTCTAAGTTACTCTCCCAAATCAACAGTGGGGTTCACAGCATGAACATGGCTGCAAGTGATTGGCCGTTCCAAACTGGGGTGGGAATTAGACACGCTAGGTCCCATGTTGGGCACCAAATTTGTTTAAAAAAACTAATAAAAATAACATGTGAATGGAGTAAAATATGAAATTTAATTGTGTGTAAAATATGTAATTGATGTTTATTATTATGATTACTGAACTCTCTTTTCTCCTTCTTCTCCTCTATCAGATTCCTGTCGGCTCACACTGGACCCCAACACAGCATATAATTACCTCCGTCTGTCTGAGGGGAACAGAGAGGTGACTTATGTGGAAGAGATCCAGTCATATCCTGATCATCCAGAGAGATTTGAGCGCCGGGCCCAAGTGCTGTGCAGAGAGGGTCTGTCTGGACGCTGTTACTGGGAGGCTGAGTGGGGTAGGGATGATGAGGTTTCTATAGCAGTGTCATATAAAGAGATCAGCAGACAAGGAGGCAGTAATGACTGCACTCTGGGATCTAATAGGAATTCCTGGAGTTTGCGCTGCAGTCCCTCAGGTTACTCTTTCTGTTACAATAGGAAAATAACTGAAATCCCTGGTCCCCCCTCCTCCAGGATAGGAGTGTACCTGGATCACGGGGCAGGAACTCTAACCTTCTACAGTGCCTCTGACACAATGACCCTCCTGTACACAGTCCAGACCACATTCACTCAGCCCCTCTATCCTGCGTTTAGGGTTTGGAATGCTGGATCTTCTGTAAAACTGTGTGATCTGGGATGAGGCAGAGAGTGAAGGGAAGATCAGCTGTAATTAAAGAGAGGGAAAAACATTCAAATGAGACAAAACAAATTTAGTGTAACTATTCAACACTCGCTCTCATTAATTGCAGTGGATCTACAGATGACAGAAAATGAATTAAATGAATGAAATTATAATAGAGGGGATCTCAATTCTGTAGGGTTTGAAATGGGCCCAAAATTTTCAGCCCAACCCTACATGACCCCGCCTTCTTTTCAGCCCAACCCTACATGACCCCGCCTTCTTTTCAGCCCAACCCTACATGACCCCGCCTTCTTTTCAGCCCAACCCTACATGACCCCGCCTTCTATTCAGCCCAACCCTACATGACCCCGCCTTCTTTTCAGCCCAACCCTACATGACCCCGCCTTCTTTTCAGCCCAACCCTACATGACCCCGCCTTCTTTTCTGCCCAACCCTACATGACCCCGCCTTCTTTTCAGCCCAACCCTACATGACCCCGCCTTCTTTTCATCCTGAGCCTGGTCAGACTCTGTGTGTTGCAGTGTTTTGAAAGTCCAGCCCAGCCTGAACCCGACTTTGACACACAGACACTGTAGTTAAGGACATCATCAGCGTTCTGATTGGAGAAGATGCAGTTGATGTCTGGGTGGGATCAGTGGATGGAGTTTGGAGGCGGGGCTTGTGCAGTGTGCTAACGTTAATGCTCCTGTTTTGCGGCTGCTGTATATAAGCAGGGCATCACAGTATTAGCATTTTACAAACCCCACGCTTCCGTCTGCATCTTGATCATAACGCCATGTAAAAGTTTGTCCAGACCTCATATTTTCCTTTGATGGCTGCTGCCTCACTTCATTCTCCCCTGACTATAACTTCTTTCTCCCCGGCTCTGAGGCGTCCATTCTGTCACTCACAGAGCTCAACTGGCCTACAACTGCCATCCAGCTCACACAGCGCTCTGTGCTCAAAATTTAAAGGGCCAGCTACAAAGGGTCCAACCCCAACCAAGCCCTGCATAAAATGGCAGAATCAGGGCGTTCTGGTCAGGTTTTTTCAGACCTGGGTGAAAATTACAAGCTCTACGGTGGAGCAGTGACTCGCATTGTCGCCTCACAGGAAGAAGGTCTTGGGTTCAAATCCCAAGGGCCTTTCAGTGTGTGTTTCCTCCCACTGTTCAAGGACTCCAAATTGCCCATAGGAATGAGCGAGTGAGTGAATGTGTGAGCCATGCGATTGGCAACCTGTCCAGGGTGTATTCCTGTCGCTTGCCAACTGCATGCTGGGATAGGCTCCAGCACCCCCCGCGACCTTGGCCAAGAATTAGCCATTTAAGAAAATAGATAAATGGGTGGAATAAAAAAAGATAAAACTTCAGTTTTGTTCACATTTATGCAGACCCAGTCATTCTAATGCTTGTGTTCCAATATTATAGTCAGCTGCATAATGTTTCGGGAAAAGACATGTTTTTTTTTAGTTTACTCTGTACTCCTCTATTTTAGATTTGTAATCAGGGTATTCACATGTGGTTAAACTGCAGATTCTCAGCTTTTATTAAGGGTATTTTATGCATTTTGGCTTCACCGTGCCACACATTACCGTGTGTGGGATATGTCAGAGCATCGTGGTAATGGCGTTTATATGGAGGTGCTGCTGTAAAATCATTAAGACGCTTTGGGTTTCATGGCTGTTGTTGTTTTGCATTATACTGGGATGTGTTGGGTCCTAAATGTTGTGATTGTTAACAAGAAGAATAAAATAAAATAAACAAATGGTTGTGGTAACACTCCATGTGACAGTCTGTGGTTATTGCTGTCTGTCGGTTGTCTGTTTACTGTCTGATATGATGCATTTTAAACGAAATTGTTTACTTTCTAGAGTTCATTTTTACAGAACTTCAGTTTTGGCGATTATAAATGAACATTCTGTGCCTTCTTGTGATGTCACACCTTGTCCTCCTCCTCCAGAGTCTAACACTGATGTTCTGTGGCCACTAATGGCTGCCACATACTGTACCATGTTTATTTCCTTTGGTTAATTTTCAGTCATCGTATCCATGCTTCAGTTCGTTCTCACATGTTTTTTTGTTTCTGCTCATTGTGCTCACTTGTGCTTCGGTGGATTTCAGTTCCTTGTTTTTATTAGTTCTTTGCTTGGTTCTCGTGCGCTCTATTCTTTGTTTGTTTCTCCTGGCCTCAAGTTTGCTGTTTCTATTTAGTTCTTGTCTTTATTCCTGTTTGTTGTTTTTTTGCTTCATGTTTATTAGAACGCTTGTTAGTTATTTTCTACATCCTGCCTCCTGTGCTCCTCCATCTTGTTTCCTGGCCCTGCCCACTGTGTCAGCAGAACCAAGCAAAACATGAAACCAGCAGAGAATTTGTGAATCAAACTTCTTCCAGACCGTGTGTTGGCTTCTCTGTTTGCAGTGGCTTTACGCAGCTAAAACAGTAAAGGACAGATACCCCCAACCCCTCATTAACTTGGCCTTTGAGTCTCCTCAGGGAGCCACGGTCTCTCACTAAACTGGGATTCTGCAGAGCTTATCTTGTCTGCATAAGAGATGGGGTATCAGTAGAAAAGCTGCTTTTAACACCCTTTCTGGCCATCATGAATACTTGGTCATACCATTCGGGTGCCAAATTCTCCTGCTGTGTTCCAATCGTTTATCAATGAAGTACAAAGGGACGTGCTCAATCTGTTTGTCTTTGTGACATATAAAACATGTCCATCAAGCTCTACAAAGGTTATTTGTTTGTTAAACCTGAGAAATGTGAAATTAATTCTGACCAAGTTTCTGGGCTTTACTGTCTCTCGGGTTCTCTGCAGATGGGCCAGCGTAAGGTTCAGGCATCTCTGACTGGCCTCAGCCCTCCTCTGTCAAGGAGGGGAAACTACTCGTCACAATGCAGGTAGCTGAACAATCATCCTCATATGCGTGCCTGTGTGTGTGATAATTAAACTGTATTTAATATGGCTTTAATCCAACACCGCCCCTCCTGCAGGTTTGGGCAGAACCAGGAATTTGTTCCTTTTGTCTGTCACGCAGCTTCAGAGAAACAAAACTTTACTGTCGGAGAAACGAAACTAAACTCTGTCTCTGTCAGAGAAAAAAGCTACATTCTGTCTCTGTCAATGTGAGCAGTCAAACTTGATGAGAGAATAACGGTCTTGTTGGTTGTGGTTTTACACCTTCACTGTCTCCCCAGCACGAGGCACCATGCACGACTAGTTTATGATCAGTCTCACCTCCGCCCAGGTTAGTGGCTGAATGCTGGACTGAATAATGGCCTTGTGATAGGTGTGTGTGCATGACCAAAAACCACACCTCTCCCCCCTCCTCACTGCCCACCTCCACCTGTCTGCATTTCCTGGACTGCACTAATAATAAAGTTCAAAGAGTTGGACCCCTGTGTTTGTCAGTGTTCTTGTCGACACCCTGTGCCGATCACACCTTTAGTGGCACCCCAAACCCAGGGATCCGTGTGAGCAGGTACAGTCTGGAGAGCAGATACTTTACCCAGAAACCCTGCCCTTCCTTGCACAATATATTGACAGAAAGTATAAAAATAGTTGAATATATTCAATTTTTTATGATGAACCATGGCATGCAATCATATGTATCCTGGAAATAAATCTTAAACAGACACAGAATGCTGCTGCTGGGGTTCTTACTAGAACTAAGAAATGGGTACAATTCAGTCAAGTACTCAAATCTTCCACTGGCTGCCTGTCAAATCTAGAATTGACTATAAGATCTTGCTGTTAGCGTATAAAGCTTTAAATTGTTTAGCCCCTGACTGTCTTAGTGAGTTATTTATCATTGCTCTCCACCACGCTTGGACCTGTCGCAGGTGCCTGCTGAGTACCTGGACTGAGATGGATGCCTCCCATGTGGGAGTGGGGGGCTGTGCTGTGACCAAGAGCCACCAAGGATCCACACCTACACCTGTGTGCCTTATTAACACCCCCTCTTACCCTAGCTGAACTGAACCATCTTCAACCTGGAACTGCTGGCTGTCCAGCCTGCCCTGGAGGACTGGTGTCACTGGTTTGGAGGGAGCAGAACAGGATTTTTTGGTCGGCACTGATCACAAGCACCTCGCCTACATCCATGATGCCAAGAGGCTCAACCCTCACCAGGCCAGATGGGTGCTGCTTTTTAACCGTTTCAGCTTCTATCTCCTACCGTCCAGGTTCTAAGAGCAGCAGACCTGACGCAATGTCCTGAGTCTCCACTGGTAAGGAGAGGGATCCTGACCCCATTGTCCCCAGTTACCTCAATATGACTCCAGTCACCTGGGGCACAGAGACCGTGGTAGAAGAGGTACAAAGGAAGGAGTCTGATCCGGTGGTAGTTGCCCTAAGAACAGGTTGTTTGTTCCTAAATCTGCTCAATCTCAGGTTCTCCAGCAGGCACCCTCCTCCCATCCAGGGTTACCCAGGTTCTGGGCGCACCCTGGAGTTTGAGAAGAGGCGATTCTGGTGCCTGTCCATGGAGGTGGATACTTGAGACTTTGTTGGCATTACCTGCCAACAGGTCGTCCACTCAGCCTCCAGCTGGTCTCCTCCAGCCACTGTCTAAATCTCCCACTCATGGTCCCACATCTCCATGGATTTAGTTCCCAGGTTACTGCCACTACTGGGTTGACCGCTGTGTTTATAACTGACAGATTTTGCGAAGCTGCTCATTTCGTGCCCCTTAAATTCCCTTCTACAGTAAAGGAAGCACAAAAGGAGTCTGGGGGTGTTTAATAACCGGTGTGTGTGCATGACTGTGTGCATATGTGAGTGTTTATGTATGTGTGAGTGAGCTTGTGTGTTTGTGGATGTGATTGTATCTGAGTGTGTCAGTTTGTACAAGTGTGTTTGTTTGTGGTGGAGGAGGGGGTAAATCTCCACTCCTTTTAGAAACTGGCAACCATACGTATGTAAGTATGTAAATTAAACATTTAATATGGCTCAAAATATATGTCAATGCATTTCATGTTTCTGCCCAATCATTCAGGGATATTCATCACCATGGAGATTGCTAAACAATCACCACTCTGTCATATGTGTGCTTGTGTGTGTGATCTTTATGAGTAAATCTGCACTCTCTGCTCAGCCTCCTCTGCTCAGCCTGGCCTCAGTCCAGCACCACACCTTCTGCAGCTCTGGGCTGAACCAGGAAGTCATTCCCACTCCCTCTGTCACACAGTTTCAGAGAAACAAAACTTACCTCTGTCTCTGTCAGTGTGAGCAGTAAAATGGCTGAAGGTGGACCTGAACCTGGAGATGTGGAGTGTGTTTCCTGCACTGGGAGAAAGCGCAAAGCCGTCAAGTCCTGTCTGTTCTGTGATGAATCTTACTGTGAAACTCACCTCGAAATTCATGATGGACTCCACCCAGGAAAGAGACACAAGCTGATCGATGCGTCTGGAAACCTGCAGGAGAAGTACTGCCCTCAGCATGACAAACTGCTGGAGGTTTACTGTCGTACTGATCAGCAGGGTATCTGTTATCTGTGTACGATGGATGAACACAAAGGCCATGATACAGTCTCAGCTGTAGCAGAAAGGACTGAGAAACAGGTAAGGACTGAAACTCATACACACGCATAATAACAGTTATGCTTTGTTACAGTGAGGTCAGATCTTAGCTCATTCCCACAGTATGTAGGTTTATGAATTGTGCTTTGTTGAATTTCATTAAAACATTTATTTAATAGACTTTATTTTGAAATTTTCTTTATTGAATTTTGTTTGTTTATTTACAAGATTTTATTCTGAAGTGTTTTAGACATGAAAAAGTATTGAACAACATTGTGATTTCTATGCATGACATCTACGCTGTTAAAGCAGTAAGAGCAGGACGTGAACCCAAGTCAGCTCTCTGTGGCCCTGTTCAGACCTGTACTTTATATAGAGATATCCAGATTGTGTCTAGATTCAGTCGAGACGGATGTCAGTTCACACCCGGCATCAGAATATCAGAATGCATCTCCACATACGTCTCGAGTGACCACTTGTGATCGGATCTCACTTCCCCACTCAATATGCAAATAAACACGTACATCATTTCCATTTGCAAAGACCAAATGCGTTGTTGTTTTTAACCGGCGGGAGGCAGCAATGCACTACCTGTCATAGACGTATATACACCTGTGCCTAGTCTGCCGGAAATTAAAAGAAGAAGTTTGCAACGACCTTGGCGAGCGGAAATCAGACAGCGTGTTTCGTGTGTACTCCATCCACGAGAATCCATTTTGCCTGTTGTTGGGGCTTCTTCTTGTTGTTTCGCACTTTAATATGACGCCGTTGGCACGCCAGTGAGTACGTACTTCTGCTTATGCAGAGGACGTCAGTTGACTAGGCGGTCCTTCAATGTGGCCCAGGACGCACTCATGAACACACTGCTAAAAGAATGTGGCCATATGTGACCCAAACCACCTTCGAATGTGGTCTGAGTGATCGGATCTCAGTCATCCTCAATGTGTCTTGGGTGCGTTCACACCTGTAGTTTGAGCTGTCCACTTGTGATCGGATCACCCAAGACGCATTTTAATGCCAGGTCTGAACAGGGCCTGTGACATCCCCCTATTC
The DNA here is from genome assembly GCA_025169545.1 of Anguilla japonica. Classification (NCBI taxonomy): domain Eukaryota; kingdom Metazoa; phylum Chordata; class Actinopteri; order Anguilliformes; family Anguillidae; genus Anguilla; species Anguilla japonica. The sequence continues at coordinate 69,443,704 of CM045886.1, read as the reverse complement.
ACTCCCTGAATGAGAATCAACATGGCTGGAGCAGCTAATTCACTCACACAGTTTAGAAGCTTTACCTATAATGCCAGTAAACTTCTACACACTGACCTACTATCCTATACATCAAACACGTTGCAGTACTTTATCATTTTTGGAAGATGAAAATGTGGTTGAAAAGTTGAATGGTGTATTATGATATGAAAAAATAATCTATCCACAGAAGCAGCTGGGGGAAACACAGAATATATTCCTGCAGACAATTCAAGAGAAAGAGAAGGAGCTGCAGGATCTGAGACAGGCTGTACAGTCAATCAAGGTGGGTACTGACCAGAGGAGAAGTTCAGTCAGGGCTCTCCTCCAGTCAGCCAGTGAGGAGCCCAGTGTTGGCCCACTTTCCAGCCCTGTGGGGCTCAATCCCACTGAGCCACACTGTGGGGAACAGGCTGTCTGGGGTCCCAGTAAGAGCTGAGTGAAAGGCCTAGTTGAAACGTACAGCCCTCCTCTCTCTGTGTCTCCTAACAGCACTCTGCACAGGCAGCAGTGGAGGACAGCGAGAGGATCTTTACTGAGCTGATCAGCTCCATTGAGAGAAGGCGCTCTGAGGTGAAAGAGCTGATCAGAGATCAGGAGAAGGCTGCAGTGAGTCATACTGAAGGACTCCTGGAGCAACTGGAGCAGGAGATGGCTGAGCTGAGGAAGAGAGATGCTGAGCTGAAGCAGCTTTCACACACAGAGGATCACATCCAGTTCCTCCAGGTAACATCACTGGCTCTCTGACAGTCTGCACTATTTACATTGTCCATGTTGCACTCGCAGAATGACGACAGGTCTTCAGGTGCCATATAATTTAATGAAAATCAGTTATTTATCACTGCAAACAAAACATAAAAGCTTTTAGCTGACCATGTACGCTGACACTTGCTTTCAACTCGCTTAGCTTGCTAGTATTCCAGCAACGCTTGCTACCAAGCAAAATGTCCTGTGCATATAAATCTCTCACTGACTGGCGGATGGTATTGTACTAGCTACCAGAGAGAGATTATTACAGGTAATATGTATGAAGACGCAAATTGTCATATCACTGAAATAAAACAACAATAAAGTATTATGGGGGGCTAGAAATAATATCATCAAAACCAACAACAGGTGTCACTCTGCCTCTGGAACATATACAAGGCACTACATACATACAAGGTGAGGCGTTTCACAAAGATCTGTCCCTGGCATCTGCACAGGTATCTAAATTGAGACTTTTTGTTCTGTCTGTCTGTAGACCTGTCAGTCTCTCTGTGCCCCTCCTGGATCTGAAGACCGTCCCAGCATCACTGCCAGTCCACACATCTCTTTTGAGGCTGTGAGGAAATCTGTCTCTGAACTGAAAGAGCTACTAGAGGACATCTGCCAGGTGGAATTAGTGAAAATCTATCAAACAGGTTAGAACTACAGAAATACTTTTTTCTCACTTTTTTCTTTTAAAATAATGAATGCTCTGTCACAAACACACAACAAAAAATGCACACACTTTCACTGACAAACACACACACACACACATACACACAGGCACACATGCACATATACTGTGTATCTTTCTCTCTCTCTTTCACACACACACACACACACACACACACACACAAACATAATGACAGACATACACAAACACATGGTGTGGTGACAGGTTTTGGTTTATCTGAAGAAAGTTCTGTGGATATTTCTGTTTAATGCATCAGCAGCAGGTCAAAGCTAACAAGCTAACAATAACTCAGTGTAGAGTATGAGTATAGTCAGAGTACAGCCCAAGGTAACAGTATCTTGTTGCTCAATATTACAGTGTCAGAAGACATTGTTGGTTGTGTTCTTTCTCCAAAATATGCTACTGCTGGATTGTCTTCCAAGATGGATAAGCACTCGATGTGCTCCTAGTTATAATTTAGTTTCAAATGAAACTTGGGAATTTGGAGAGCGAAAATGAACTTTGTGACCACCAGTCACCACAGATGTCCCAAAATACACCAAAATTGGAAAAATGAAGGATAGCCACTTTAAATTAAAAATTCAAAACAATCTTTGCTATATAACTAGGATTTTATAACATAAATAACTGTTTTCAAAAAATGTATATGCCACATGTTTACCTATTGAATAAATATGAATATGGAAATGTGCTGTTCTGTCCTGTTATCAGAGTTAATAGTGCTGGTTTTAAAACCAGTGTTACATCTGGCTCTTTGGTGAATCAGGCACTTTTTCAAAAAATTAAGAACTCTTTGGACAATATCAGCTATGGAGAGCTAGTGGGGGCTCATTTGGAGAGCTGGTGGGGGCTTATTTGGGGAGCTGGTGGGGGCTCATTTGGTGGGGGCTCATTTGGGGAGCTGGTGGGGGCTCATTTGGGGAGCTGGTGGGGGCTTATTTGGGGAGCTGGTGGGGGCTCATTCGGCTGGGTTAAGGCACCACGCTGTGGTGCATGGATGAGCCCCACGGTCTCAGATCAAATCCAGACCAGGTCAGTGCCGACTGTGACCCGGAGGTCCGTAGGGTGACCTGCAATTGCCAGTTAAGAAAATAACTAAAATATCAGCTACACCTAAAACTTATTATCAAATGAATTCACCAATCCCACATAACACTACCGCAAAAGAGTCTACAACCCTTGCAAAACATGAATTTCATGATGTGTCCCTTTTCTAAAAGCACATTTAGGTCTCATTATTCCCTTTGATTTAGAATAGAGTAATTTTAGGTCTTCCTCGTGCTTTATCATGGCTGTCTGATGCTTCTTTACATAAAAATGCCATCCTGCAACATCTACTGACAAATCAACCTTTCACTAGTGACATCACTGGGAGATCCATGAATAAATCTACTGTACAATCCTGTATCTCTGGCCCTGTGAACACTTGCCTTTATGTGCCACATCTTTCCAATTTACTGACTAGTCCAACACATCACATTAGATTACTGTAGTCTGAATGTAACAGATGTGGATCAGATTTGTGGCATGACACATCTGGAGGTAGTTTGTGTTGGATGCCACTGGTATAAGATCTGAATGTAAATGCTCCAGTGTGTGTCTTCTCCTGTCAGCCTTCTACTGACAAAAATAATGATAGACATAATGTTTTATTAAATGCATTTAATTTGTTAAAATAGAATTCCACATCTCCAGGAAATATGATATAAAGGTCATCTTTAGGAGCTCATCTTTTTTGTAAACTTTCTCTGCAGTGGAAGACGTCCAAATTCTAGAGCCCAGGCCCAGAGAGGACTTCTTACAATGTGAGTCTGTAATTAGTCCTAAAGCAACACAATGAAGCTGTGAGAGAGTGGGAGTTTTGGGAGACCAACCACGACCGAACAGGGGTTCTTTAAGCTATTCACAAGAGGTAGAATAACCACAAAGTCTCAAAAGAGACAAAAGGACAAGGGAAAAAGAATGAAAAGAAAAACAATACTCCTAAGGGAGAGTATCCCAAAGAAAAGCTCTAAACAACCTGCATATTGGGTAACAAACGAAAGCTTAAGGAGTATGAACCTGCTGAAAATAAAACAAAACTGCCTGTGCAGTAAACAGGGTAACTTAGAGAAAACAGACCTTGAACCGAGGCTGAAAAAGTAACACAAATGAAGAATTCCGAGTTTTAAGTTGTGGCACTAACTAACTTGCCAACAATCCATAAAGCTAAAGATTGTTGTGCTAACTTTGTAGCCACAACAATCCACTACCGCAAACTCCCAATCTTTTACCTCACCACACATGACAGAATACTGGCTCTAGTGTAACGCAAGTGACACTGAGGCAAAGCTTATCGGCTTGCTAGGGGGTTTAAATAGAGAGCCAACAGGTGCAAATAGTTAAAGGGGATTTGCACGCGTATAATTCAATCAAGGAAAATAAGAAAACTAAATGGCTGTAATAACTGAAGAAAAGGCGCAGGAAGGAAAAGAAATGGCATCAGCCAAAACCATGACAGAAGCAACATGAAAATATAAAGAAATATGACTAAAATATTATTTATAGTATTTTCTATATATACCTGGGGACTTGCAGTATGTGCAGAGAAACTGGGAGGGTGCGCCAGGATGTCAAGCTGGTGTTACTACCGCCTGACTCAGGGCAGTGCAACATTGAGGGTGTTAGGACCCAGCTTCTTCCCATGGAGTCAATATTAGGATTAGGCAGAAACTCACCAAGACAACAAACACTTTAAGAAAGTAAAAGTCTATTGTAATCACACTGGCCAGCGGGGGAAGGTCACTGAAACACAACACAAGTTTGCGGTACAGCAACCCACCCCACACTGGTCTTATGGTCTGGTTTAAATACCCTCTGGGGCCTTGACTGGGTATGCATGTCCATCCTATCTGCGATGGCCTATCTCTTTGTTCCCTAATGAAATTTGTTTGTACATAAACAACCTATGCCCTTAATGTAGCCTGATACCGTATGGCGTTACTACTTCCAGAGGAGAAAAACTCTGAACCCATCAAGGGAGACCACACGTGAAATAAGTTTAAATTAAAAGATTTATTAAACAAAAAAAGTTACATAACTGCAAATACACAACATCAGTATGTGACCTTACTCAAAGTGAAACTATGATGTATGTTTAACTGCTCGGGGCAGCGGTGCTGTATCTGCCCCTGGAGGGGGCAATACTGGCTCAGGCAGGACAACTTACCTGTACAAGAAGGGCTAACGGCAGGGTTGTGGCAGGAGGAGTGGGTTTTGTACCGTTAGCCTAAAATTGGAGACTGTTGTATAAATCACAGATGTTTAGACCTCCAACAGAGGCTCATACATGGAGCTCTTGCAACGCATAGACACCTGGCAACATATTGTTAGTGGTGTAGAGTGGATGAGGATGAGTCTTATGCTGTTTTAATTGAGTTTTACTTCAAGGTTTTTCAAGGTTTGGAAAATTTTTCATGCAGGGCCAAACAATGCTTTTGGAGATTTAGATTATTTTATTTCTTTTTTATTTTAATTTTAATTTTTTTATTTGTTTAATCTGTCCATATTTATTTTGGTTATTGTTAGTGAGGAAAAAAGCAGGTTAATGAAACTTTCTCCGGGCAGGGCTTGAACCTGGATCCCCATGGGCCATAGATTGTAACATTGACCACTAGGCCACAAACAGACGAGCTGTTGAGATTGGAAATGGTTTAGGATAAAAAGATATGTGTATTTTGCGTGCGTACGTGAGATTTTGATTAGCCCGTGTAGGTGAAGGATTGGCTGGTGTTGGTAAAATGTCCAATGGGGAGACATTTTGTTTGTGGACTAGGCGGCAGGAAGAAGAAAAAAACGCAAAATCCCCTTAGTTTGGGGTTTTGTTGTGCGGACATGTGAAGTTGTTTATGAATTCTGTCTGTTGAAATGGGGTCAGAATGTACAGAATTTAATGTTTTTAAGGGCTGAGAGTCTGTGGCTGTTGTGGTTATTTCTGTGGGGGGAACCCTGAAAAGTGCCAAACTCTCGGTGCTGTATAGGTGCATATCAAGGTCCATGGATAATACATTAGAAAAACAAATATAATTTTCAGAGAAAATTATATACTTGTAGATATAATAAAATAAGAAAAGTAACCTAGATCACACAGAATTAATTTTAACAAGACTAGGAAACCTAGTATATGGCTGGACCTAACACACATGATCCGGCCAGACCAATGGTGTAACTTCATAACTCGGCTGACCAATGGTGTAACTTCATCAGTCAGTCACTCAGTCACTCTGTCAGTCACAGACATTCGCGTTTGTAGGGCTGTCCCCTCTGTTGCGGTCCAGCCAAAAAGTTGGGAGGGTTCAGTTGGTTAGGGGTCCACGTTCATTGCTCTCTGGTGACCCCTGCTGGTCGATTGGGTTCCCATGGACTGCATGTGAAAGTTGCGTATGAAAGGTCGTCCTCTGACTCTGTTCTGTGAGCTTAGCTGTAGTCTGTGGTGTGAAAATAAGCAGCTGGTGACACCACGTGTTTCGAAGGAGAACCATGGGTGTCCAAAGTTACTCTCCCAAATCAACAGTGGGGTTCACAGCATGAACATGGCTGCAGATGATTGGCCGTTCCAAACTGGGGTGGGAATTAGACACGCTAGGTCCCACGTTGGGCACCAAATTTGTTTAAAAAAACTAATAAAAATAACATGTGAATGGAGTAAAATATGAAATTTAATTGTGTATGTAATTGATGTTTATTATTATGATTACTGAACTCTCTTTTCTCCTTCTTCTCCTCTATCAGATTCCTGTCGGCTCACACTGGACCCCAACACAGCATATCAATGCCTCCGTCTGTCTGAGGGGAACAGAGAGGTGACTTATGTGGAAAAGATCCAGTCATATCCTGATCATCCAGAGAGATTTGAGAGCCGGGCCCAAGTGCTGTGCAGAGAGGGTCTGTCTGGACGATGTTACTGGGAGGCTGAGTGGAGTGAGGATGATGAGGTTTCTATAGCAGTGTCATATAAAGAGATCAGCAGGAAAGGTGGCAGTAATGACTGCACTCTGGGATCTAATAGGAATTCCTGGAGTTTGCGCTGCAGTCCCTCAAGTTACTCTTTCTGTCACAATAGGCGTATAACTGAAATCCCTGGTCCCCCCTCCTCCAGAATAGGGGTGTACCTGGATCACGGGGCAGGAACTCTGTCCTTCTACAGCGTCTCTGACACAATGACCCTCCTGCACAGAGTCCAGACCACATTCACTCAGCCCCTCTATCCTGCGTTTAGGGTTTGGAATGCTGGATCTTCAGTAAAACTGTGTGATCTGGGATGAGGCAGAGAGTAAAGGGAAGATCAGCTGTAATTAAAGAGAGGGAAAAACATTCAAATGAGACAAAACAAATTTATTGTAACTATTCAACACTCGCTCTCTTTAATTGCAGTGGATCTACAGATGACAGAAAATGAATAAAATAATAAAATAATCAATTAAATGAATGAAATTAAAGTAGAGGGGATCTCAATTCTGTAGGGTTTGAAATGGGCCCAAAATTTTCAGCCCAACCTTACATGACCCCGCCTTCTTTTCAGCCCAACCCTGCATGACCCCGCCTTCTTTTCAGCCCAACCCTACATGACCCCGCCTTCTTTTCAGCCCAACCCTACATGACCCCGCCTTCTTTTCAGCCCAACCTTACATGACCCCGCCTTCTTTTCAGCCCAACCTTACATGACCCCGCCTTCTTTTCAGCCCAACCCTACATGACCCCGCCTTCTTTTCAGCCCAACCCTACATGACCCCACCTTCTTTTCAGCCCAACCCTACATGACCCCGCCTTCTTTTCATCCTGAGCCTTGTCAGACTCTGTGTGTTGCAGTGTTTTGAAAGTCCAGCCCAGTCTGAACCCGACTTTAACACACCGACACACCCTAGTTTGGGGCATAATCAGTGCTCTGACTGGAGAAGATGCAGTTGATGTCTGGGTGGGATCAGTGGATGGTGTTTGGAGGCGGGGCTTGTGCAGTGTGCTAACGTTAATGCTCCTGTTTTACAGCTGCTGTATTTAAGCAGGGCATCACAGTATTAGCATTTTACAAACCCCATGCTTCCGTCTGCCGCTCAATCATAACACCATGTAAAAGTTTGTCCAGACCTCAGATTTTCCTTTCGATGGCTGCTGCCTCACTTCATTCTCCCCTGACTATAACTTCTTTCTCCCCGGCTCTGAGGCGTCCATTCTGTCACTCACAGAGCTCAGCTTAGACTCGCTGGCCTACAACTGCCATCCAGCTCACACAGCGCTCTGTGCTCAAAATTTAAAGGGCCAGCTTCAAAGGGTCCAACCCCAACCAAGCCCTGCATAAAATGTCAGAATCAGGGCGTCCTGGTCAGGTTTTATCAGACCTGGGTGAAAATTACAAGCTCTACGGTGGAGCAGTGACTTGCATTGTTGCCTCACAGCAAGAAGGTTTTGGGTTCGAATCCCAAGGGCCTTTCTGTGTGGGTTTTCTCCGGGTACTCCGGTTTTCTCCCACAGTCCAAAGACATGCAGGTTAGGCTACTTGTAGACTCCAAATTGCCCGTAGGAATGAGCGTATGAGTGAATGGTGTGTGTGCCCTGCAATGGACTGGCAACCTGTCCAGGGTGTTTTCCTGCCTCTTGCCCACTGCATGCTGAGATAGGCTCCAGTCACTCTTGTGTTCCAATATTATAGTCAGCTGCATAATGTTTGGGGCAAAGACATACTTTTTCTTGAGTTGGCTCTGTACTCCTCTATTTTAGATTTGTAGTCAGGGTATTCACGTGTGGTTAAACTGCAGATTCTCAGCTTTTATTAAAGGGTATTTTATGCATTTTGGCTTCACCGTGCCACACATTACCGTGTGTGGGATATGTCAGAGCATCATGGTAATGGCGTTTATATGGAGGTGCTGCTGTAGAATCATTAAGACGCTTTGGGTTTCATGGCTGTTGTTGTTTTGCATTATACTGGGGTGTGTTGGGTCCTACATCCTGTGATTGTTTACAAGAAGAATGAAATAAAATAAACAAATGGTTGTGGTAACACACCCTGTGACAGTCTGTGGTTATTGCTGTCTGTCGGTTGTCTGTTTACTGTCTGATATGATGCATTTTAAAAGGAATAGCTCACTTTCTAGAGTTCATTTTTATACAATGACAGTTCTGGTGATTATAAATGAGTGCTATGTGCCTTCTTGATGATGTAACACTTTGTCTTCCTGAGACTAACACTGATGTTCTCCACTACTGTACATCACTCTGGATAAGAGCCTCTGCTATGTGTCTGTAATGTAATGTAATTGATCAGTAGCTTGGCTAACATTAGGCATGCAAGAACAGGCAGTTCAGTAGCTACCCCTTGCAGTGCTACACTGTACCAGAGTCAGCTATAAGAGTACATGGGGGAGTGGCTGACTGTTACAACACAAAATACACACCAGGTATGGAGGCTCATTCAGTCCTGCCGTCATAAGGTTTATCATTTAGCATTTTTGCATTGTATGTTGTGATTGTTTTTAGGTCAACCAAATGAAAACTTCCCAAAAGAGGATAATAAAATATCCCTTGACATTAGTGCCACTAGCACGGAATCAGGAGCAGCAGGATCATGGCAGGACTCCACTGCACAGGCCAGTCTGTCAAACAGCAAATTTCAGCATTTAAACCAGGAGTAAATATCTCTATTTTTCTTTTGCTCGTATCACAGTACTGGCATGTGGCCACTAGAGGCCGCCACATCCCGTGTTTGTGTCCCTGTTCAGTTTATTGGTTTCAATCATTGTATCCGTGTTTTAGTTCATTCTCACATGTTTTTGTTGTTTTTTCTCATTGTGTTCATTTGTGCCTCAGTGTATTTAAGTTACTTGGGTTTATTCCTTTTTTTTCTGGTTCTAGTGTTTGCTTTGCCTTCCTCTCGTGTTCACATGCGCTCTAGTCTTTGTTAGTTTCTCCTGTTCTCAAGTTCCCAGGTTTGTATTTAGTTCTTGTCTTTATTCCTGTTTGTTGTTTTTTTTGCCTCATGTTTATTAAAACCCTTGTTAGTTATTTTCTACATCCTGCCTCCTGTGCTCCTCCATCTTGTTTCCTTGCCCTGCCCACTGTGTCAGCAGAACCAAGCCAAACATGAAACCAGCAGAGAATTTGTGAATCAAACTTCTTCCAAACGGTGTGTCGGCTTCTCTGTTTGCAGTGGTTTTACGCAGCTAAAACAGTAAAGGACAGATACCCCCAACCCCTCATTAACTTGGCCTTTGAGTCTCCTCAGGGAGCCACAGTCCTCACTAAACTGGGCTTCTGCAGTGCTCATCTTGTCTGCATAAGAGAGGAGGATCTGTAGAAAACTGCTTTTAACACCCTTACTGGCCATCATGAATACTTGGTCATACCATTCAGGTGCCAAATTCTCTTGCTATTTTCCAATTGTTTATCAATGAAGTACGAAGGGATGTGCTCAATCTGTTTGTCTTTGTGACATATTAAACATGTCCATCAAGCTCTACAAAGGTTGTTCGTTTGTTAAACCAGAGAAATGTAAATTTAATTCTGACCAAGTTTCTGGGCTTTACTGTCTCTCGGGTACTCTGCAGATGGACCAGCGTAAGGTTCAGGCATCTCTGACTGGCCTCAGCCCTCCTCTGTCAAGGAGGGGAAACTACTCGTCACAATGCAGGTAGCTGAACAATCACTGTCATATGCGTGCCTGTGTGTGTGATAATTAAACTGTATTTAATTTGGCTTTAATCCAACACCGCCCCTCCTGCAGCTTTGGGCAGAACCAGGAATTAATTCCTTCTATCTGTCACGCAGCTTCAGAGAAACAAAACTTTACTGTCAGAGAAACGAAACTAAACTCTGTCTCTGTCAGCGAAACAGAGCTACATCCTGTCTCAGTCAGCGAAACAGAGCTACATCCTGTCTTTGTCAATGTGAGCAGTCAAACTTGATGAGAGAATAACGGCCTTGTTGGTTTTGGTTGTACACCTTCACTGTCTCCCCAGCACGAGGCACCATGCACGACTAGTTTATGATCAGTCTCACCTCCGCCCAGGTTAGTGGCTGAATGCTGGACTGAATAATGGCCTTGTGATAGGTGTGTGTGCATGACCAAAAACCACACCTCTCCCCCCTCCTCACTGCCCACCTCCACCTGTCTGCATTTCCTGGACTGCACTAATAATAAAGTTCAAAGAGTTGGACCCCTGTGTTTGTCAGTGTTCTTGTCGACACCCTGTGCCGATCACACCTTTAGTGGCACCCCAAACCCAGGGATCCGTGTGAGCAGGTACAGTCTGGAGAGCAGATACTTTACCCATAAACCCTGCCCTTCCTTGCACAATATATTGACAGAAAGTATAAAAATAGTTGAATATATTCAATTTTTTATGATGAACCATGGCATGCAATCATATGTATCCTGGAAATAAATCTTAAACAGACACAGAATGCTGCTGCTGGGGTTCTTACTAGAACTAAGAAATGGGTACAATTCAGTCAAGTACTCAAATCTTCCACTGGCTGCCTGTCAAATCTAGAATTGACTATAAGATCTTGCTGTTAGCGTATAAAGCTTTAAATGGTTTAGCCCCTGACTGTCTTAGTGAGTTATTTATCCTTGCTCTCCACCACGCTTGGACCTGTCGCAGGTGCCTGCTGAGTACCTGGACTGAGATGGACACCTCCCATGTGGGAGTGGGGGCTGTGCTGTGACCAAGAGCCACCAAGAATCCACACCTACACCTGTGTACCTTATTAACACCCCCTCTTACCCTGGCTGAACTGAACCATCTTCAACCGGGAACTGCTGGCTGTCCAGCCTGCCCTGGAGGAGTGGTGTCACTGGTTTGGAGGGAGCAGAACAGGATTTTCTGGTCAGCACTGATCACAAGCACCTCGCCTACGTCCATGATGCCAAGAGGCTCAACCCTCACCTGGCCAGATGGGTGCTGCTCTTTAACCGTTTCAGCTTCTATCTCCTACCGTCCCGGTTCTAAGAGCAGCAGACCTGACGCAATGTCCTGAGTCTCCACTGGTAAGGAGAGGGATCCTGACCCCATTGTCCCCAGTTACCTCAATATGACTCCAGTCACCTGGGGCACAGAGACCATGGTAGAAGAGGCACAAAGGAAGGAGTTTGATCTGGTGGTAGTTGCCCTAATAACCGGTTGTTTGTTCCTAAATCTGCTCAATCTCAGATTCTGCAGCAGGCACCCTCCTCCCATCTTATGGGTCACCCAGGTTCTGGGCTCAGCCTGGAGTTTGAGAAGAGGCCATTCTGGTGCCTGTCCACGGAGGTGGATACTCGAGACTTCGTTGGCATTACCTGCCAACAGGTCGTCCACTCAGCCTCCAGCCGGTCTCCTCCAGCCACTGTCTAAATCTCCCACTCATGGTCTCACATCTCCATGGATTTAGTTCCCAGGTTACCGCCACCTACTGGGTTGACCGCTGTGTTTATAACTGACAGATTTTCCAAAGCTGCTCATTTCGTGCCCCTTAAACTCCCTTCTACAGTAAAGGAAGCACAAAAGGAATCTGGGGGTGTTTAATAACCGGTGTGTGTGCATGACTGTGTGCATATGTGAGTGTTTATGTATGTGTGAGTGAGCTTGTGTGTTTGCGGATGTGATTTTATCTGAGTGTGTGAGTTTGTACAAGTGTGTTTGTTTGTGGTGGAGGAGGGGGTAAATCTCCACTCCTTTTAGAAACTGACAACCATACGTATGTAAGTATGTAAATTAAACATTTAACATGGCTCAAAAATATGTCAATGCATTTCATGTTTCTGCCCAATCATTCAGTGATAATCATCACCATGGAGATTGCTAAACAATCACAACCCTGTCATATGTGTGCTTGTGTGTGTGATCTTTATGAGTAAATCTGCACTCTCTGCTCAGCCTGCTCTGCTCAGCCTGGCCTCAGTCCAGCACCACACCTCCTGCAGCTGTGGGCAGAACCAGGAAGTCACTTCCCCACTCTCTCTGTCACACAGTTTCAGAGAAACAAAACTTACCTCTGTCTCTGTCAGTGTTAGCAGTAAAATGGCTGAAGGTGGACCTGAACCTGGAGATGTGGAGTGTGTTTCCTGCACTGGGAGAAAGCGCAAAGCCGTCAAGTCCTGTCTGTTCTGTGAGGAATCTTACTGTGAAACTCACCTCAAATGTCATGATGAACTCCACCTAGGAAAGAGACACAAGCTGATCGATGCGTCTGGAAACCTGCAAGAGAAGTACTGCCCTCAGCATGACAAACTGCTGGAGTTCTACTGTCGTACTGATCAGCAGGGTATCTGTCTGCTTTGTGTGATGGATGAACACGAAGGCCATGATACAGTCTCAGCTGCAGCAGAAAGGATTGAGAAACAGGTAAGGACTGAAACTCTTACACATGCATAATAACAGTTATGTTTACAGTAACAGTAATGCTTTGTTACAGTGAGGTCAGATCTTAGCTCATTCGCACAGTATGTAGGTTTATGAACTGTGCTTTGTTGAATTTCATTAAAACATTTATTTAATAGACTTTATTTTGAAATTTGCCTTATTGAATTTTGTTTGTTATTTACAAGATTTTATTTTGAAGTGTTTTAGACATATGAGAAAATATTGAACAACATCATGATTTCTATGCATTATATCTACGGTGTTAAGGCAGTAAGAGCAGGAAGTGAACCCAAGTCAGCTCTCTGTGGCCCTGTTCAGACCTGTACTTTTTATCCAGATATATCCAGATTGTGTCTAGATTCAGTCGAGACGGATGTCAGTTCACATCTGGCATCAGAATGCGTCTCCACATGCGTCTCGAGTGACCACTTGTGATCGTATCTCACTTCCCCACTCAATATGCAAATAAACACGTACATCATTTCCGTTTGCAAAGACCAAATGCGTTGTTGTTTTTAACCGGCGGGAGGCAGCAATGCACTACTTGTCATAGACGTATATACACCTGTGCCTGAAAATGCCGGAAATTAAAAGAAGAAGTTTGCAAAGACCTTGGCGAGCGGAAATCAGACAGCGTGTTTCGTGTGTACTCCATCCACGAGAATCCATTTTGCCTGTTGTTGTGGCTTCTTCTTGTTGTTTCGCACTTTAATATGACGCCGTTGGCGCGCCAGTGAGTACGTACTTCCGCTTACGCAGAGGACGTCAGTTGACTAGGCGGTCCTTCAATGTGGCCCAGGACGCACTCATGTACACACTGCTAAAAGAATGTGGCCATATGTGACCCAGACCACCTCCGAATGTGGTCTGAGTGATCGGATCTCAATGCATCCTCAATGTGTCTTGGGTGCGTTCATACCTGTAGTTAGAGCTGTCCACTTGTGATCGGATCACCCAAGACGCATTTTAATGCCAGGTCTGAACAGGGAATGTGACATCTCCGTATTCACTCCCTGAATGAGAATCAACATGGCTGGAGCAGCTAATTCACTCAAACAGTTTAGAAGCTTTACCTATAATGCCAGTAAACTTCTACACACTGACCTACTATCCTATACATCAAACACGTTGCAGTACTTTATCATTTTTGGAAGATGAAAATGTGGTTGAAAAGTTGAATGGTGTATTATGATATGAAAAAATAATCTATCCACAGAAGCAGCTGGGGGAAACACAGAATATATTCCTGCAGACAATTCAAGAGAAAGAGAAGGAGCTGCAGGATCTGAGACAGGCTGTGCAGTCAATCAAGGTGGGTACTGACCAGAGGAGAAGTTCAGTCAGGGCTCTCCTCCAGTCAGCCAGTGAGGAGCCCAGTGTTGGCCCACTTTCCAGCCCTGTGGGGCTCAATCCCACTGAGCCACACTGTGGGGAACAGGCTGTCTGGGGTCCCAGTAAGAGCTGAGTGAAAGGCCTAGTTGAAACGTACAGCCCTCCTCTCTCTGTGTCTCCTAACAGCACTCTGCACAGGCAGCAGTGGAGGACAGCGAGAGGATCTTTACTGAGCTGATCAGCTCCATTGAGAGAAGGCGCTCTGAGGTGAAAGAGCTGATCAGAAATCAGGAGCAGGCTGCAGTGAGTCGGGTTGAAGGACTCCTGGAGCGACTGGAGCAGGAGATGGCTGAGCTGAGGAGGAGAGATGCTGAGCTGAAGCAGCTTTCAGACACAGAGAATCACATCCATTTCCTCCAGGTAACATCACTGGCTCTCTAACTGTCAGCACTATGTACATTGTACGTGTTGCACTCGCAGAATGACGACAGGTCTTCAGGTGCCATATAATTTAATGAAAAGCAGTTATTTATCACTGCAAACAAAACATAAAAGCTTTTAGCTGACCATGTACGCAGACACTTGCTTTCAACTCGCTTAGCTAGTATTCCAGCAACGCTTGCTACCAAGCAAAATGTCCTGTGCATACAAATCTCTCACTGACTGGCGGCTGGTATTGTACTAGCTACCAGAGAGAGATTATTACAGGTAATATGTATGAAGACGCAAATTGTCATATCACTGAAATAAAACAACAATAAAGTATTATGGGGGGCTAGAAATAATATCATCAAAACCAACAACAGGTGTCACTCTGCCTCCGGAACATATACAAGGCACCACATACATACAAGGTGAGGCGTTTCACAAAGATCTGTCCCTGGCATCTGCACAGGTATCTAAATTGAGACTTTTTGTTCTGTCTGTCTGCAGAGTTGTCAGTCTCTCTGTGCCCCTCCTGGATCTGAAGACCTTCCCAGCATCATTGCCAGTCCACACATCTCTTTTGAGGCTGTGAGGAAATCTGTCTCTGAACTGAAAGAGCTACTAGAGGACATCTGCCAGGTGGAATTAGTGAAAATCTATCAAACAGGTTAGAACTACAGAAATACTTTTTTCTCACTTTTTTCTTTTAAAATAATGAATGCTCTGTCACAAACACACAACAAAAAATGCACACACTTTCACTGACAAACACACACACACACACATACACACAGGCACACATGCACATATACTGTGTATCTTTCTCTCTCTCTTTCACACACACACACACACACACACATACATAATGACAGACATACACAAACACATGGTGTGGTGACAGGTTTGGTTTATCTGAAGAAATCTCTGTAGATATTTCTGTTTAATGCATCAGCAGCAGGTCAAAGCTAACTGTTGCTCTGAGTTTCAGCCCAAGTTAACAGTGACTCAGTGTAGAGTATGAGTATAGTCAGAGTACAGCCCAAGGTAACAGTATCTTGTTGCTCAGTATTACAGTGTCAGAAGACATTGTTGGTTGTGTTCTTTCTCCAAAATATGCTACTGCTGGATTGTCTTACAAGATGGATAAGCACTCGATGTGCTCCTAGTTATAATCTAGTTTCAAATGAAACTTGGGAATTTGGAGAGTGAAAATGAACTTTGTGACCACGAGTCACCACAGATGTCCCAAAATACACCAAAATCGGAAAAATGAAAGATAGCCACTTTAAATTAAAAATACAAAACAATTTTTGCTATATAACTAGGATTTTATAACATAAATAAATGTTTTCAAAAAATGTATATGCCACATGTTTACCTATTGAATAAATATGAATATGGAAATGTGCTGTTCTGTCCTGTTATCAGAGTTAATAGTGCTGGTTTTAAAACCAGTGTTGCATCTGGCTCTTTGGTGAATCAGGCACTTTTTCAAAGAATTAAGAACTCTTTGGACAATATCAGCTATGGAGAGCTAGTGGGGGCTCATTTGGGGAGCTGGTGGGGGCTCATTTGGGGAGCTGCTGGGTGGCTCATTCGGTTAAGGCACCACGCTGTGGTGCATGGATGAGCCCCACGGTCTCAGATCGAATCCAGACCAGGTCAGTGCCGTCTGTGGCCTGGAGGTCCGTAGGGTGACCTGCAATTGCCAGTTAAGAAAATAACTAAAATATCAGCTACACCTAAAACTTATTATCAAATGAATTCACCAATCCCACGTAACACTACCACAACAGAGTCTACAACCCTTGCAAAACGTAAATTTCATGATGTGTCCCTTTTCTAAAAGCACATTTAGGTCTCATTATTCCCTTTGATTTAGAATAGAGTAATTTTAGGTCTTCCTCGTGCTTTATCATGGCTGTCTGATGCTTCTTTACATAAAAATGCCATCCTGCAACATCTACTGACAAATCAACCTTTCACTAGTGACAATACTGGGAGATCCATGGATAAATCTACTGTACAATCCTGTATCTCTGGCCCTGTGAACACTTGTCTTTATGTGCCACATCTTTCCAATTTACTGACTAGTACAACACATCACATTAGATTACTGTAGTCTGAATGTAACAGATGTGGATCAGATTTGTGGCATGAAACACATGAATCTGGAGGTAGTTTGGGTTGGATGCCACTGGTATAAGATCTGAATGTAAATGCTCCAGTGTGTGTCTTCTCCTGTCAGCCTTCTACTGACAAAAATAATGATAGACATAATGTTTTATTAAATGCATTTAATTTGTTAAAATAGAATTCCACATCTCCAGGAAATATGATATAAAGGTCATCTTTAGGAGCTCATCTTTTTTGTAAACTTTCTCTGCAGTGGAAGACATCCAAATTCTAGAGCCCAGGACCAGAGAGGACCTCTTACAATGTGAGTCTGTAATTAAACCTAAAGTAACACAATGAAGCACCATGAAAATATAAAGAAATCTGATTAAAATATTATTTATAGTATTTTCTATACCTTCAATAGAGGCTCATACATGGAGCTCTTGCAATGCATAGACACCTGGCAACATATTGTTAGTGGTGTAGAGTGGATGAGGATGAGTCTTATGCTGTTTTAATTGAGTTTTACCTCACAAGGTTTGAAAATTTTTTCATGCAGGGCCAAACAATGCTTTTGGAGATTTAATTTATTTTATTTCTTTTTTATTTAAATTTTTTTATTTGTTTAATCTGTCCATATTTATTTAGCTCTTACGGGAAAAAATGTACATACATCAAATGTAGAGTGAGTTTCATGAGTTTAGTGGTTATACAGATTTTAAATTTTTGTTGTTTACCTCTTTTAGGTTTTTTACTTGCATCTCATTTGTTTATACCAGAAGTTACTGGATCAATGTGTATGTTTTTAATGGTGGGGAAATGCTTTAAGATTGCCTTATGAAATACATATTGTTTACACAGAATTTGTGCATTTTGTATTTGTATTTTAAGTGTATTTTTGTTAATGTATATATTTTCATTAAAAATTAGAGTGATTTACAGTAAATAAACAAAGTGTAAAGTCTCTCTACAGTAGAGCCCAGACCAGAGAGGACTTCTTACAATGTGAGTCTGTAGTTGCAGCTAAAATAAGAGAATGCGGCAACACCGGAATATTGAGGAAAAAAAGATGTTGTAACAAGTCACAATGAATGAACCACACAGGCACGGAGGTGTACGATACACACAGTTTATTTTATGCACGTATCACAATACTGTCGTTGTCGTTGTTGTTGTTGATCCTGTCCATGTCCAGTCTCACAGGCAGCACATATAAAGGTTTAAATTAATCTGGCGATATTGTAGCCGGTTAAGTGAACGTGTCGATGGTACGTCATAATGCAGTGTATACGTTCAGTGAATGCCAGTTAGATGTTGTGCGAAAGCAATAATTGAGAAGTAATAGACAATTATTAGTGAGGACAAAAGCAGGTTACAGAAGCTTGCTTCCAGTGGAGCTTGAACCAGCAACTTCTCAATATGTAGACTGTGACATTAACCACCAAGCCATGAATGGACTGGGTGTTGAAACTAGGAAACTTCTTGGGTGATAAAAATTATTAGTGAGGAAAAAAGCAGGTTAATGAAACTTTCTCCAGGCAGGGCTTGAACCTGGATCCTCATGGGCCATAGATTGTAACATTGACCACTAGGCCACAAACAGACGAGCTGTTGAGATTGGAAATGGTTTAGGATAAAAAGATATGTGTATTTTGCGTGCGTACGTGAGATTTTGATTAGCCCGTGTAGGTGAAGGATTGGCTGGTGTTGGTAAAATGTCCAATGGGGAGACATTTTGTTTGTGGACTAGGCGGCAGGAAGAAGAAAAAAACGCAAAATCCCCTTAGTTTGGGGTTTTGTTGTCCGGACATGTGAAGTTGTTTATGAATTCTGTCTGTTGAAATGGGGTCAGAATGTACAGAATTTAATGTTTTTAAGGGCTGAGAGTCTGTGGCTGTTGTGGATATTTCTGTGGGGGGAACCCTGAAAAGTGCCAAACTCTCGGTGCTGTATAGGTGCATATCAAAGTCCATGAATAATACATTAGAAAAACAAATATCATTTTCAGAGAAAATTATATACTTGTAGATATAATAAAATAAGAAAAGTAACCTAGATCACACAGAATTAATTTTAACAAGACTAGGAAACCTAGTATATGGCTGGACCTAACACATGTGATCCAGCCAACCAATGGTGTATCTTCATAACTCGGCTGACCAATGGTGTAACTTCATCAGTCAGTCACTCAGTCAGTCACAGACATTTGCGTTTGTAGGGCTGGCCCCGCTGTTGCGGTCCAGCCAGAAAGTTGGGAGGGTTCAGCCGGTTAGGGGTCCACGTTCATTGCTCTCTGGTGACCCCTGCTGGTCGATTGGGTTCCCATGGACTGCATGTGAAAGTTGCATATGAAAGGTCCTCCTCTGACTCTGTTCTGTGAGCTTAGCTTTAGTCTGTGGTGTGAAAATAAGCAGCTGGTGACACCACGTGTTTCGGAGGAGAACCATGGGTGTCCAAAGTTACTCTCCCAAATCAACAGTGGGGTTCACAGCATGAACATGGCTGCAGATGATTGGCCGTTCCAAACTGGGGTGGGAATTAGACACACTAGGTCCCACGTTGGGCACCAAATTTGTTTAAAAAAACTAATAAAAATAACATGTGAATGGAGTAAAATATGAAATTTAATTGTGTGTAAAATATGTAATTGATGTTTATTATTATGATTACTGAACTCTCTTTTCTCCTTCTTCTCCTCTATCAGATTCCTGTCAGCTCACACTGGACCCCAACACAGCACATCAATGCCTCCGTCTGTCTGAGGGGAACAGAGAGGTGACCTGTGTGAGAGAGAGCCAGTCATATCCTGATCATCCAGAGAGATTTGAGCGCCGGGCCCAAGTGCTGTGCAGAGAGGGTCTGTCTGGACGCTGTTACTGGGAGGCTGAGTGGGGTGGGGATGATGAGGTTTCTATAGCAGTGTCATATAAAGAGATCAGCAGAAAAAGAGGCAATAATGACTGCACTCTGGGATATAATAGGAATTCCTGGAGTTTGCACTGCAATCCCTCAGGTTACTCTTTCTGGCACAATAGGAATATAACTGAAATCCGTGGTCCCCCCTCCTCCAGAGTAGGAGTGTACCTGGATCACGGGGCAGAAACTCTGTCCTTCTACAGCGTCTCTGACACAATGACCCTCCTGCACAGAGTCCAGACCACATTCACTCAGCCCCTCTATCCTGCGTTTAGGGTTTGGAATGCTGGATCTTCAGTAAAACTGTGTGATCTGGGATGAGGCAGAGAGTAAAGGGAAGATCAGCTGTAATTAAAGAGAGGGAAAAACATTAGAATGAGACAAAACAAATTTATTGTAACTATTCAACACTCGCTCTCTTTAATTGCAGTGGATCTACAGATGACAGAAAATGAATAAAATGAATAAAATAATCAATTAAATGAATGAAATTAAAGTAGAGGGGATCTCAATTCTGTAGGGTTTGAAATGGGCCCAAAATTTTCAGCCCAACCTTACATGACCCCGCCTTCTTTTCAGCCCAACCCTACATGACCCCGCCTTCTTTTCATCCCAACCCTACATGACCCCGCCTTCTTTTCAGCCCAACCTTACATGACCCCGCCTTCTTTTCTGCCCAACCCTACATGACCCCGCCTTCTTTTCTGCCCAACCCTACATGACCCCGCCTACTTTTCAGCCCAACCCTACATGACCCCACCTTCTTTTCAGCCAAACCCTACATGACCCCGCCTTCTTTTCAGCCCAACCCTACATGACCCCGCCTTCTTTTCAGCCCAACCCTACATGACCCCGACCTTCTTTTCATCCTGAGCCTTGTCATACTTTGTGTGTTGCAGTGTTTTGAAAGCCCAGCCCAGTCTGAACCCGACTTTAACACACAGACACACCCTAGTTTGGGGCATAATCAGTGTTCTGATTGGAGAAGATGCAGTTGATGTCTGGGTGGGATCAGTGGATGGAGTTTGGAGGCGGGGCTTGTGCAGTGTTCTAACGTTAATGCTCCTGTTTTACAGCTGCCGTATATAAGCAGGGCATCACAGTATTAGCCTTTTACAAACCCCACGCTTCCATCTGCAGCTCGATCATAACACCATGTAAAAGTCTGTCCAGACCTCAGATTTTCCTTTCGATGGCTGCTGCCTCACTTCATTCTCCCCTGACTATAACTTCTTTCTCCCCGGCTCTGAGGCCTCCATTCTGTCACTCACAGAGCTCAGCTTAGACTCGCTGGCCTACAACTGCCATCCAGCTCACACAGCCCTCTGTGCTCAAAATTTAAAGGGCCAGCTACAAAGGGTCCAACCCCAACCAAGCCCTGCATAAAATGTCAGAATCAGGGCGTTCTGGTCAGGTTTTTTCAGACCTGGGTGAAAATTACAAGCTCTACGGTGGAGCAGTGACTTGCATTGTCGCCTCACAGCAAGAAGGTTTTGGGTTCGAATCCCAAGGGCCTTTCAGTGTGGGTTTCCTCCCACTGTTCAAGGACTCCAAATTGCCCATAGGAATGAGCGAGTGAGTGAATGCTGTGTGTGCCCTGCGATGTATTGGCAACCTGTCCAGGGTGTATTCCCATCTCTTGCCAACTGCATGCTGGGATAGGTTCCAGCACCCTCTGCAACCCTGACCAAGAATTAGCCATGTAAGAAAACAGATAAATGGGTGGAATAAAAAAAATATAAAACTTAAGTTTTGTTCACATTTATGCAGACCCTGTCACTCTAATGCTTGTATTCCAACATTATAGTCAGCTCCATAATGTTTCGGGAAAAGACACATTTTTTCTTTAGTTGGCTCTGTACTCCTCTATTTTAGATTTGTAATCAGGGTATTCACGTGTGGTTAAACTGCAGATTCTCAGCTTTTATTAAAGGGTATTTTATGCATTTTGGTTTTACCATGCCACACATTACCATGTGTGGGATATGCCAGAGCATCATGGTAATGGCGTTTATATGGAGGTGCTGCTGTAAAATCATTAAGACGCTTTTGGTTTTATGGCTGTTGTTGTTTTGCATTATACTGGGGTGTGTTGGGTTCTACATGCTGTGATTGTTTACAATAATGAAATAAACAAATGGTTGTGGTAACACTCCATGTGACAGTCTGTGGTTATTGCTGTCTGTCGATTGGCTGTTTACTGTCTGATATGATGCATATTAAAAGGAATAGTTCTCTTTCCGGAGTTCATTATTATACAAGGACAGTTCTGGTGATTAACAATGTACAGACTCAGCGACCATAACCTTGCCAATGAAATTGGTCACCACAAAAAGACCTGGCTGGCAAAAGAGAAGTGTGCTCACCGTAATCTGAGGTGGAGACAGAGGCCCACTTCCTGCTTTCCTGCCCCAAGTTCCTCTCAATCAGAAATCAATATTTTCACAAATTCACTGCACAGATAAATCAATTCCAACACCAATCGGAGCCAAATAAATGAAAAATTCTTCCGGGGGAAGAGGATACTGCGATATAGGCGGGAGCTCAGTATTTCTCTGCCTGCCATACATTAAGAGAGGGTGTGGACTAAATAATGGTACTGTACACAATAT
The DNA here is from genome assembly GCA_025169545.1 of Anguilla japonica. Taxonomy (NCBI): domain Eukaryota; kingdom Metazoa; phylum Chordata; class Actinopteri; order Anguilliformes; family Anguillidae; genus Anguilla; species Anguilla japonica. Next base: position 69,421,466 of record CM045886.1, on the reverse strand, counting down.
CATCTGTGTTCATTACCAATACTAGTAAATTCATAAATTGTTATATTATGAACAAAATATGTTTAAACCTGGGTGTGAGTGTGTGTGTGTGTGTGTGTGAGTATGTGAGTATATATGTGTGTGTGTGTGTGTGTGTGTGTGTGTGTGTATGTGTTTGGGGGGCTGTTACTCTTTGCCCTCTTCTGGTTGTATTTTGTATGTCTCATTGCTTTTGCAATGCAAGTTTACTTTTCATGCAAATAAAGCACATTTGAATGTGAATTTGAATGAGAGAGAGAGAGAGAGAGAGAGAGAGAGAGAGAATAATACGATCCATGCTTAGAGCCTTACGGTGTGTGTGTGTGCTTTTGTATATTTGTGTGTTTGTGTACAAGTGTGTTTGTGTGTGGTGGGGGCGTCAAGTATGACTCTTTACTCCCTTTTGAAACTGGAAGCTCCCAAGAGTATGTAAGTAGATGAATTCAAGTAAGCATGAAGTGCAGTTAAATATATATGCATATATTCCATATAACACATGTGGGCCTGTCTTTACTGTTAGTGGGCGTCTGAGTCTTGCACGTAGGTCGGGAATTCTGCATTTTCATCCCACTCAATAACTTTGACTGAACTCAGCTGCCGTATTTGCGGAAGAGGCAAGCGACAAGCGATTGGCTTGCGTCATCCTCAAAGTCTATCGTCAAGAACATAGACATATGTGTATATATGTCTATGGTTAAGAACCCCACTGAACTGTATAAGAACCGCTCCCGCCGTCAGCGCAGAAAAGCCATACGAGCGTGGGAATTGTACTTTCTCGGAGAGCGTTCGTGTGTTATAGTGCACCTCCGGGACAGATGGCGATAGAGGACTGTTTGTACTGGGGTATTTGTAGAGGCCTTCACTGTCAGCGAAAGCCTCGTTGTTTGTTTTAAGACACGATTTTGAGATCAGCCAGCAAGAAATGTTTGGCAGATGTGGACCATGATAACTTGCAATGGTGAGTAAATTAGTTTCTCAGTAGCGAACAAGTAATTTTGCAGATTGCCATGTAGCTTGCCCAACTAACGACGACGCGAAGCGGTTTATTCGCCAAACAGTAGGATTTCCATGCTTCCATCTTAGCTAGCTTTCTGTTTTAGTGTTTACACGTCAATGCAGAAGAGACGGCAACACGCTATGAAAGAACCGAATAAACACAGACATCAGCTCTGATAAATGGAAGGATGTCTGTTAAATAGCCACGCAACTTGTTTAGATGGAAAAACACGCGGAGAAACGTTTGAAATCGAATTTGTCATTGTGGATTTTACAAGATGATTCCATGTTACTGCTGTTCTCGTACAAGTTAGTAGGCTTGGCGTATATTTTAGATTAAGCAATGAGGCTACATTAGCAAAACAAAAGTTGACACATTGCGTTGAAAATGTGTGTCCTATTTGTGCACATGGTGGCGATAAAGTCTCTGTTGGGGGTTCTGCGTTCGCTGGTGTAAGGCGCTGTGATTACAGTCCAGTGAACGGTCGCTACGTACGTTTTTCTGTGCACCAGAACTGCAAACTTATACCGAGGAAGCAGTGTTGTGTTTGGAACGGAAATCTCTGGAATTTGTCAAAATAAATATCAAGACAATATTATAATGAAAATAAGAAAGTGACTAGACTAATTACAATGCACTAGCGCCGCTCAAAGCAATATGGTCGCGACTGCGTACGATGTAGGTTTTACATTTACACGCTTATTTTTGTAGGCCTAACATTTGTTACCAAGTCGTATTGAATAGCTTAATGAGTTCGTTCAATCTGTCGCTCTAACACATCCTAAAATAGATTTAACAGCTAGTTAGCTTTCGAGCTGGGTCATAAAATTTGGTTTCGCCTTTGGCTTGGATATTCATGTAAATGTACCTGTCTTCTCTCCATATAGATATTTCTATCCTCAGTCTTCAGAAACCCCTCTCTCCATGACCGACTGTCTCCTCTCACCATTCCTTCCCTTTATAAGATTAGTTGATTCCAGAGCTCCCAAAATAAACTATCCAACCAGAATCTGTGCTTCACTCTTAAGAGCTTTAAGCCCCGCCTCTTCAGGTGAAGACTCAAGACAGAGCCTGTGATGGACAGCACAGATGACACAGGGCTGGAGTTCAGATCCACTCTGATTAAAAGTGAAGACATAGAGGAGGGTATAGAGAGGAAGAATGGATATGGGATGAGCAGGGAGGAAGAACTCATTCTCTCCAACATAAAGGAAGAGGAGGAGGAAGGTTGGCAGAGGCAGAGTGGGGAGGTGAAGAGGGAGGCTGGTGTGAAAGATGAAGAGGGGGATGAAATGGAACAAACTTCTAAAACTGGCAGAGGGCTGAAAAAAAGGACATCAAACTGCAAGCAACCGGAAGAGGAGGGCTCATCATGTTTGGTCACTTCCTGTCTGCCCAAGCAGCCTAGAGTGCCCTCCCCTGGATCTCCCGTTACCTCCTTCAGTAAAGGTAATGTAGCTGAAGAATCACTTCCTGTTTTATTCTTTGTTGGATTTTTTGTTGTAATATTGTGTCCAATCAGTAAACTACTGCGGATGTGTGTATTATCATTGGTATATGATGTATGTATCAACATTGGTATATGATGCATGTATTATCATTGGTGTATGATATGCATATTATGATTGGTATATGATAAATTTATTATCATTGGTATATGATACATATATTATCATTGGTATATTATACATGTATTATCATTAGTATATGCTGTATGTATTATCAGTAATTTCCATAAGCACAGAATTGTACTGCTTTTCCTGTTCTTTTAATGGCACCTCTGGTATGTCATGTAAAAAGAAAAAACTTTTTTTTTCGACTTCAATGTTTTTAACTTTATTACCTTTGAAATCCATTGAAAATGTCACTATATTAAAAATCTGTTTATGTCTGGTCTTTGCTACCTACAGGAGAGTCTGAGGTGTTTGCCTGCTCCCAGTGCCCATTCATTCACATGGAAGAAGCAGACCTTCACCAGCACATTGAGAAGGTTCACCCAGAGGAGCACAGCAGCATTCTGAGGTCTGGAGGAAACGGAGCAGAGGACCCACTGCCTCCCAGCAGCACACATAAGCACCCCACACCCCCTAAAACACTCCCCACCCCGACACAGTCCCACACAGGCACTCCAGGGGCCCACACCTGCTCCCACTGCGGGAAGAGCTTCAGATCTAAATCACGTCTGACGACACACGAGCGGATTCATACAGGAGAGCGCCCGTACCACTGCTCCCAGTGTGGGAAGGGTTTCAGATCTGTATCGCACGTGAGAGTTCATGAGCGAATTCATACACCAGAACTCCCGTACAACTGCTCTCAGTGTGGGAAGAGCTTCAGGTTCAAATCGCGCTTGACGGTACACCAGCATATCCACACAGGAGAGTGCCCGTACCACTGCTCCAAGTGTGAGAAGAGTTTCGAAACAAAGTCACGTCTGACGACGCACGAGCGAACCCATTCATTGGTGGAGAACCCCTACCACTGCCCTCAGTGTAGCAAGAGCTTCAGGTTTTTATCACACCTGAGAGAACATGTGAGGATCCATACCGGAGAGCGCCCATACCGCTGCTCTGAGTGTGGGAAGACCTTCACCCATTCCAATGCTTTTAACAGACACAAGCGGATTCATACAGGAGAGCGCCCCTACCACTGCTCCCAGTGTGGGGAGAGCTTTACTCATTCAGGGAGTCTGACAGAGCACATGCGTCGTCATACGGGAGAGCGACCATTCCACTGCTCCCTGTGTGGACAAACCTTTAGTCATTCCAGCAGTCTGAAGTCACACCAGCGTCGTCATACGGGAGAGCGCCCATACCACTGCACCCAGTGTGAACAGACCTTCAATCATGCCAGCAGTCTGAAGTCACACCAGCGTCGTCATACGGGAGAGCGCCCGTACCAGTGCACCCAGTGTGAGAAGAGCTTCAGGTTTGCATCGGACCTGACAGTACACCAGCGAATTCATACAGGAGAGCGTCCATACCAGTGCTCCCAGTGTGGGGAGACCTTCAGCCATTCCAGCAGTCTGTCATCACACCAGCGTCGTCATACAGGAGAGCGCCCGTACCACTGCTCCAAATGCGAGAAGACCTTCAGATTTGCGTCAAACCTAACAGCTCACCAGCACATTCACACAGGGGAGCACCCATAACTCAGTGTGGAAAGAGCTTCACATGTAAATCAAACATGAATGTACACCAGAACACCCTTACAGGAGAGTGCATTAAGTGTTAACAGAGCTTCACTGAATAAAGTAGTCAGACATCACACTGACAAATTCCAAAAGTGGAGAGCGTGTATGTGGATTTAAAAACATTTCAGAACTTCTGGTCCATCCCCAGAAAACTCTGGGGAGACTAATGTGAGATTCTGACTTAGTGCCGTCATCAGCGTGCCCATTGTTTGAGTTAAGGTTGTATCTGGTCTTTTTTTAAATTACATTTTTAGTATTCAGTGAAAAAGGAAAGGTATTAAGTACAAAGATGTTAAGTACAAATACAAAACAAATATCAAGACAATATTATAATGAAAATAAGAAAGTGACTAGACTAATTACAATGCACTAGCGCCGCTCAAAGCAATATGGTCGCGACTGCGTACGATGTAGGTTTTACATTTACACGCTTATTTTTGTAGGCCTAACATTTGTTACCAAGCCGTATTGAATAGCTTAATGAGTTCGTTCAATCTGTCGCTCTAACACATCCTAAAATAGATTTAACAGCTAGTTAGCTTTCGAGCTGGGTCATAAAATTTGGTTTCGCCTTTGGCTTGGATATTCATGTAAATGTACCTGTCTTCTCTCCATATAGATATTTCTATCCTCAGTCTTCAGAAACCCCTCTCTCCATGACCGACTGTCTCCTCTCACCATTCCTTCCCTTTATAAGATTAGTTGATTCCAGAGCTCCCAAAATAAACTATCCAACCAGAATCTGTGCTTCACTCTTAAGAGCTTTAAGCCCCGCCTCTTCAGGTGAAGACTCAAGACAGAGCCTGTGATGGACAGCACAGATGACACAGGGCTGGAGTTCAGATCCACTCTGATTAAAAGTGAAGACATAGAGGAGGGTATAGAGAGAAGAATGGATATGGGATGAGCAGGGAGGAAGAACTCATTCTCTCCAACATAAAGGAAGAGGAGGAGGAAGGTTGGCAGAGGCAGAGTGGGGAGGTGAAGAGGGAGGCTGGTGTGAAAGATGAAGAGGGGGATGAAATGGAACAAACTTCTAAAACTGGCAGAGGGCTGAAAAAAAGGACATCAAACTGCAAGCAACCGGAAGAGGAGGGCTCATCATGTTTGGTCACTTCCTGTCTGCCCAAGCAGCCTAGAGTGCCCTCCCCTGGATCTCCCATTACCTCCTTCAGTAAAGGTAATGTAGCTGAAGAATCACTTCCTGTTTTATTCTTTGTTGGATTTTTTGTTGTAATATTGTGTCCAATCAGTAAACTACTGCGGATGTGTGTATTATCATTGGTATATGATGTATGTATCAACATTGGTATATGATGCATGTATTATCATTGGTGTATGATATGCATATTATGATTGGTATATGATAAATTTATTATCATTGGTATATGATACATGTATTATCATTAGTATTTGCTGTATGTATTATCAGTAATTTCCTTAAGCACAGAATTGTACTGCTTTTCCTGTTCTTTTAATGGCACCTCTGGTATGTCATGTAAAAAGAAAAAACTTTTTTTTCGACTTCAATGTTTTTAACTTTATTACCTTTGAAATCCATTGAAAATGTCACTATATTAAAAATATGTTTATGTCTGGTCTTTGCTACCTACAGGAGAGTCTGAGGTGTTTGCCTGCTCCCAGTGCCCATTCATTCACATGGAAGAAGCAGACCTTCACCAGCACATTGAGAAGGTTCACCCAGAGGAGCACAGCAGCATTCTGAGGTCTGGAGGAAACGGAGCAGAGGACCCACTGCCTCCCAGCAGCACACATCAGCACCCCACACCCCCTAAAACACTCCCCACCCCGACACAGTCCCACACAGGCACTCCAGGGGCCCACACCTGCTCCCACTGTGGGAAGAGCTTCAGATCTAAATCACGTCTGACGACACACGAGCGGATTCATACAGGAGAGCGCCCGTACCACTGCTCCCAGTGTGGGAAGGGTTTCAGATCTGTATCGCACGTGAGAGTTCATGAGCGAATTCATACACCAGAACTCCCGTACAACTGCTCTCAGTGTGGGAAGAGCTTCAGGTTCAAATCGCGCTTGACGGTACACCAGCATATCCACACAGGAGAGTGCCCGTACCACTGCTCCAAGTGTGAGAAGAGTTTCGAAACAAAGTCACGTCTGACGACGCACGAGCGAACCCATTCATTGGTGGAGAACCCCTACCACTGCCCTCAGTGTAGCAAGAGCTTCAGGTTTTTATCACACCTGAGAGAACATGTGAGGATCCATACCGGAGAGCGCCCATACCGCTGCTCTGAGTGTGGGAAGACCTTCACCCATTCCAATGCTTTTAACAGACACAAGCGGATTCATACAGGAGAGCGCCCCTACCACTGCTCCCAGTGTGGGGAGAGCTTTACTCATTCAGGGAGTCTGACAGAGCACATGCGTCGTCATACGGGAGAGCGACCATTCCACTGCTCCCTGTGTGGACAAACCTTTAGTCATTCCAGCAGTCTGAAGTCACACCAGCGTCGTCATACGGGAGAGCGCCCATACCACTGCACCCAGTGTGAACAGACCTTCAATCATGCCAGCAGTCTGAAGTCACACCAGCGTCGTCATACGGGAGAGCGCCCATACCAGTGCACCCAGTGTGAGAAGAGCTTCAGGTTTGCATCGGACCTGACAGTACACCAGCGAATTCATACAGGAGAGCGTCCATACCAGTGCTCCCAGTGTGGGGAGACCTTCAGCCATTCCAGCAGTCTGTCATCACACCAGCGTCGTCATACGGGAGAGCGCCCGTACCACTGCTCCAAATGCGAGAAGACCTTCAGATTTGCGTCAAACCTAACAGCTCACCAGCACATTCACACAGGGGAGCACCCATAACTCTGTGCCCAGTGTGGGAAGAGCTTCACATGTAAATCAAACATGAATGTACACCAGAACACCCTTACAGGAGAGTGCATTAAGTGTTAACAGAGCTTCACTGAATAAAGTAGTCAGACATCACACTGACAAATTCCAAAAGTGGAGAGCGTGTATGTGGATTTAAAAACATTTCAGAACTTCTGGTCCATCCCCAGAAAACTCTGGGGAGACTAATGTGAGATTCTGACTTAGTGCCGTCATCAGCGTGCCCATTGTTTGAGTTAAGGTTGTATCTGGTCTTTTTTTAAATTACATTTTTAGTATTCAGTGAAAAAGGAAAGGTATTAAGTACAAAGATGTTAAGTACGCTTGGAGACAAATGAACTTGGTCCTTGACTCTTTTTACAAAGTCTGAATCTAAAGCACTTTGATATCTATGAAAGGAACTTCACAAATGTTATTTATTTTGTTGACCACTGTGAATTTGGTGGGACTAGACACATGCACATCTGTCATTCACTATTTGTACAATGGTGTTCATTTCTTTGGGGACTGAAGTAATTTCAGTATGAAAGTTTAGTGACTAAAGATGGGGAGGAAGAAAACTTCCGTGGCTCACAAGAACATGAAATATTCAGTTGTCCATTTGAATAAAATGCTGTAATGGTTGGTGATGTCTGGGGTTGGAGGGTTATTGCATTTGGTCCGCTGAATTGTCTCAGCTGTATGGTGTGGCTTTCCTCCATTTTAAGGACTCAAGGACCTCTGAACTGTTTGTCCGTGTTTATGGAGATTATAAAGTATTTCTACATGTTATGATCCGTTGATATGGCTGGATATTTTCTTATTTAAATTCAAGTTAAACCCTCTGCTTGAGTGGAGAAGGGCAGCACCACACCTCGGATTTATTCTAGAACATTCCGTGTACATACCCAGTTCTGGAAGTTCCAAGGCAACATGCTAGTCCCACACTGGTCTGTTGGTGTGGAAAGTTCAGATTGTCAGATTAAAACGGTGAGCGCTTATGTTGTAAAACTTAAAAATTCACTGTTGGGAGTGATTTTGATTTGAGCTTGTTAAAGACTGAAGTGCAAATATAATTATAATTTGTTTTTGATGAAATATGTACTGTTGCATATTCTGTCTTACCTATGTATGCAGTCATTTAAAGTGCTCAGTAGGTTCCCTTGTGTGTGCAGTAAACTTATGTATCTGCACTGGTCTTACTGGTTAAGAGTATAGAGTGGTACTCTTTCTCACTGGCCCAGGGGTTTAGTGCAAGTCTGTTATACAAATTAAATTCACAAGCAAGGTATCTGGGGCTTTCACTGTACACCTCCAGTAGTTCCCCTAATAGAGTTTGAACAGAGGGAGAGAGATCAAGTACAACAAAACTTTAAAAAACAAAAAAAACAAAAAAAAAACTATAAACTGACAGAGGGCTGAAAAAATTCCGTGGCAAGCAACATGAGGAGGGTGGCAATTTCTGGTAGCTTCCTGTCAACTCAAATGGCCTGGAGCAGTGGTTCTCACACTCAGTCCTGGGGGACCACTGTGTACGCTGGTTTTCATTCCAACCTCAACTGCAATCCCAGAATTTTAACAAGCTGTTAATTTTTCTTAATTAGATGAAGCTGTTAATTTTTCTTAATTAGATGCTTTACATGTTTTAGAGACTGGGGTCCCCAGTCTTAATCTACTAATAAACCACACAAGTCTTTGCTAAGCACCTTGATTAGTAGAATCGGGTGTGTGTACCCACACTGGCCCTTTATGGATAAGACTGGGGACCACTGGCCTAGAGTATGATCATCTCCAGGAAAGGAAATGCAGATGTGTTCTCTTTTGGAGCGTTGTTGATATAGTATCTAAATGGTGTCGCTAATGATCCTACAAGAATTGTCAGTGAGGCAGAAATATGTTTCACTCTGTGACAAAAGCAGAGAAGGTTAACATATCAAAAATGGAAGCATTTGTTTATCTTATCCAACCATTACGGTACCTTGGCTAGGCTCTTATTGTTGCTGTCTTTTTTTTTTTTCAGTGTTCGGATTTGTCTGATTTTCCAAGTGTACATGTTCTGCTGTAGTAATAGCGCAGTCTACATTAAACGATTTGATTAAGTTAGTCATCATTTCGGATGTATAGATTAGCTAAATTCCATGCTTGAGCGATATTTCTCCCAAGTGCAGTCGAAGCGAGTGAGCGTAATTCGCTCCGGAGCGGTAGATGGCGATAGAGGGGAATGGGACGGGGACTGGTGTGTCTGTAAATGCTTTCGCTGCCAGTTACTGTTCGATCCTCGTCATTTATTTTCAGACTGGGTAGCTGAGATCAGGTTGCGGAAATTCGGAAAGTGGTTTAGGCAATTTTACAGTGATGCGCTGCACAATCAGTATATGTACACAATACGAAAACTCCTGCTTCACGAATACCCACTGCTAAAGTGCAGAGCACCGACATTAGACCATTAAAAAACGAAGAAGCCGACGTTTACTTGGTAAGTGCCCATGTAACCTATCCAAAGCCATTGTCGTTTAGAATTAACTTTGTAATATTTTTGTAATATTTCTAGCCTAATTCTTGTGGCTTTTTCTGTGTCACGTGGTTTTCCATGTACTCAGTTGGCCCAGGTTTACTGTCTCAACTACGCTTTTGTGTAGCTGTCGAGCCAGCAGCTAAAACGGAAACTGATTAAAGCGATATGGCACAAGAACCCGTGTTATCATGAATATTGGCACGACTAGGGGGTGTTGTTCGCGTCCGTGTCGGCAAGCCCCCAAACGTTAACCATCCCAATATTCATGATATTCCACGGGTTTGAGTGCCATATGTCGCTTCATGTCTGTCTGGTAATTACTCGCCAAAGACGGACAACACAACTTTAAAAGCTATATTTTAAACAGACTACGGTGTGTCATTTCACTATTTTAATTTACCAAGCAACAATTTGTTGTTTGGACTTACCGTACTTTAACTGGCAACATAGTCTACAAACTAGTTAACGTTAGTTAATTCTCTAATCAGTTTAACGCTGGCGAATTAACGTTGGCAAAGCTAAAAGGTGAAAACATGGCACACTAGACTCCAAAAACGAAAACAAACAGTCTAACTAGCTGCATGAACAATTTAAAATACAAACTATAGACTATAGGCTACCTTGTATACATTATTTTGGACCCTGCTACTCGATGTGGAGTTACTGAAGTCTTCATGCGTTTCGCTGGTCAAGTAGGCTACTGGTCGTTAAACTTTTCAATTTTCCGGAACTTTGCACTTACTGTTCAGGCAAATGAATCAGTTGACGTTACTTCATTTTAAATAGATTTATAAAACGGGTAGGGCAAATCTCGCATCTGATTGGTTAATAGCCATGTAATACTGACCGGTATACCACGGCTATATAGTCTGGTACGTCTTTACAGTCCTATTTAAATTATTGGTACGCTACTAGGCAATCTTTCAAGTCAAAATTTAAATAAAATAAAAAAAAGAAAAACCGTTACATCTAACGATCCTCAGTCACAAAATGGGAACATTTGAAAGTATCTGTTGTGGATCAATGCGAATATAGCCTACATCAAAAAGGCGTAAACTAGCTTGGTATAACAAAAGAGAGTGACACTATTTGCAGGCAGCCGGGCGGGAACTACCTTATTTTAGATTATTCTTGTAATCAAATTAATAAAATATGTTCTATTGTGATTGTATCAAAGCTAATGGGGTGTCGGGCCGAACGACACCCCTTAGCAGCGATGTAGATCTAATGACAATATACCACTGCCGTCATGCACTATTCTTTAAGTAACTTACAATGAAACTAAGAGGATGATTTAACATTGTAGTGTCACAAAATTTGCATATGATAGTGGAAACATTTATGAATGAAAGCATGGGGTAGCCGTCGTCAGATTTGTTTGTGTTAAACATTGGCTAATAGGTCTCATATAGTTCACTTCTAAGGTCTGATTTCATGGATTATGTCAGCATATTAGAGAAGATCCATACTCAATGTTTTTTTTTTTTTTTTTTTTTTTTTTTTTTTTTTTTTTGAAGATGAGGCTAAAGATTAAAATACTGTATTTCAGTACATAATCTTTATCTTTGAAAGTCTTGTGCTGGTGGCAGTCTTGTATACCTGTCCCTGAAGCTGTAACACAAGCTAATTGGAGGGGAACTACAAATCAAAGCCTCTGTTTTCTGGTAGGCTAATAAGGTGTGTTTCTATAAATAGTTTTATGTATAGTTTAACCTTGCTATGTGAGACATTCGGGAATCCCTTCTTGCATTTAAAGTCTTTGTGAAGTGTTCATTAAAGTACTTAATGCAAATAATAAGGATTCCATTTTAATGTAAAGGGGTTTGTTTCAGTTAACTCTCTTCTCTCCTCAGAGATGACCATGACCAACTGTCTCCTCGCCATCCTTTCCCCCCTTTGGACAATTGGTGGATTCCACAGAGCTCACTGAAGAAAATATCCAATCAGAATAAGTGTATCATTCTAGGAGCTTCAAGCCCCGCCTCTTCAGGTGAAGACATGAAGACAGAGCCTGCAATGGACAGCACAGATTACACAGGGGTGGAGTTTAGATCCAGTTTGATTAAAAGTGAAGAAGTAGAGGAGAGTATAGAGAGGAAGAATGGATATGGGATGAGCAGGGAGGAAGAACTCATTCTCTCCAACATAAAGGAAGAGGAGGAGGAGGAAGGTGGGGAGAGGCAGAGTGGAGAGGTGAAGAGGGAGGATGATGTGAAAGATGAAGAGGTTGAAAGAAATGACTGGAACCCAGCATTTGAGGGGGATGAACAGAGGGAGGGAGATTGGATGGACCAAACCCCCCAAATGGACAGAATATCAGATTTGAAGCAGGAAGAGGAGAGCTTGCCATCCCCCATCACTTCCTGTTTACTTGAGCCGTCTAGAGTGCCCACCCCTGCATCTCCTGTCAACTCCCCCAGGGCAGGAAATACAGGTGGAAAATATATGTATTTATAAGCTTATCTATACGTAATGTTTTATAAATGTAATAGGAACTAAGGCAAAACCTTTGTATGTTCAGCTATAGTTGTAGTTGCATCATATTCCTCATGTAGTCTGACATAGTCATAGTCAGGTTTGAAAAAGGGTAAGCTTGAGGGCGTCTGATTAACCAGCAGGGGTCACTAGTGTGCGATGAGATGGTGGGGGCCTGTTCCTGCTGTAGAACAGGGGTGGCACAGGATGGTCCAGCCAGCAGTGTCCCTTCATTAATTCCCTGTGGCCTCTCACTTGTTCTGTTGGGGAATAGAGCTGGCAAGGCTAGTGTTTTTTTTTTCTTTGCTTGCTAGCTCAGTTGAGTTAAGGATGCCCCCATCAACCACAAAGCTCCTAACCAAAAGTAACCACCACAGTACCAATCTTATTGTTATGAGTTTGATTCAGTGCAGAACAATATCCTGAACAAGTAGACTGAGCAGCTGGAAAGTACTTTTTGTTTTGGTTGATGGTGAGGCTGGTGATGACAGAAAGAAGTTCAGCTAAACTGGTGGCAGATGGGAGATGCACTGTGATCAGTGTTCATGTCTTGATTTGGAATAGTACTGTCCAACTGAATTTAAATTAAAACTGGCTGCTTTAGCTGTAGTTTTGAAATTGTATAACTGGTACAGGCCTACTAGTAACTTTAGCTTCAGCTGCCTTTTGGTTTCCATTTGTATGTTTTCTCCATTTTCACTTGTATTATAAAAATGTTCATATCAGGAAACATACTGTCTTCTCTTCCTACAGGGCAATCTGAGGCGTTTGCCTGCTCCCAGTGTGGGAAGAGCTTCAAGTCTCTGTCTTATTTGAGGGTACACAAGCGAACTCATACAGGGGAGCGCCCATACCACTGCTCCCAATGTGAGAAGAGCTTCAGGTGTAAATCCTACCTGACGGTTCACCAGCGAACTCATACAGGGGAACGTCCGTACCACTGCTCCCAGTGTGAGAAGAGCTTCAGGTGTAAATCCTACCTGACTGTTCACCAGCGAACTCATACAGGGGAGCGCCCATACCACTGCTCCCAATGTGGGAAGAATTTCATATGTCCTTTACAGCTGATGTGTCATAAGCGAATTCATACTGGAGAGCGCCCCTACCACTGCTCCCAGTGTGGGGAGAGCTTCACACAGTCAAGCAGTCTGACAGAGCACATGCGTCGTCATACGGGAGAGCGCCCGTACCACTGCTCCCAGTGTGGACAAACCTTTAGTCATTCCAGCAGTCTCAGGTCACACGAGCGTCGTCATACGGGAGAGCGCCCATACCACTGCACCCAGTGTGAACAGACCTTCAATCATCCCAGCAGTTTGAAGTCACACCAGCGTCGTCACACGGGAGAGCGCCCGTACCAGTGCACCCAGTGTGAGAAGAGCTTCAGGTTTGCATCGGACCTGACAGTACACCAGCGAATTCATACAGGAGAGCGTCCATACCAGTGCTCCCAGTGTGGGGAGACCTTCAGCCATTCCAGCAGTCTGTCATCACACCAGCGTCGTCATACGGGAGTGCGCCCGTACCACTGCTCCCTCTGTGAGAAGACCTTCAGATATGCGTCAAACTTAAGAGTACACCAGCGAATTCATACAGGAGAGCAGCCATAACTCTGTGCCCAGTGTGGGAAGAGCTTCGCATGTAAATCAAACGTGAACGCACACCAGAATATCCTTGCAGGAGAGTGCACTAAGCGTTAAGAGAGCTTCCGTGAAGTAGTCGGACATTACGCCAAAAAATTACAGTGGAGAACATGTAGTTGGCTAAAAATGTGGGAAGTTTGAGAACTGCAGTACAGCTGGTACATCTCCAGAAAACTCACACTGGAGAGACCAAGGCAATATTCTGTCTCTCTGCGGTAATCAGTGGCCATTGTTCTTTCTGGCCTTTTTGTTTTTAATTACACTTTTAATATACAGAAGAAAAAAAAGTATTCAGTGAAAAAGGAAAAGTATTAAGTGCACAGATGTTGAGTACACTTGGAGACAAATGAACTTGGTCCTTGACTCATTTCACAAACAGTCTGACTCTAAAGCACTTTGATATCCATGAAGGGAACTTCACAGATGTTATTTATTTCATTGACCACCGTGAATTTGGTCGAATTACAAACATGCACATCTGTCATTCACTATTTGTACGACGGTGTTGATTTATTTGATGAATGAAATCATTTCAATATGAAAGTTTAGTGACTGAAGATGGGGAGGAAGAAAACTCCCCTGACACACAGGAACATTAAATAAATTGTTGTCGTGTTTGGAGACATTAGGGGTTGGAGGGGTTATGTATTTGGTCCACTGTGTGTGTGTGTGTGTGTGTTGTAGAAACAGATTATGTCTCAGCTGTATGCATGGCTGCATTTTAAGGACACAAGGACCATAAATGAACCATGTATCAGTATTTATATAGAGAGATATTTATACATCGATTCATGTGGCTGGATATGTTTCTGTTGAAAGTCAAGTTAAATCCTTTGCTTGAGTGGACAAGGGCTGTGCCACACCTGGGATGTATTCTAGAACATTCTAGTACACACCCGGTTCTGAAACTTATAAGGCAACGTGCTTTTGACTTTGACTTAGTGTCACACTGCTCTATTGGTGTGGAACGCTCATTATCTTGGCATATTAACACGGTCAGTGCTTGTTGTGAACCTTGAAAATTTACAGTTGGGTTTGATTTTGATTTGAGCTTGTAAAGACCGGAATTAAAACATGTATGTTTGTATTGATTAAATATGTACTGTTGCGTATTTGTTCTGCCTTGCCCATGTATGCGGTTGTTAAGAGTGTCCATCAGAATCCCTTTTGTATGCAGTGAACTTCAATATCTGCGCCGGTCCTGCTGGTTAAAAATACAGAGAGGGGTTGTTTCTCATTAGAACAGTGGTTTAGTGGAACTCTGTGTTAAATTAGTTAAATTCACAGGTTCCCAAATTCGTAATCTCACTCCCTGCCTGCCTCTGGGCACCCCTTGTAGATTTGCTCAAAAAGAGGTTTCCGTTAACTTTCTCTTTTGTCCTCACGCTATGGCCGACACTCTCCTCTCATTCCTGGCAGGTAGATGGCGATACAGGGAAATCGGATGGGACTTGTGTTGCTGTAGTTGCCTTCGCTGTCATAGATCCTCGTCGTCGTTTATTTTCAAACAGCTTTTTTTGGGAAATTAAGTGTTTAGCTTGCTAGTGACTTCGACAATCTCATAGGTTATACGCTGTACCAAACCGAATACGCTCTGCTAAAGTACAAAGCACACATAGACATATTCGACTATTTAATGACGAAGAAGCCTACGTTTACTAGGTAAGTGTCCATTTAGCCAAGCCAAAGTTATTTTGAATGGACTAATGTTTTCATTTTTAGCTGAGCTTTTACAGGAAGCATTTTCCGTGTCACTCAGTTTGCCCTTCTAAATAGTGGTTTTAATGCTCCGATTTTCCAGCTCATATGCGTAATTTTGAGGATGATCTAACCAGCAGCTGATGAGAAACCGATTTTTCATCAGGTGTACACACGTTTTCAAATAAAGTAGCTCCCAATTAAGTAGAGTCGTGCTACAAATTGGAAATAAGGCTTGGTCAATGGAAAGTGCCTTACCGTATTGTAATAATGACAGTTTAATTAAGCTTGCGAAGACCTTACTGATTAAAACAGTGGTATTCAAACTCGGTCCTGGCGACCCTCTACGCTGGTTTTCGTTCCCTCGTGTAGAGTAACTCACTCGATGGTTGACCTTTTATTCCTAGAACATCACAACAGATGAAGCTCCGTGTAGCTCCTGCTGCGCGTCAGTAGGCTACTCTACTTAAAGAACATTCTCACCAATGCCAGCCCCATTTGTCAATCAGACCCGCGACTGTACTACCGGTAACAGGGGTTATCTTTTCAAAATATAAAGACCTGACATGAAATTCGTTCTCTGCAGTTACCAGTTTCTCACTTCTATCTAAATACAGTGAGTGGTATCCGGGGTCATTTGGATTCCATCTTGTGACCAATTGCTTGGCTTTCCTTATTAGTGACTGCATTTAGAACAGATCCACACTCAACGTTTTTACTCAAAGAATCAACTGTTTCGGTATACTGTCTTCATCGATGGAAGTCTTAATCCTCCCATGGCTTCGTAGTCTAATTGCCTCCATTCCTTTCTTCCCCCCCCCCCCCCCATGCATTCATTATGTTGGATTTCTTATTTAAATTTATAAATCCCCCCCCACCCCACCCTTGACCGTCTCCTCTACCTCCTTTCCTCCCTTTAGAAGATTTGTGGATATTTGCTTCAGAGCTCACTGAAGCGAATATCCAATCAGAATCTGCTTCACTCTAAGATGGACAGCACAGATTACACAAGGGTGGAGCTGAGATCCACTTCAATTAAAAGTGAAGACACAGAAGAGAGTGTAGAGAGGAAGAGTGGGTATGGGATGAGCAGGGAGGAAGAACTAATTCTCTCCAATATAAAGGAAGAGAAGGAGGAAGGTGGGGAGAGGAGGAGTGAGGAGGTGAAGAGGGAGGACTGTGTGAAAGATGAAGAAGCTGAGGCATTTGAGCGGAAACAAGGAGAAGAGAGGGATGAACAGAGGGAAGGAGATGAAATAGTACAAACCATGGATCTGGATCATGGAAATGGATGTCCAGTCATCTCCGTCCAAAAAGGAAATCCAGGTAAAGATTTCCTGTTTCAGCACTGTTGATCTAATGTAATGTCTCGTTGGTGAACTAGTATGCTTTTATACAGTATCAATTGAACTGGAGTTTGGTTGCTAGCTTTGCCGCAGTCGGTTTGTGTCTTGATATCACAGTTTTACCAAATTAGCCATCCGGCTGTAATGTTTTCCATTCAGTTAAGGAGGTCCATGCGGGTATTGCAAGTTCATGTGCTTTATTCAATTGACAAAAAAAAAAAAAATTAAAAAGGAATAGGGAATTGTTTGCTTAACTGTGTAAAAATGAAACCAAATTGTAGTCGATCCTTCTGTTTTTGCTGTATTTTGGTGGCTCTGGGCTAGTGGGTTAGCTAGCACTAAGAGTAAATACCCCTGGAATCATTTGTTTCATTTTAAATGGATGCTTATGTCACTGTAAAATAATGGCATATATTTAGTTTTGTAGAGCAGCTGTTGCAGAAATGAAACTTCTGCTTGTTTTAATCTAAATATTTAAAGCATTTTAGCATGGGCTCAACATGTCAAACACTTCCCGAAATTTTGCATGCCGCATTTATTATTCAGTACTCCTTATTTATGAGCGTAATGTACAATAATAAAAATATATTGATAAAGCATGTAGATGCTCAGTGATATAAAACCATGCCCCCTGCTGTGGAGTCAAAGCCATTGTTACTGTCCTCCTCAGAAATATTCACTCAGACGAGTGGTTTCCTCCAAGGCATCCACGTGCGGATCCTTCTGTTTAGACATAGTCATAGGCATCTCAGAATAAAATTTAGTTGCAGTGCCAACCTTTTTAGGTATAAATTCATAACGTTCTCAGTGTGTGTAATGAAAAGTTAGGGTTTGTTTAGGCAGGAGAAACAATGCATGTCCTTTTATGCAAGTTTAACACCATAGACACTGTTAGAATGATATTGCATCCCATTAGTCATTGTGTTATCTGTTCACATTGCAGCATTTCCCATCTTTTTCTCCTACAGGAGAGTCTGAGGTGTTTGCCTGCTCCCAGTGCCCATTCATTCACATGGAAGAAGCGAAGCTTCACCAGCACATTGAGAAGGTTCACCCAGAGGAGCACAGCAGGATTCTGAGGTCTGGAGGAAACGGAGGAGAGGACCCACTGCCTCCCAGCAGCACACATCAGCACCCCACACCCCCTAAAACACTCCCCACCCCGACACAGTCCCACACCGGCACTCCAGGGGCCCACACCTGCTCCCACTGTGGGAAGAGCTTCAGATCTAAATCACGTCTGACGACACACGAGCGAATTCATACAGGAGAGCGCCCGTACCACTGCTCCCAGTGTGGGAAGGGTTTCAGATCTGTATCGCACGTGAGAGTTCATGAGCAAATTCATACACCAGAACTCCCGCACAACTGCTCTCAGTGTGGGAAGAGCTTTACATCTAAATCAAGCCTGAGGACGCATGAGCGAATTCATACTGGTGAACGGCCGTACCTCTGCTCCCAGTGTGGAAAGAGCTTCAATTCTCTGTCTTACTTCACTGTACACAAGCGAACTCATTCAGGAGAGCGCCCATTCCACTGCTCCCAGTGCGGGAAGCGCTTCAGTGAGTCATGTGGTCTTACCGCACACCACCGAATTCATTCGGGAGAGCGCCCGTACCTCTGCTCGGAGTGTGGGGAGAGCTTCAAAAGTTCATCGCACTTGAAACTGCACCAGCGAAACCATACAGGCGAGCGCCCATACCACTGCTCCCAGTGTGGGAAGAGCTTCAAGAGTTCATCGCACTTGACACTGCACCTGCGAACCCATACAGGGGAGCGTCCGTTCCACTGCTCCCAGTGCGAGAAGAGCTTTAAATGTAGTTCTCACCTTGCGGAAACACCAGCAGACCCACAGGGGGGAACGACCGCACCTCTGTTCCCGGTGTGGGAAGAGCTTCAGGTGCAAGTCGTACCTGACGGTACACCAGCGGGTTCATACAGGGGAGCGCCCGTACCACTGCTCCCAGTGTGGGAGGAGCTTCAGATTGGCCAAGCATCTCAGAATGCACCAGAGGATACACACGGGAGATCACCCGTTCCACTGCTTCCAGTGTGGCCAGGGCTTCAAAGAGGCTCCAGCTCTGATTGAGCACCAGCAGAACTGTACAGAAATGTTCCCGCTCTGTTAGAGTGGAAAGAGCTTCACTCAGTCCAGCCAGCTGATGACCCATCAGTGATATTGCATAGGAGAGCTCAGTCACACAGCTGATGACCCATCAGTGATATTGCATAGGAGAGCTCAGTCACTGCTCTATTGGTGTGGAACGCTCATTATCTTGGCATATTAACACGGTCAGTGCTTGTTGTGAACCTTGGAAATTTACCGTTGGGTTTGATTTTGATTTGAGCTTGTAAAGACCGGAATTAAAACATGTATGTTTGTATTGATTAAATATGTACTGTTGCGTATTTGTTCTGCCTTGCCCATGTATGCGGTTGTTAAGAGTGTCCATCAGAATCCCTTGTGTATGCAGTGAACTTCAATATCTGCGCCGGTCCTGCTGGTTAAGAATACAGAGAGGGGTTGTTTCTCATTAGAACAGTGGTTTAGTGGAACTCTGTGTTAAATTAGCTAAATTCGCAGGTTCCCAAATTCGTAATCTCACTGCCTGCCTGCCTCTGGGCACCCCTTGTAGATTTGCTCAAAAAGAGGTTTCCGTTAACTTTCTCTTTTGTCCTCACGCTATGACCGACACTCTCCTCTCATTCCTGGCAGGTAGATGGCGATACAGGGAAATCGGATGGGACTTGTGTTGCTGTAGTTGCCTTTGCTTTCATAGATCCTCGTCGTCGTTTATTTTCAAACAGCTTTCTTTGGAAATTAAGTGTTTAGCTTGCTAAAGTACAAAGCGCACATAGACCTATTCGACTATTTAATGACGAAGAAGCCTACGTTTACTAGGTAAGTGTCCATTTAGCAAAGCCAAAGTTATTATTTTGAGTGGACTAATGTTTTCATTTTTAGCGTGAGCTTTTAAAGGAAGCATTTTCCGTGTCACACAGTTTGCCCTTCTAAATAGTGGTTTTAATGCACCGATTTTCTAGCTCATGCGTAGTTTTGAGGGTGATCTAACCAGCAACTGATGGTACACCGATTTTTAATCAGATCTACACGTTTTCAAATAAAGTAGCTCCCAATTTAGTAGAGTCGTGCTACAAGTTGGAAATAAGCCTTGGTCAGGGGACAGTGCCTTAGCGTATTGTAATAATGACAGTTTAATTAAACTTGCGAAGACTTTACTGATTAAAACGGTGGTATTCAAACTCGTTCCTGGCGACCCTCTGTATGCTGGTTTTCTTTTCTTTGCGTAAACTCACAAGATGGTTGACCTTTTATTCCTAGACCATCGCAGCAGATGAAGCTCCGTGTAGCTCCTGCTACCCGTCAGTACTCTGCTTAAACAACATTTTCACCATTGTATATGCCGGCCCCATTTGCCAATCAGACCCGCGACTGTACTACCGGTAACGGGTTATCTTTTCAAAATATAAAGACCTGACATGAAATTCGCTCTCTGCACTCACCAGATTCTCAGTTCTATCTAAATACAGTGAGTGGTATCCGGGGTCATTTGGATTCCATCTTGTGATCAATTATTTGGCTTTTCCTGACTGCATTTAGAACAAATTCACACTCAACGTCTTTACTCAAAGAATCAACTGTTTCGGTATACTGTCTTCATCGATGAAAGTCTCTCCCAAAAGAAGCGACTTCGTAGGCTAATCGGCCCCATTCATTTCAGTTTCCCCCCATGCATTTACTTTGTTGGATTTCTTTTTTATGTTTATAAATCACATCTATATCATAAATGAGCAACACTGCATTGTTCTGTGCGGTCTACCAGAGGCAATTGGGGACCATTAACCACACTTACATACTGTTAATATCTTAAGCATTTGGCATAAATCTTAGTATTTATTCCTTTATAATCAGTGTCCTGGGTATATATTAAACCAAAGTTAACGGTTTCACAGGTGCTAATAAGTTAACAGAACACAAGCGTTAAAGTCAATGCAAATAATAGTTTTCTTTTAAAATATAAACAGGTCTCTTAACACCCTCCCGAGAAAGTCTTCACTCCTTGATCGTCTCCTCTACCTCGTTTCCTCCATTTAGAAGATTGGTGGATTCCACAGAGCCCACTGAAGCAAATATCCAATCATAATCTGCTTCACTCTAAGATGGACAGCACAGATTACACAGGGATGGAGCTGAGATCCACTTCAATTAAAAGTGAAGAGACAGAGGAGAGTATAGAGAGGAAGAATGGATATGGGATGAGCAGGGAGGAAGAACTCATTCTCTTCAACATAAAGGAAGAGAAGAAGGAGGAAGGTGGGGAGAGGAAGATTGAGGTGAAGAGGGAGGATGGTGTGAAAGATGAAGAAGCTGAGACTTTTGAATGGAAACAAGGAGAAGAGAGGGATGAACAGAGGAAAGGAGATGAAATAACACAGACCATGGATCTGGATCATGGAAGTGGATGTCCGGTCATCTCCGTCCAAAAAGGAAATCCAGGTAAAGATTTCCTGTTTCAGCACTGTTGATCTAATGTAATGTCTTGTTGGTGAAGTAGTATGCTTTTATACAGTATCAATGGAACTGGACTTTGGTTGCTAGCTTTGCCGCAGTCGGTTTGTGTTTTGATATCACAGTTTTACCAAATTAGCCATCCGGCTGTAATGTTTTCCATTCAGTTAAGGAGGTCCATGCGGGTATTGCAAGTTCATGTGCTTTATTCAATTATCAAAGAAAAAATTAAAAAGGAATAGGGAATTGTTTGCTTAACTGGGTAAAAATGAAACCACATTGTAGTCGATCCTTCTGTTTTTGCTGTATTTTGGTGGCTCTGGGCTAGTGGGTTAGCTAGCACTAAGAGTAAATACCCCTGGAATCATTTGTTTCATTTTAAATGGATGCTTATGTCACTGTAAAATCATGGCATATATTTAGTTTTGTAGAGCAGCTGTTGCAGAAATGAAACTTCTGCTTGTTTTAATCTAAATATTTAAAGCATTTTAGCATGGGCTCAACAACATGTCAAACACTTCCCAAAATTTTGCATGCAACATTTATTATTCAGTACTCCTTATTTATGAGAGTAATGTACAATAATAAAAATATATTGATAAAGCATGTAGATGCTCAGTGATATAAAACCATGCCCCCTGCTGTGGAGTCAAAGCCATTGTTACTGTCCTCCTCAGAAATATTCACTCAGACGAGTGGTTTCCTCCAAGGCATCCACGTGCGGATCCTTCTGTTTAGACATAGTCATAGGCATCTCAGAATAAAATTTAGTTGCAGTGCCAACCTTTTTAGGTATAAATTCATGACGTTCTCAGTGTGCGTAATGAAAAGTTAGGGTTTGTTTAGGCAGGAGAAACAATGCATGTCCTTTTATGCAAGTTTAACACCATAGACACTGTTAGAATGATATTGCATCCCATTAGTCGTAGTTGTCGCAGCATTTCCCATCTTTTTCTCCTACAGGAAAGTCTGAGGTGTTTGCCTGCTCCCAGTGCCCATTCATTCACATGGAAGAAGCGAAGCTTCACCAGCACATTGAGAAGGTTCACCCAGAGGAGCACAGCAGGATTCTGAGGTCTGGAGGAAACGGAGCAGAGGACCCACTGCCTCCCAGCAGCACACATCAGCACCCCACACCCCCTAAAACACTCCCCACCTCGACACAGTCCCACACAGGCACTCCAGGGGCCCACACCTGCTCCCAGTGTGGAAAGACCTACAGATATAAATCACGTCTGACGACACACGAGCGAATTCATACAGGAGAGCGCCCATACCACTGCTCCCAGTGTGGGAAGAGCTTCAAGAGTTCATCGCACTTGACAATGCACCTGCGATCCCATATAAGGGAGCGTCCGTTCCACTGCTCCCAGTGCGAGAAGAGCTTTAAATGTAGTTCTCACCTTGCGGAACACCAGCTGACCCACAGAGGGGAACGAGAACGACCACACCTCTGTTCCCAGTGTGGGAGGCGCTTCAGGTACAAGTCGTACCTGACGGTACACCAGCGGGTTCATACAGGGGAGCGCCCGTACCACTGCTCCCAGTGTGGGAGGAGCTTTAAATGTAGTTCTGAGCTGAAGGAACACCAGCGGACCCACGGAGGGGAACGACCGCACCTCTGTTCCCAGTGTGGGAGGAGCTTCAGGTGCAAGTCGTACCTGACGGTACACCAGCGGATTCATACAGGGGAGCGCCCGTACCACTGCTCCCAGTGTGGGAGGAGCTTCATATGTCTTGCGCGGCTGACGCGTCATCAGCAGTCTCACGTGGCTGAGCACCCGTACCACTGCTCCCAGTGTGGGAGGAGCTTCAGATTGGCCAAGCATCTCAGAATGCACCAGAGGATACACACGGGAGAACACCTGTTCCACTGCTTCCAGTGTGGCCAGGGCTTCAAAGAGGCTCCAGCTCTGATTGAGCACCAGCAGAACTGTACAGAAATGTTCCCGCTCTGTTAGAGTGGAAAGAGCTTCACTCAGTCCAGCCAGCTGGTGACCCATCAGTGATATTGCATAGGAGAGCTCAGTCACACAGCTGATGACCCATCAGTGATATTGCATAGGAGAGCTCAGTCACACAGCTGATGACCCATCAGTGATATTGCATAGGAGAGCTCAGTCACTGCTCTATTGGTGTGGAACGCTCATTATCTTGGCATATTAACACGGTCAGTGCTTGTTGTGAACGGTGGAAATTTACCGTTGGGTTTGATTTTGCTTTGAGCTTGTAATGACCGGAATTAAAACATGTATGTTTGTATTGATTAAATATGTACTGTTGCGTATTTGTTCTGCCTTGCCCATGTATGCGGTTGTTAAGAGTGTCCATCAGAATCCCTTTTGTATGCAGTGAACTTCAATATCTGCGCCGGTCCTGCTGGTTAAGAATACAGAGAGGGGTTGTTTCTCATTAGAACAGTGGTTTAGTGGAACTCTGTGTTAAATTAGTTAAATTCACAGGTTCCCAAATTCGTAATCTCACTGCCTGCCTGCCTTCGGACACCCCTTGTAGATTTGCTCAAAAAGAGGTTTCCGTTAACTTTCTCTTTTGTCCTCACGCTATGACCGACACTCTCCTCTCATTCCTGGCAGGTAGATGGCGATACAGGGAAATCGGATGGGACTTGTGTTGCTGTAGTTGCCTTTGCTTTCATAGATCCTCGTCGTTGTTTATTTTCAAACAGCTTTCTCTGGAAATTAAGTGTTTAGCTTGCTAAAGTACAAAGCGCACATAGACCTATTCGACTATTTAATGACGAAGAAGCCTACGTTTACTAGGTAAGTGTCCATTTAGCAAAGTCAAAGTTATTATTTTGAGTGGACTAATGTTTTCATTTTTAGCGTGAGCTTTTACAGGAAGCATTTTCCGTGTCACTCAGTTTGCCCTTCTAAATAGTGGTTTTAATGCACCGATTTTCTAGCTCATGCGTAGTTTTGAGGGTGATCTAACCAGCAACTGATGGTACACCGATTTTTAATCAGATCTACACGTTTTCAAATAAAGTAGCTCCCAATTAAGTAGAGTCGTGCTACAAGTTGGAAATAAGCCTCGGTCAGGGGACAGTGCCTTAGCGTATTGTAATAATGAGTTTAATTAAACTTGCGAAGACTTTACTGATTAAAACGGTGATATTCAAACTCGTTCCTGGCGACCCTCTGTATGCTGGTTTTCTTTCCTTTGCGTAAACTCACAAGATGGTTGACCTTTTATTCCTAGACCATCGCAACAGATGAAGCTCCGTGTAGCTGCTGCTACCCGTCAGTACTCTGCTTAAACAACATTTTCACCATTGTATATGCCGGCCCCATTTGCCAATCAGACCCGCGACTGTACTACCGGTAACGGGTTATCTTTTCAAAATATAAAGACCTGACATGAAATTCGCTCTCTGCAGTCACCAGATTCTCACTTCTATCTAAATACAGTGAGTGGTATCCGGGGTCATTTGGATTCCATCTTGTGACCAATTACTTGGCTTTCCCTGACTGCATTTAGAACAGATTCACACTCAACGTCTTTACTCAAAGAATCAACTGTTTCGGTATACTGTCTTCATCAATGAAAGTCTCTCCCAAAAGAAGCGACTTCGTAGGCTAATCGGCTCCATTCATTTCAGTTTCCCCCATGCATTTACTTTGTTTGATTTCTTTTTTATGTTTGTAAATCACATCTATATCATAAATGAGCAACACTGCATTGTTCTCTGCGGTCTACCAGAGGCAATTGGGGACCATTAACCACACTTACATACTGTTAATATCTTGAGCATTTGGCATAAATCTTAGTATTTATTCCTTTATAATCAGTGTCCTGGGTATATATTAAACCAAAGTTAACGGTTTCACAGGTGCTAATAAGTTAACAGAACACAAGCGTTAAAGTCAATGCAAATAATAGTTTTCTTTTAAAATATAAACAGGTCTCTTAACACCCCCCCGGGAAAGTCTTCACTCCTTGATCGTCTCCTCTACCTCCTTTCCTCCATTTAGAAGATTGGTGGATTCCACAGAGCTCATTGAAGCCAATATCCAATCATAATCTGCTTCACTCTAAGATGGACAGCACAGATTACACAGGGATGGAGCTGAGATCCACTTCAATTAAAAGTGAAGAGACAGAGGAGAGTATAGAGAGGAAGAATGGATATGGGATGAGCAGGGAGGAAGAACTCATTCTCTCCAACATAAAGGAAGAGAAGAAGGAGGAAGGTGGGGAGAGGAAGATTGAGGTGAAGAGGGAGGATGGTGTGAAAGATGAAGAAGCTGAGACTTTTGAATGGAAACAAGGAGAAGAGAGGGATGAACAGAGGGAAGGAGATGAAATAACACAGACCATGGATCTGGATCATGGAAGTGGATGTCCAGTCATCTCAGTCCAAAAAGGAAATCCAGGTAAAGATTTCCTGTTTCAGCACTGTTGATCTAATGTAATGTCTCGTTGGTGAACTAGTATGCTTTTATACAGTATCAATTGAACTGGAGTTTGGTTGCTAGCTTTGCCGCAGTCGGTTTGTGTTTTGATATCACAGTTTTACCAAATTAGCCATCCGGCTGTAATGTTTTCCATTCAGTTAAGGAGGTCCATGCTGGTATTGCAAGTTCATGTGCTTTATTCAATTGACAAAGAAAAAATTAAAAAGGAATAGGGAATTGTTTGCTTAACTGGGTAAAAATGAAACCACATTGTAGTCGATCCTTCTATTTTTGCTGTATTTTGGTGGCTCTGGGCTTGTGGGTTAGCTAGCACTAAGAGTAAATACCCCTGGAATCATTTGTTTCATTTTAAATGGATGCTTATGTCACTGTAAAATCATGGCGTATATTTAGTTTTGTAGAGCAGCTGTTGCAGAAATGAAACTTCTGCTTGTTTTAATCTAAATATTTAAAGCATTTTAGCATGGGCTCAACATGTCAAACACTTCCCGAAATTTTGCATGCAACATTTATTATTCAGTACTCCTTATTTATGAGAGTAATGTACAATAATAAAAATATATTGATAAAGCATGTAGATGCTCAGTGATATAAAACCATGCCCCCTGCTGTGGAGTCAAAGCCATTGTTACTGTCCTCCTCAGAAATATTCACTCAGACGAGTGGTTTCCTCCAAGGCATCCACGTGCGAAACCTTCTGTTTAGACATAGTCATAGGCATCTCAGAATAAAATTTTGTTGTAAAGCCAACCTTTTTAGGTATAAATTCATGACGTTCTCAGTGTGTGTAATGAAAAGTTAGGGTTTGTTTAGGCAGGAGAAACAATGCATGTCCTTGTATGCAAGTTTAACACCATAGACACTGTTAGAATGATATTGCATCCCATTAGTCGTAGTTTTCGCAGCATTTCCCATCTTTTTCTCCTACAGGAAAGTCTGAGGTGTTTGCCTGCTCCCAGTGCCCATTCATTCACATGGAAGAAGCCAAGCTTCACCAGCACATTGAGAAGGTTCACCCAGAGGAGCACAGCAGGATTCTGAGGTCTGGAGGAAACGGAGCAGAGGACCCACTGCCTCCCAGCAGCACACATCAGCACCCCACACCCCCTAAAACACTCGCCACCCCGACACAGTCCCACACAGGCACTCCAGGGGCCCACACCTGCTCCCAGTGTGGAAAGACCTACAGATATAAATCACGTCTGACGACACACGAGCGAATTCATACAGGAGAGCGCCCATACCACTGCTCCCAGTGTGGGAAGAGCTTCAAGAGTTCATCGCACTTGACAATGCACCTGCGATCCCATATAAGGGAGCGTCCGTTCCACTGCTCCCAGTGCGAGAAGAGCTTTAAATGTAGTTCTCACCTTGCGGAACACCAGCTGACCCACAGAGGGGAACGACCACACCTCTGTTCCCAGTGTGGGAGGCGCTTCAGGTACAAGTCGTGCCTGACGGTACACCAGCGGGTTCATACAGGGGAGCGCCCGTACCACTGCTCCCAGTGTGGGAGGAGCTTTAAATGTAGTTCTGAGCTGAAGGAACACCAGCAGACCCACGGAGGGGAACGACCGCACCTCTGTTCCCAGTGTGGGAGGAGCTTCAGGTGCAAGTCGTACCTGACGGTACACCAGCGGGTTCATACAGGGGAGCGCCCGTACCACTGCTCCCAGTGTGGGAGGAGCTTCATATGTCTTGCGCGGCTGACGCGTCATCAGCAGTCTCACGTGGCTGAGCACCCGTACCACTGCTCAGTGTGCGGAAAGACCTTCCGATTGGCCAAGCATCTCAGAATGCACCAGAGGATACACACGGGAGAACACCCGTTCCACTGCTTCCAGTGTGGCCAGGGCTTCAAAGAGGCTCCAGCTCTGATTGAGCACCAGCAGAACTGTACAGAAATGTTCCCGCTGTGTTAGAGTGGAAAGAGCTTCACTCAGTCCAGCCAGCTGACGACCCATCAGTGATATTGCATAGGAGAGCTCAGTGTGATATTGCATAGGAGAACTCAGTCACACAGATGATGACCCATCAGTGATATTGCATAGGAGAGCTCAGTCACACAGATGATGACCCATCAGTGATATTGCATAGGAGAGCTCAGTCACACAGCTGATGACCCATCAGTGATATTGCATAGGAGAGCTCAGTCACACAGATGATGACCCATCAGTGATATTGCATAGGAGAGCTCAGTCACACAGCTGATGACCCATCAGTGACATTGCATAGGAGAGCAAAGTCATACAGTGATACTGTATTTGAAAGCTACATCATACTTCAGTGATATTGCATAGGAACATTGCACATCAAGGCTTGGATGTGCACACTACATTGCAACAATGTATTGCTCCAGTTAATCTGAAAACACTGTGCCTGTGTGATTCTAATAAAATCATGTTTTGATTGCTGTGTGAACACGAGATTGGGTTGCTGCTTGGATTACTGGACAGCAGTGCAGAGACATAGCACAGTCACGTGGGAAGTGCTGTTTGCACTGTACAGAGTAGAGCAGTTGCGACATTGCATGGGGACATGTGTGGGTTCCGGCTTCCGTAGGGGTGCAGGGTAATGAGTGAGTGCATAGGTCTGCAGTGTGGTGGAATGGTTAAGGAAATGGGCTTGTATCTGAAAGGTTGCATGTTTCATTCCCAACCAGGGCTGCAGTTGTACCCTTTACACAAGGTACGAGAGAAGTGTGTGGGTAAAAGCCTCCCAGTATTGAAGGGCAGTTTAAATCAGTCTGTGACGGGGATTGTTATGTGAAACTCCACTTTCTCCATAGTGAAATTTGCCTTTAATCCGGAAAGCCGTACGGTTTGTGTTCTGCGTTACGGCAGATGCGCCTGGCCGAGTGTCAAACATTGTGCCGTTCACCACTTCTCAGAGAAAGGGTGTTATAAGGGCTGGGAAATGAGAAATGAGGTCTATGCTCACTGTTATGTAAGCCTGCATACTACCAGGTTTTGCAGCGTCCACCCGTCTATACCTGCTTGTTCCTGGTCAGGGTCCCTAGAGGTGCTGGATACACGTCTTGCCACGTGCATCTCTTTGGACTATGGGAGGACGTGCAGAATGGTCCCGGTCAGGATTCGAACCCGAGGCCTTCCTGCTGTGGGGCAGAAAGTGCTGCCAACTGATGGATTTAGGTTCTATAAGTAAAGAAATACATATACAGGCATATAGGATTACAGTTGTTTATTACTATATAAGGTTATTATTAGTGATGGTCGTGAGTTGAATTTTTATTAAACTTCATTATAATTTATTGTTATATTTTGCTACTGGGGTGTGGCCTCAGGATCGCACTCCAGCCCAGTTGATGGCGGTAATGCGCCAGAATGTTCGTTGTAAACCGCAAATAAAAACAAAGAAAAGAAACGGAGGAAGAAAGGGAAAAAATCAATCGGCATTATGATAGCTGTTTTCAGTTGGACAGAATCACTGAATGAATGAGTGAGTGAATTCGTTTCTAGCTCACTAAGGGAGATGCAAATCTAACTAAACTAGCCAGTGAACTGCCAGCCGATGGTGTGAACCTCTTCGTTTTCACAGCTTCGTGATGTTAACCCACAGAGGTGACCAGCAGGCTGCACGTTTGTGTTTGGCTAACTATTTTTGTTTTTAACCAAAACAATCGGAAACCACTTAGCTCGTCACACGGTCCTCGGATCCTAATCTTTAGCTTTCCGGGGGAAGGTATTGCAATGTAGCTCGCTGTATATTGAGTTGATGATGGTTACATTTAAATATAATTGAGACTGTACGTTGCACAGGGCCTGTTAAGGATCATTATTGGCCTGATAAACTGAGAAGTTGTTAGCGCTACCAAGTTAGCGAACAGAAAGCCAGAATCAAAAAAAAAAAAAAAAAATCGCAGGAGAGAATAATTTTTTTTTCAGAACTCTTTTTAAAATCACCATTGTTTGTTCTCCTTCCATTATAATGTTGTAGCACATTTTGACTCCGGGATAGACTAGGCATTCATTATATGACGTGTGTGCTTGGAAAGTGAATGTGCATAACCAGCAAAAATAGAGTAGCCAGCCCTGTGCATTGGCGTGGAAATGTATTGGAAAGATCACGTTAGCTAAAACTGCTGGGTGTTCTATGGACTATCTGATTTAAACGTTAGACTGTGAGGACATCTTTAAACTGAACAATTAAATTATTTTATTGTTCATTTTTCTCAGCCATTTATACAGTCAAGAGTAAGATGATTACGTACTCAAATCAATGCCCAATTTAAACACTAAGTTGACTTCAGAACCCACTCTATTCTTGTTAATATTTTCAAACTTCAGTTTTTAAGTGAAACCCTTTAACAAATTAAATCCACATGCAGAGGTCTCTGTCACCACTGTATTTACACATGCTAGTAAGTCTGGCCTGTTTCTGTTACATTTATCTTCTCTTCTGAAACTCCATGACAGACTGCTTTCCATCACTCCCTTGAGAAGATTGGTTGATTCCACAGAGCTCACTAAAGATAATATCCAACCAGAATCAGTGATTCACTCTTAAGCCCCGCCTCTTCAGGTGAAGACATAAAGACAGAACCTGTGATGGACAGCACAGATTACCTGGGGTTGGAGTCGAGATCCAGTTTAATTAAAAGTGAAGATGTAGAGGAGAGTATAGAAGAGAAGAATGGGTATGGGATGAACAGGGAGGAACTCATTCTCTCCAACATAAAGCTGTAAATGACTGTAAGCTTAGGGTTGTAACTAGGCAGCTGTTTTTTAGGTGACTTAAGTGCATTAACTGTCTTAATGCAGTGGAGTTTTAAAAAAAAAAAAAAAAAATACAAGCAGTAATTGTTGCCGTTCTCGTTGTATTAGTGTTAATCAGTTTAACCTTCAGGGTCCAAGTTTATCTATGCGGTTGTTCCCTGCACTTGGACCGGTACTTCTCTCTAGGGTTTTCGTCATACTTGTTCCTGGTTACGGTTATACACTTTGATGTACGTCGCTCTGGATAAGAGCGTCTGCCAAATGCCTGTAATGTAATGTAATGTAATGTAAGAGGAGGAGGAAGGTGGGGAGAGGCAGAGTGAGGAAGTGAACAGGGAGGATGATGTGAAAGATGAAGATGTTGAGGGATTTGAGTGTAAACAAGAAAAAGAGAGGGATGAATGGACGGAGGGGGACGAGATGATTTCAAAATCCACCAAAATTGACAAGGACCTGGGAGGAGCTTCCGGCACGCCGGCAGCCTGGCGGTGCACCGGCGCGTCCACACGGGCGAGCGGCCGTTCCACTGCTCCCACTGCGGGAAGAGCTACAGGTGTGCGGCGTACCTGAGGGTCCACACCGGCGCTTTCCCCTTCCACTGCTTCGGGTGTGGGCAGGGCTTCAGGGAGTCACAGGTGCTGATTGAGCACCAGCAGAACTGTACAAAGTAATCCCCCCCGGGACCAAGAGTGGAACGAGCTTCACTCAGTCCAGCCAGCTGATGAGCCATCATTAATCATGATTTTTGGTGGCTATTTTTGTTAAAACACATCGTTTTCATTTAAATCCAACATTCATGTTTTTTTTTTTTTTTTTTTTTTTTTTTAGATCTGAATGTTCATCAATAAAACCTTTTTTCTAAGGCATACAATATTAATTTTATGAATGTGATGTGAACCCTACTGTATGTAGGAATACTAAATCATGACTTTGATTTTGACCCCCCGATTATAAGGATACACAGTCAGCATAACTGATTAATCTATAAATTGTGAGAATACATATCGCAGACGATTGTACTGGAAGTTTCTAGGCCCGGTTTGAAGCCTGAGCTAAATTTGATCGATTGGGCTTTTGGCAAGCATGGCTGTTCTACGTGTCAGAATCACCCAATTTTCTCCAGGGGTTGTGTATCCCAGCATGCATTGGGCAAAAGGCAGGAATATAGTACCTGAACTGGTTGCCAGTACACTGCAGGGCACACACCATTCACTCACACCTATGGCCAATTTAGACTCTTCAGTTAACCTGACCTGCATGCCTTTGGACTATGGGAAGAAACCTGCAGAAGCCCACACAGACACAAGGAGAACATACAAACTCCAGGCTGGGATTTGAACCCAGGACCTTTTTACTATGAAGCAACAGTTTTTTAATTTGGGCAGTTTAAAAAAAAAAAACTGCTATCTTAATGTGTGTTGTGCCAATCTTTTGGTTGAGTCTCTTTATTACGATTACGATTTTTACTTTTAGTTTATTTTGCTTATTTCTTATGTACCTTATGATTTGTGCTTGAAGGGTGCTATATAAAGTTTAGTATTATGATGATGATGATGATTATTTATTATTATTATTATTATTATTATTATTATTATTATTATTATTATTATTATTATTATTAATAATAATAATAATAATAATAATAATAATAATAATTAATCCATTTCAATGCTTGTTTTGGAGCCCAGTAACTGTTGCAGTATAGAAAGTTACATGCAGTGGGGTACTTTCATTTCTGCTGCCTACTGAATGAAAGCGGAAACTGAAACTTTCCGTTTCCACTGAACTGCGTTCGTGACAAACAGGTAAATCCGCACCGCTCACATATTTTTTTTTTTTGGAACAACGGCTGCCATTGGTGGTTCTGGTCTGACTCAGACGAATGGAGCTATATCAGTCCCAGCGCCGTTCCTCAGCCTGTTCAGTGTCTGCTGGTGTCTACAGCTGTCCTCAGTGCACAGAGACCTTCAACCCAAAGCCTGTTTTAAGAAGAAAACACTATGCTGCCTGAAGTGGTGGAGAAACTGAAGAAGACTGAACTCCAAGCTGCTCCTCCTGCTCACTGTTACGCTGGACCTGGAGACGTGGCGTGTGATGTCTGCACTGGGAGAAAGCGCAAAGCCGACAAGTCCTGTCTGGTGTGTCTGGCCTCTTACTGTGAAACTCACCTCCAGCCTCACTATGAATCACCTGCCTTTAAGAAGCACAAACTGGTCAAAGCCACTGGAAACCTGCAGGAGAAGATCTGCTCTCATCATGACAAACTGCTGGAGGTTTACTGTCGTACTGATCAGCAGTGTATCTGTTATCTGTGTACGATGGATGAACACAGAGGCCATGATACAGTCTCAGCTGCAGCAGAAAGGACTGAGAAACAGGTAAGGACTAGAGCTCTTACATGTATGTTTTATGGTTTTCATTTGTTTTAGTGTTTCATATCACAAAGCTACTTGGCCCATTTGGGCTTACACAAATTCATAAAAATCCAACGCACCGTCATTTCTCCAGTATGAATCCATATTTAGGTGGGACACATAAAAGAAAAGCAAAAAGATTATCGCAATTCCTCATGTTCATTTTTGTAAAACCACCCAGGACTAATAATAATAGGTGTGATTCATGAGTTATGTACATAAAGGACACTGTTTTTTCTTTTTTTCTTTTTTACAAATAAACTATTTCGTTTGTACAAATGTTGCAGCAGTAACATACTTAAATGTGACAATAATCACATTCTCAAGAAACAATAAAAAACTTCAGATAAACAGGTTTGCCATGAGGCTTGTAATACCATTATTTATATCAATTTCACTTCTGCATTTTAGCTCTGTTAAAATGTTCTTGGCAACAGAATCACTAGATTCATAAAAATGATCAATTGTCATTTTGCATTGTGTTTCCTATATCTGTAGATTCACAAGACATATTAACCAAAATAAATTGCTGCAAGTTTTGCTAAATCTGGATCATTTGTTTGAATTGTTTTAATGTTAGATTCCCTAAAATCCTCATATCTACACTGAAACAAAAAATTATTTCATTTTCAATATCTCCTTAGTCACAGAGTGTACATAACTGCTCTTTTCAGGAAGACCCCTAAATTGAGTAGGTTTTATTTTCAAATGTTTCATTTGAAAAACAAATGAAACATTTGAAACCTTCCCTCCAGGGTGGATTCCCTTCCCTCCCCGTTCACTCCCTCAATGGGAATCAACCCATATAATATAACTGGGAAAATAATCTGTCCACAGAAGCAGCCGGAGGGAGAGAGAGAGTAACCTCCAGCAGAGAATCCAGGAGAGAGAGAAGGAGCTGCAGGATCTGAGACAGGCTGTGCAGTCACTCAAGGTGGGTACTGACCAGAGGAGAAGACAACAGCTGGCTGCTGGAAGAGTCATTTCAGGGCTCAGTCAGGGATCTCCTCCAGTCAGCCAGTGAGGAGCCCAGTGCTGGGCCACTTTCCAGCCCTGTGGGGCTCAATCCCACTGAGCCACACTCTGGGGAACAGGCTGTCTGGGGTCCCAGTAAGAGCTGAGTGAAAGGCCTCGTTAAAATGTACAGCCCTCCTCTCTCTGTCTCCTAACAGCGCTCTGCACAGGCAGCAGTGGAGGACAGCGAGAGGATCTTTACTGAAATGATCCGCTCCATTGAGAGAAGGCGCTCTGAGGTGAAAGAGCTGATCAGAGACCAGGAGAAGGCTGAAGTGAGTCGGGCTGAAGGACTCCTGGAGCGACTGGAGCAGGAAATTGCTGAGCTGAGGAGGAGAGATGCTGAGCTGGAGCAGCTTTCACACACAGAGGATCACACCCATTTCCTCCAGGTAACATCACTGGCTCTCTGACAGTCTGCGCTATTTACATTGTACATACATGGTGAGGCTTTTTCCTCATTTACCAAGGTCTGCTCCTGGCTTCTGCACAGGAATCTGAATTGAGACTAAGACGATTTTCGGTCTGTTTGTCTGTCTTTCTCTGCAGAACTGTCAGTCTCCCTGTGCCCCTCCTGGTCCTGGAGACTTACCCAGCATCACCGTCAGTCCACACGTCTCTTTTGCGGCTGTGAGGAAATATGTCTCTGAGCTGAAAGAGCGACTGGAGGACGTCTGCAAGGAGGAGTTAGTCAAAATATCTTACTCAGGTGAACATCACTGACACTGATGTCATTTTAAATAGTCTATTTAAAAACATGAGTTTTCTCTCACAGATATAACGTCTCCTCTTATCGCTCTCTCAATTTTAAATTTTAAATTTTTCAGTTTTAGTCAGCTTCATTGGCATGATGAACAGTTCTCATATTGTCAGGCATACGCAAATATTGGTAATTATAATTAAAAAGAAAAAAGAGGAAAAGAAAAAGAACTTGAAGAAAAAACTTGCACATAAAATGAATATTCACATGATCTGTTTAGGCTTCCACAGGCAGTCCCTCAGTGTCATGTCAGGTTGCAACATGAGGTGCTGCTGTACTGGTATTTCTGGTATTTATGGTCCCTAATAAGTATTGTATTGTATTCCTATTTAACAAAGCCTGCCGTGTAGGCCAACTGTTTCCATAACCGGTTTGGAGTAGTGTGCTCTAATGGCAGCTTGCCATGAAAGTGGTTGTTCAAGGAAACAAATTTGGGTCGAGGACATCTCACAAGTCTACAAAACAAGTCTCTGGTTTCAAAATCAGAAGCCTCTGTTTGTGAGCTTTGCCTGTGTCATCCCTCTATACTGCAGCTGGGAAATGCACCAGAAGAGCTCTGCGTAGTTAGAAGGGTTTTCCATATTTGGGCATTTGTTGTCACTGATTTGCTGCCATCTATATTCTGATTGGGTGCCTATCTATGAATATGCAAATCACTTTGGTCTGATTGGCTAATGGAACAAATACAGTAGAGTGTAGTAGAGCAGCAGAAATGTTTTAGATAAATTTTAATTAGCTCAAGTTTTAGTTTTATTTAATATATTATGGTCCCCCTCCTAAAAAAAACCTAAACTTGCCAGTACTTCTGTTTGTGAAGTTCAGTATCAGTATATGTGCTCAAATGGTTTATACTGGTGCAGAATCTGTCATCCATCAAAAGCAGAATTAGCTGGCAATGGTTTGCTAGCAGCTCTGGTTGGCGGTTTGTTAGCTATTTAGAGGGTGTCACATTGTTTTCTCCTTCATTGATTTTCTTTCTGTTTTTTTCCTTTTTTCTTTCCCTATTCTTTTGTTGAGTTGTTATTTTCCTTCATTGTTATTTTTTTGAAACAGTTGCCATTTATCCCAGTGTACATTTACAAATATTTTAGATGCTCAGGAGCTAATGTTCTTGTTGCTGATAATCTCTTTCTCTCTCTCTCTTCCTCTCCAGTCAGTGTCCATGTTCTAGAGCCCCTGACCAGAGAAGACTTCATTGAATGTGAGTCACGCGGTAAAATAATATTTCAAACGCTAATGCATTCTGAGGAGATTAATTCTGCAGCTATGCATTCTGGGCAGGTGCCACAACGGCTCTAGCAGCAACTAACATTTACATCCATCAATGAAGACACACACAGTGGGTGTGCAACTGTTCACTGTCCACTGTCTTCTGTTGTTGACACAATAACCAGATCCCAGTATAAACACATGCACGTTTTCCCTCGAAATGTGTGTTTCCATTAAACTGGCACATGAAACAGTTGTGCACAATGACATCACAGGCTGAAATAAAATCTTCTGCGTGAAGTTTCACGGAACCTGAGAGGAAAAAAATTTGAGTTTTATCACTGGAATGTTGACATGCTTGGTAATTTTGCACATGTGGATCATGTTCAGGTAGCACAGTTAGCTGCAGGGGTATTGTAGCACTAGCACAGTTAGCTGCAGGGGTATAGTAGCACTAGCACGGTTAGCTTCAGCGATTTAGTAGCACTACCACAGTTAGCTGCAGGGGTATAGTAGCACTAGCACGGTTAGCTGCAGGGGTATAGCAGCACTACCACAGTTAGCTGCAGGGGTATAGTAGCACTAGCACGGTTAGCTGCAGGGGTATAGTAGCACTAGCACAGTTAGCTTCAGGGGTATAGTAGCACTAGCACGGTTAGCTTCAGCGATTTAGTAGCACTGCCACAGTTAGCTGCAGGGGTTTATTGAATATCTCAATTTACTCAACAATGAGCTCAATAAACATTCCACAGATTTTGTCTGAGATAGTCATCAACCATTACCCTGACTGGGCCATTGACGCTTATCTCTTTAACACCTGGTACAGTTTCTAATTCCTTCACCTGCCTTCTTGTCATTCATTAATCCAACTGTTGGCTATTTCCTTGGTTGGCAGTTTTTGTCAGTCTGTCCAGTTCATCGGAAATTCCTCTGATAACAAAGAGGTAGAGACCTGTGGTGGGGGATGATGGGTTGTACAGCTGCTTGGAGTTGTAATGTTTTTTATTAAACTCACCCCTGGCCAGATTTCCCCAACATATCAAGCTGAGCATTGAAGATTTTAACAAAATAATAAATCTTCTGTAAATTTACTACAAGGACAATTTTGAACATTCTTGGTAAATCTATTCCAGTGAATACTTCTCTTCTAATTTTTCTCGATCAGATTCCTGTCCGCTCACACTGGACCGCAACACTGCTCACAGAAACCTCCGTCTGTCTGAGGGGAATAGAGAGGTGACCTGTGTGGAAGAGATCCAGTCATATCCTGATCATCCAGAGAGATTTGACTGTTGGGAGCAAGTGCTGTGCAGAGAGGGTCTGTCTGGACGCTGTTACTGGGAGGTTGAGTGGAAAGGGAAGGGGGTTTCTATAGCAGTCTCATATAAAGAGATCAGCAGGAAAGGAGAGGGTGGTGACTGTGGGATGGGGGCCAACGCAAAGTCTTGGTCTTTGTGCTGCTCTCCCTCCAGTTACACTTTCTGGCACAATAACGGG
Organism: Anguilla japonica; assembly: GCA_025169545.1. Lineage (NCBI taxonomy): Eukaryota > Metazoa > Chordata > Actinopteri > Anguilliformes > Anguillidae > Anguilla > Anguilla japonica. Next base: position 69,384,122 of record CM045886.1, on the reverse strand, counting down.
CGCATTAAAGTTCCTCTCCGCCCCTCCTCCAGAATAGGGGTGTACCTGGATCACAGGGCAGGAACTCTGTCCTTCTACAGCGCCTCTGACACAATGACCCTCCTGCACAGAGTCCAGACCACATTCACTCAGCCCCTCTATCCTGCGTTCCGGGTGTGGTCTTGCAGCTCTTCTGTGAAACTGTGTGGTCTGGGATAAAGAGGGAGTGTTTAACCCATGGGATACAGGTTTGAATCTCAGGTGAGGCATTGCCATTGCAGCCTTAAGCTGCTCAACCTGAATCGTGTCCCATGGCAGCTGTTGTTTTTCTGGAACAGTGGGAATTGTTTTGCAGTTGTGGAATATCTACAACTTTATTTGTTACATGTTTTTGTAAATATGGACAGATTTGTAATTATTCCTCTTCCTTTTTTTTTTACGTTATCCACTTTTTTCTTTTTATTTTAAAATCCAATCAACTGACTTGTACTGTGCAGATAATCAAAGTATTTCCTGTATCATTTTAAGTTCGGTTCATGATTATTATCCTAAGAATATACATTTTGCAGTTATCTAAGGTGTCAGTTTTTATGCATTATCTTTGTATTTTTCTTTTCAATAACATACATAACTAAAGATTTCTTAAACACAGACAAATATCACAGAAATACCACTCAATTACACATGGGCAAAAAATAAGGTGTTTTTATTGATTCTTTTAATTTGATGAGGATATACTTCTTTTTTGCATTATCATAGACACTCTGTACTTTGAGTTTTCTTTATTAATTTAACCTGTGTTGAAACCAGGGTAGCCCATGCATTTTGTCCATTGCAATGCTTTTAGGCCCATGTTATGCCTCTGGCATGATGAGCACCGCAGATTAATTTTCAGAATGTAGCACTGAGAGATAACAGAATAAAATAAAATCATGCATTTTGAAATCCAGCCTCCATCACTGAACAGAAGCACTGAGATTGTAATAATGAGGATATACTTCTTTTTTGCATTATCATAGACACTCTGTACTTTGAGTTTTCTTTATTAATTTAACCTGTGTTGATACCAGGGTAGCCCATGCATTTTGTCCATTGCAATGCTTTTAGGCCCATGTTATGCCTCTGGCATGATGAGCACTGCAGATTAATTTTCAGAATGTAGCACTGAAAATAACAGAATAAAATAAAATCATGCATTTTGAAATCCAGCCTCCATCACTGAGCAGAAGCACTGAGATTGTAATAATGTCCCACTGTTGCAATGCCCAGATCTCCACCTCTTCCTCTTCATTTCTGAGATGATGTTTTCAAAATAAGTCACCTTGTGCGTTTCCACTCTGATTGGTACCAGACATCGGATCAGCTGTTTGAATTAGCTTTACGCAAAAAAATATAGCAGTATTCTATAGATTGGACAGGGCAGAGGTCCTGAAGTGGGATTGGTCAGGGCTGGACATGCAAAGCTTCCAGGTGGAGCTGAAGAAGGTGCACATTCAGCCGTCACCACCGGATGGTGCCAGAAATCCCTGAAGGTCATTTGAGAAGTTCCATTAGATTTTTTTCTCTCTTCATATTTTGTCCTTTACTAGACTGTGTGTGTTACATATTTCAGAAACCACACCATTATTCAATCCCTGAGACTGAATGCAATTTTAACATTTTGATTGACAGTTGTATTCTGAATGCAGTAGCTGAATGGTTGAATATCTGAAGAAGACAAGAATAAGAGCTTTTTCCAAGATGAGAACAGACCATTCAGCTCCTCCAGTCTGATGATTTATCTGCAAACTAGAGAGCATCCAGCACTGCATCAAGCCTGGATCTGAGCACTCCCACGAGTCCCTGCCTCTGCTGCATGAGCTGGCAAAGTGCTCCACAGATTGGCAGCTCTGCGTGCCTGTCTGCGACTTCGCCAGGCCCAGTTTACGCTCGTAACCGCACCCTCTGTTCTGCTGACAGAACTCAACCTGAAAAAAATCCACGTTCAAAAGTCGTGGAAAGAGAATGCTGCGTTGGTTTGAAATAGCGTTGGCCATGCCCCTGTTTCCTCGGAAATATTCCAGCTACCCCACCCCCAACAAGAGGCATGCTAACACGTCTGCCTGTCGTCATTGAAACCCCCATCTGTAAACACTCCAATGCAGTTAGTCACGCTCATTCCATTTGTCCCCATAAAAGCCTAACAGCATTGCAGTTTTTATTTTTTATTTTTTTAAAGTGGCCATTGTAGCAATCCTCAAATATTTACAAAGAGAAATTCCTATTTCCTTTCTCCCCCATTCATAGCAAACGTATAAGAGTGTGGCATCAACAGAAAAGGTATCATTTTATAGACTACTAATTGCTTTGTGTTATTTATTTAGCTGAATAATTGCTTGTGTCTTGTTGTTTTGTGATCAAAGCTTTCAGTACTTCTCTATCATTTTGAGGCCCCCCTGGCAGGTCCCTGAGGCCCCATTTTGGGCCCCGACCCCCCTGCTGAGAACCCCTAGTGTAGATGGTTCTACTCTAGCGGTCCTTCTTACGTGGCTACTGACTTAGAGTGTTAGTTTTTCCCAATAATTGTGGTTTTGATGTGCATGTAAAAGTAGCCATAATTGTTGGCACAAGATAAACAAATTAATGGTGGGAGATTGTCGACTTAGTAAACTTAGTAAACAGGGTGTTTTTGTTCAATTTTGCTTGTGTAATTTTTACATTTGTTAACACATGTATGTTCCTTTAAGAAAGCCAGAGAAGCTCGTGTAAAAATGAAAGAGCAGCGCTTGTAACCCACAGGGTTCGCCTACAGCTTTAAATCGCAGGTGGGGCGTCGCTATTGTAGCCTGAAGCTGCTCGACTGGACTAGCTTCAGTGTCCCGTTACCGCTATTGTTTTCCAGAAATGTATTTCCTGACCAGCGGGATTGGTCACATATTTTTGCTGAATTGTGAATGCTGGCTTTTGTTACAGACAATCTCTTCCTCAAATAAGGTTGTGGAAGACGTGCTGTAAAGTTGCTTCATAATTCTCTCCTTATATTTATGAACACAATTGAGGTTTGGCTTGTTATCTTTTGCTTTGTCTTTTAATTACTCATTATCTACCAAATGAGTAGTTTTTGTGGTCAGGTATCCACACTCTAATGACTTAAGAGCCTGTTGATTCACCACCGTCTTTATTTGATCAGTTAAAATTTTTTAATTGCTTTTTTTTTTTTTTTTGCATAATTGTTTGCAATTTAGCACAATAAACTATTGTACTATTTCTGATATAATGTGGCTGAAGAGGGTAAATAATCCTTCCAAATATGGCAAGCCCCTAATTGAGAAAAACTAACAGCTTGTGAAAATTCTGGGTTTGCAGCTGTGGTTGGAATAAAAACCAGCATACACAGCGGGTCGGACTGAGGTTGTGATGGACTGATTTATGGTCATGTCTGCACATCGAACCGGTGGCCCCAGGCTACAAAAACACACACGCTGTAATTTTATGCCATAAGCACATAAAATAAGGTTGTATAGTACGTCCTGGAGATATATACGTAGCCGAGGGACCGTGGTTGCTTATCGTAGGGGTGAGGGTGGTGGATGAACACTGTATGACCAAAAGTATCTGGACACCCCGTAGTCTGGGGCTGTTTTTCATTGTTTGGGCTAGGTCCCTTAGATCCAATGAAGGACAATCTTAATGCCACAGCATACGATCACATTCTAGATGATTCTGGGCTTCCTCAACAGTCTGGGGAAGTCCCTTTACTTTTTCAGCATGACAATGCACACAGCGAGGTCTATATGGAACTGGTTTTTGTCAAGAACAGTGTGGAAGGACTTGACTGGCCTGCACAGAGCCCTGACCTCAACCCCATCCTACACCGTTGGGATCAAGTGTGAGCCAGGCCTAATCACCCAATCAGTGCCTGACCTCACTAATGCTCTTCTGGCTGAATGGAAGCAAATCCCCACAGCAACGCTCCAACATCTAGTATAAAGCCTTCCCAGAAGAGTGGAGGTTGTTATAGCAGCAAAGGGTGGACCAACTCCATATTAATGGCCATAATTTCGGATGAGATGTTGGATGTCAGGTGTCCACATACTTTTGGCCCAGTAGCGTAGCTGGGTTGTTTGCAAGTGAAGCACATTGAGGCACGGGAAATCGAAGGTCAGGTAGCAGGTTACCGTGACAACACTCTCTAGCGACGCGACCCCTCAGGTTCAGTATGACAATGTGGCCCTTAGCTACGACGGTTGCTTGAGTCGCTGACTGGCAACGTGTTTGTTTTGAGAGTCTTTGGCTGAGTGTAAATCCCGCCTCCAAATCCCGCCGCGGGCAAACCTCTCGCTCATTTCCAACGGCATAGCATAGCGATGTCTGACATGGCAAGCCATTAATAAAATTTTTTTTAAAAATGAACAACTTGCAAAATTATGGGATTGCAATTGTGGTTGGAACCACAGGTCCCCCGGGCCACATTTAAAAATTTCTTATCTGAATAGTTAACATTTATATTTTTATATATTCATATTTTGCATTATTTTACTTATGTGTATATGGGCAGAAAGAAATGAGAATAATTTTACTGCATAATTTGAGTTGCAGAAAGTAAAATTTGCGATGTTTAAAGCCGATGATTTTTAACCTGAATGAACTCACAGGTCGGCTAGAAATCGCTCAGAATTCTGTAAATGCAGTACGAAAGCCTCGGCTGCAGTCGGAATCTCGACAATAACAACTTAATTTTGGTAGAATAAATTGGCAAATGCAAATAATTGACCTACCGCCGCCTTATTGTGGCTGGTTGTGGCTGGTTGTGGCTGGTTGTGGCTGGATTGTGGCTGGTTGTGGCTGATTGTGGCTGGTTGTGGCTGACTGTGGCTGATTGTGGCTGGTTGTGGCTTATCTAGCCTCGCTGAGCTTTATGTGGTATACCAGAGAGTTCGGTCTGATGGTTAAAAAACTGTGTTGGTATGAAGCTCCATTACATACTCTGCATGCCACCGAAATACCAAAGCCAGGCGGCACCTCTTATGGTGCTAACCGGTGTTTGACAGTTGACTGGATCTTTGCTTGGCTTTGCTTTTTCTGAGTGCTCAGATGATCGTTATAGACAAATGAAAGCTTACTGAACCAGAACCTTTTGCTTCACATTAACAGTGAAAATTGGATGCAATGAAGACTGAATTAAATTTCATTCAACTATTACATTCAATTTCAAATAGTGAACTATAAATTTGAGATATGTAATTTCGAGTCAATGGGCCTCATTCACGCATTTGATTGTGAACCATGCGGAAGAACGTTTCCACAAACATTTTGGCATTCATCATTTTTTTTCTTATCTGTCTTTGTTCATGGTTGTTTCCCTATGCTAATCACATGACCAGGATTACGCGTAAAACATTACGCACCAAAAAAAAAAAAGTCTACACGTGTCATGAATCCCATATTGGTTTTTCGTACAAAAGTAAGAATAATTTAAGAACATTTCTGTGAATGAGGCCCAATTTCTGTGTGTCATCTCAGTGCATTTCTGAATGGGGTACTCATTACCCCCACAGTACATCCCATGCATGAGTACACAGGCCTTTGCGGCTCACAGTGCACACACAATCTTTCACTAAATCTGCCCTTTAGCCCCAAAAGATTAAATATCTCTTCAGGAACCTGCTCTCTCTGCTCAGCCTGGCCTCAGTCCAACACCACACCTCCTGCAGCTGTGGGCAGAACCAGGATGTCACGCTCACTCTCTCCTCTGCCGCACAGTTTCAGAGAAACTAAACCCAGTCTCGGTCAGCGTGCGCAGCAAAATGACCGATGGTGGAGTTTTACTGGATCAGGACCAGTTCAGCTGTCCGATCTGTCTGGATCTGCTGAAGGGTCCGGTGACTATTCCCTGTGGACACAGTTACTGTATGGGCTGTATTAAGGGCTACTGGGATCAGGATGATCATGCTCGTGTCTACAGCTGCCCCCAGTGCAGACAGACCTTCAACCCAAGGCCTGTTCTAGGCAGAAACACCATGCTGGCTGAAGTGGTGGAGAAACTGAAGAAGACTGGATTCCGAGCTGCTCCTCCTGCTAACTGCTACACTTCAACTGGAGACGTGACGTGTGATGTCTGCACTGGGAGCAAGCACAACGCCATCAGGTCCTGTCTGGTGTGTCTGGCCTCTTACTGCGAAACTCACCTCCAGCCTCACTATGAATCTCCTGCCTTTCAGAAGCACAAACTGGTCAAAGCCACTGGAAACCTGCAGGAGAAGATCTGCTCTCATCACAACAAAGTTCTGCAGATTTACTGTCGTACTGATCATCAGTGCATCTGTTCTCTGTGTCGGATGGATGAACACAGAGGCCATGATACAGTCTCGGCTGCAGCAGAAAGGACTGAGAAACAGGTGAGATCTTGAGTGTAACACGTAACACTAATACTGATCATCGTGGCTTACAGCTACAATATGTAGCTTTATGACCTGTGTTTTCTTTTTTTAAAATTTAAGTCAATTTACTTTCTGGGTCTGATCCACAGCGATAAAGTGATATCTTGTATATTAAATTCAGGCTCACTCCATCTCATGAACGTGAATTGTGATTCGATTAGTTAATCTACACTGAATCATCTCAAATAACCCACTCTGCCGTAAGGGAGAGAGGAGTCACAAACTGAAAACAGGACCCCGCCCCTTACACAGACACGAAGCGTGATGATGCTGTTGCATGCAGGATCACATTAACACCAAGAAATAGCCACAAGCAATACCTTCCAAACCGTCATAATGTAACGCAAACCTGCAACAGTATGTTGTTTTTTTTATTTTTTTCATTTTTAATTTAATTTTGTTTTGGGGTATTTGATCACTGAATCAATGCCCACACCGGACAGGGCATAAGTTCCACCTCTGAAGAGTAAGAATGCTTCACTGAGGGTTATGAAAAAGATAAAGAGAAAGCAATCACAACCGGCAGCCAAATAGAGATAGGAAGCCTGGCAGAGAATTGCAGATAAAATGAATGCATGAGAAGACTTTTATTGACACTTGTGAGTTGCTAACTTAATTTCGCTAACGTTTAAAGTGATGGTAAGCTCTTGTGCTCTGTGATAATGACATCATATTTAAAAACATTGAACTACCTATCCTTAGGGCATGTCACAGTTTTACTACTGAATTTATTCTGTAATCTCGCATTCTTTCGTTTGCCATTATTTTGTTTTGCTTTAATTCTCGTTCACAAACGTGAAACGCTTTGTGTTGGATTTTATATATGAAAGGTGTTGCGCAAATAAAGTCTATATTATTTTTTCAGCGTCACCAACAGCGTATAAAAATGTGCCTGGGTTAGGAAGCAGAGCCTTAGTGTCTGTGTCCCTGTTAAAGTTTTGCCTTGCTCCATGGAGTTGGAAATATTCACTACTATTAATTGCCGGAGGTAAATAATTCCTTCACAAATGTTAATTTTTTTAAGATTTGGGCTTAAGACACTGTTGCTTTCTGGCGAAATTCTGAACTTGGTCCATAAAATCAAAAATCCTGGGTTTATCCCAAAATGTCGACAAACGAATTGGATAAATTCAGTTAGCCACATACCTGAAATAAATAACATTATTATTATTTTTTGGTCTTGTAGACATACTGGGATACATTATTTTCTTTGTCTTTGTAAAAAAATAAAAATAAAAAACAGGGCTCAAAAAGTATTCTATTTTTATCAGTGTCCTGAGTGATCTGTTGTTTGCGTGTGAGTGTAGTCATGTCCAAGTGGTTAAAAACTGGTTTACTTCTACTAAAAAAAAAAAAAAAAACCTCCCCAATCCACTTCTCTTTGTTGACTTGGACTACTTCCTTATAATCAAGTGGGTGGGCTAAATCCATTATCTTCACTCAAACTGGTATTCCAGATAACCAAAAATATAAGAAGTCTTTATAGAAAGAAAGACGCACAAAAAAACAAAAACAAAAAGGAATTACAGCTTGGTTCACCCCCCCCCCCCCCCCCCCCCCCCCATCCCCAATCCCCCTTTTCAATCCCTGAATGGGAATGAACACAGCTGGAGCCGCTAGATAACTCACATAGTTTAGAAGCTCTATCTATAAGGCCAGTACACTTCTACACACTGACCTGCAGTATGACAAACAAGTCATCATTTACTTTTAGGTTAATTTGAAACATGAAAATACAGTTGGAAAGTTTTGCATTTTAATGTTTTTTTTTTTTTTTTTTAATCTACCAACAGAAACAGCTGGGAAAGACACAGAGTAAATTCCAGCAGAGAATCCAGGAGAGAGAGAAGGAGCTGCAGGATCTGAGACAGGCTGTGCAGTCACTCAAGGTGGGTACTGACCAGAGGAGAAGACAACAGCTGGCTGCTGGAAGAGCCATTTCAGGGCTCAGTCAGGGCTCTCCTCCAGTCAGCCAGTGAGGAGCCCAGTGTTGAGCCACTTTCCAGCCCTGTGGGGCTCAATCCCACTGAGCCACACTGTGGGGAACAGGCTGTCTGGGGTCCCAGTAAGAGCTGAGTGAAAGGCCTAGTCAAAATGTACAGCCCTGCTCTCTCTGTCTCCTAACAGCGCTCTGCACAGGCAGCAGTGGAGGACAGTGAGAGGATCTTTACTGAGCTGATCAGCTTCATTGAAAGAAGGCGCTCTGAGGTGAAAGAGCTGATCAGAGATCAGGAGAAGGCTGAAGTGAGTCGGGCTGAAGGACTCCTGGAGCGACTGGAGCAGGAGATTGCTGAGCTGAGGAGGAGAGACGCTGAGCTGGAGCAGTTTTCACACACAGAGGATCACATCCGTTTTCTCCGGGTAACTTCACTGGCTCTCTGACAGTTGGCAGTATGTGAATGTTTCATACATGGCGTATTCCTCATGTACAAAGATCTGCTTGCGGCATCTGCACAGGAATCTGTATTGAGACTGTGTTTGTCTGTCTGTCTGTCTGCCTGCTCGTCTGCCTGTCTGTCTGTCTATTTTCAGAGCTGTCAGTCTCTCTGTGTCCCTCCTGGACCTGCAGACTCACACAGAACCTCTGTAGTCCACACATCTCTTTTGAGGCTGTGAGAAAATCTGTCTCTGAACTGAAAGAGCGACTGGAGGATGTTTTCAAGATGGAGTTCGTCAAAGTTTCTGGAAGAGGTTGGTGGACAAACCCTGCTGCAGAAAGTGTGTTTAGCTACTGCAAACAACACACTGGTGAGGTGCTCAGCCTATGATTCACCTTTACATCATGAAATGCACTTTCACAGGTTACATATTAATATAACCTGTGAGATTTTTTAGAGACAGGTTACATATTACACAGTTTGAAGTGGCATTTAATGGCTAAATGATGGAAATAGTATGTATTTTCATTTAATGTTCACAAACATGGCGGGTTTAAAAATATATGTATTTTAAATAATTCGCGCAGTTCTATGGAGAGAACTCAGACTTGGAAGCCAGGCAGCACCGCGCATATATGGACGCACTGTTGTACCCGTGCTTACGGTTGTGTGAAAATGCGTTTGTTACACTTGTGACGCGTTACAGTTGTGCCGGTTCTCCCCTACATTGTTCAGACGAAAATGGTCCCGAGAAACAACAAAGGAAGAAAGGGCACAGACAAAAGTTTAAAGGGAACTAAACTTATTTGTGCGCAGTGTGTCCATAATTTGTGCCATACTGTAGGCGATATACAAGCTACGTGCATGTAGTGCCTTAGTCATCTCCTCTCATGCCAATTTAACATCAACTGATATCGCAATTTAAAAAAAAAAAACAACGAGCCATGTTATTATTTTGTCGAGGAGGGTATACCGTTAGGTATTCTAAAAATTATGTTAACATGTGGGCCATGCTATCTGAGGCGACAAAATAATAACCTGTCCAAAATAATGCCGCCTGCAACGTGTGGGTGTGACACCTGGCCTCCGACGCCCCAACGCCGCCACTTTTTTCCCCTAATAAAGAATACCGCTGAGTTCCGTTTAAGTAAGAAATGTCCTCGTAATGAATTAAAGATAGATTCGTACTCGTGCTAGCCCGGCATGGCTTCGGACGCGAAAAATCGTCTCACATTGAAATTAATGGGGGCGATTACGAAATCGCTTCTCGTCGGAGGATGTGTGGATTATCTGGCTTTACCGAAACTATCTTAAATACGTGCTACTCACAAGTGCTGTCAAATAGAAACGAAAGCCTTTTAAAGAATACGATGTAACAAAATTATCGGAACTATATATGTAAAAATTCCACAGATTTTACATTTTCTACCTATTATGTGAGACTGCGAGCGTGAACAAACTTTAAAAAAATGAATTACCCAAAAGAATGACCGTCATGAAACCATTTCGAAAATGTGATAAAGATACTGATGGAATGCGAAGATATTTGAGGAACTGGCCGAGCTGACTGAACGAAACTATCAATTACTGATTAGCTGGTGATACCAGTACATCAATTCAGTACCCTTAGTCAACCGAATCAGGCACCGTCTGTACAAGGGCTCCCCCCACCGGTGACTGAACACTGACATTCAACGGGGGAGAAAAAATCTCTGGTATTAAAAAACAGAGGATAAACTATACTCACTGATAAATATATTCTGCATAATCCACGTTCTTAAACTCACTAGTTTTCTCATGAAATATTATATCATTTCTAATCGCATTGCATCTTTGCTCTGTTTTAGTTTTACGGACGAGACTGATACTGATACTGCGTTCTGGATGATATCAGTTTTAATTTAACCGCGCATTATTTATTTTATTTTATTTTATTTTTTTATTTTATTTTATTTTATTGGTGAAATTTGAGTTCCTCCAGCAAATGTTTAAAAAAAAAAAAACAAGGTCAACTTTCTTGTGATCTCTCTCTCCACAGTGGGAGGAGTCCGTATACTGGAGCTCAATACCAGAGAGGACTTCTTACAATGTGAGTGTGTAATCAAACCTAAATTTAAAGAATAAAGCAACATGACATTATGAGGAAATATGAAGAAAAAAGATCATTTGTTTAATTTTCCATGCGAGAGATTTTTTTGGGAACGTTCCCCTATGCATAACCTTGCGACCAGTTACAATTCCAAAAAAGGCGTTCGAGGCGCTCTGTTGTAGTTGTAAGTTAAGCCTTTATTTCATGGTGGCAATTGTAAAAAAAAAAAAAAAAAAAAAAAAAAAAAAAACACTGATGTGTATCAGCCCACCCGAGCCTTCATCAGGGTGTGGTAACCTGTTGCAAGGTTATGGAAGCAGAAGAAGTAGAGGAACCTTTCCAAAAAACATCCTTCATTTTGATGTCCAGCCCATTCTGAAAAGAGTGTTATGGCCATGGATATTACACTGAGTAGCATTCGCGACCCATCTATCATTATATCCATCCATTATCTATACCCGCTTATCCATCCATTATCTATACCCGCTTATCCATCCATTATCTGTACCTGCTTATCCATCCATTATCTGTACCTGCTTGTACATCTATTATCTATACCCGCTTATCCATCCATTATCTATACCTGCTTATCCATCCATTATCTGTACCGGCTTGTACATCCATTATCTATACCCGCTTATCCATCCATTATCTATAGCTGCTTATCCATCCATTATCTATACCCGCTTATCCATCCATTATCTGTACCTGCTTATACATCCATTATCTATACCTGCTTATCCATCCATTATCTGTACCTGCTTATCCATCCATTATCAGATTCCTGCCAGCTCACTCTGGACCCCAACACAGCGTACAAATACCTCCGTCTGTCTGAGGGGAACAGAAAGGTGACCCGTGTGGCAGAGATCCAGTCATATCCTGATCATCCAGAGAGATTTGAATACTGGCCCCAAGTGCTGTGCAGAGAGGGTCTGTCTGGATGCTGTTACTGGGAGGCTGAGTGGAGTGGGGAGGATGGGGTTTCTATAGCAGTGTCATATAAAGAGATCAGCAGGAAAGGGCGGGGTGATGACTGTCACCTGGGATATAATTATAAGTCCTGGAGATTGTACTGCTCTCCCACCAGTTTCTCTTTCAGGTACAATACTGAGACCATTAAAATCTCTGTCCCTCCTACCTTCAGAGTAGGAGTGTACCTGGATCACGGGGCAGGAACTCTGTCCTTCTACAGCATCTCTGACACAATGACCCTCCTGCACAGAGTCCAGACCATATTCACTCAACCCCTCTATCCTGGGTTTGGGTTTCATGCTGGATCCTCCATAAAACTCTGATCTGGGCTTAGTAAGAGAAATAAGGAAAAACACTCAAATGAGACAGAAAATTAATTAAATGAAATTATTTATTGTACTTCAAATAATTAAATGATTTCAGTTAAAATAGAGCTTAGACCACGTTCAGTCAGCCTGTCTATCCTTGGTTTTCTTAGCATTTCTGTTTATGCTTACAGATACAGTATCATTTATGATTATATTTTGCAGTGAAGATTCAATTCAAGGGTCAGGTGTTGTGCTGAGTCTAGTGTAGCTTCAGTGGGGTAACAGAAAAAAACCCCAATTTGAAGCAAACTCGAATTTTCGAATAAGCTTACCCAGAATGAATACGGAGAGATATAGCAAGTCAACTGGGTCAACTTTGCTTCCCAGACATCCCCAATCCCACCGTAGAGCTGGAACCAGGCTGGCTCATTATACCAAGGGTAGAACTTAAACCTCATATGAAACTTGATTACTTTTGTGACTCCATTTTACAACACTGGCCTGCAGACAGGGAATAGAGGAGTGCTTGATAGAGGATTGTAAAGAAGCCGTTTCGAGTTACTCCATGTGTATTTTTAATTTTTTTTTTTTTTTTTAAACTGAAGGGAAGAGAGTTTCTCTATCATAAACGAGAAGTCTGTACAACACTACAATTTTAGGCCTTGCAGCAGGGCCCCTCCGTCTCCAGGCACCGAACCTCCCAAGGGCAACAAGAAGTTAGAAATATTGTGTGTGTGTGTGTGTGTGTGTGTGTGTGCGTATGTGTGTGTGTGTGTGTGTGTGTGTGTGCGTGTGTGTTTGTGCATGTGTGCGTGCGTGCGTGCGTGCATGTGTGTGTGTGTGCGTGCGTGTGTGTGTGTGTGTGTGTGTGTGTGTGTGTGTGAGTTTTCTTTCTCTCCGTCTCTTATACATATGTAGCAGTCTAAACTGGTGAGCTTTCTCCTTATCCTGCCCCCTGCCATCCTGCCAGGGAGGAACTGGCTATGATGCTATACTGCCCAGGACTGATAAATAAAGGCAAAATAATTATTTCTGATTTAAAGCTTGTCACTTGTTTATGCAAGTGAAGATCAAGAGGTGACTGGGTGCTCATTCGGTATTCATGCTATATGATTAGACACAACCAATCATTTACTATGTTAGATACTATGTTACTTATTATATTCTTATGTAGTAACTATGTACCAATCAAATATAGAATTATGTATGTTATTAGTAAAACACTTTTTGCTTATAAAAGCAGGGACTGCCCCTGTTATCACCAGTTCGGGCTGGTCCACCTTGTGTGTGTACGTGCAGAAATAAATACTGTTTCATAAATGGATATATCTCATCATGCCTGGTTGTTATTAGGAGGATTTTCTCAGCTCTACAAAACCACAAAACGTTTGTGAGTATCTAAACTGTCCTTCGGTCTGGGCCAATCAAAAACATTCAGTAAAATAAAAATGACATTCAAACAAACTGGTACAAACTGAACTTTACCATTAAAGTTACAACTGCAAATCTAAGAACAGAATGAGATCAAGCCTTCATGATTTGAGCTCCTAAAATATGGAATTACTTACCTAAGGTCATAAGAAATGCACAATCATTCAGAAAAGGTTTAGATCTCTTTTAAAGACATGTTTTCGACTTCTTTTAAATTATGTTGTCTCTCTATAGCATTACATGTTTAACTTGGACTTTTACCTTCATACTGTTCCCTTAAATTGTGTCTGTTGTTCTGTTTCTTTTTTGCATTAATAATGTAATAATGCTGTAAAAACAGAGAATTGATTAATAAAAATGATCATCTGCAGCTGCTCATGTCTGAATTCAGACGTTTCACAATTTCTCAAACTTCCTGTGAGCCAGGAGAAGCTTAGAGAGAGTTCCCAGGTCAGCGATCACCATAGAGACCAGAGACCGACATGCACTGATTGGGCCGGATTGGGATCCTGACATGTGATTGGTGAGGGCTGGGGTCATGTGATGGGATTGGTCACACAAGGCTTCCAGGTAGAGCTGGAAACTTGGAAGAGCTGGTGGAGAGGGTGCACATTCAGTCCTCACCACCAGATGGTGCCAGAGAGCCTGCATTGCATGTTCTTTGAGAAGTGGTAAGAAACGGGAGTGTTCTGCTGACAGAACTCTACCTGAAATATCTGCCAGAATAGGTGACAGCGCTGTCAGTGTAGAGGGGAGCTGATCAAACCCTGCTCCTGCAGATCTACTGTCCTGTAGGTTTTCATTTCAACCCTATTTTGGCACACCTGACTCCACTAATTACCATCTTAATGAGATCTCTAGCTGTTGAATGAGGTGTGCTTTGTTAGGGTTGGAGTTAAAACTTACAGGATATTAGACATCTCCAGGATCAGGTTTCTTCTTATTTTTTATTTTTTACATCCTAATAAAATTCAAAAATAAAGACTAATTCAAATTCAAATGATTTTAATGCATGTTTTAGTCCTATTCTTCAATGTTTTTAAATTACAGTGACCAGGTTATAGAATAGAACTGAAGTACTTTATTAATCCCCATAAGGAGAAATTTGGGTGTCACTCAGTAGCATTACAAAAAGCAAAGCAAAACAAAAAACAAACAAAAAAAAAACATTAACTAAACAGTGACAGAAACAAACAGTTTAACACATCCAGAGAATGGTGATAATGATAAATAAATAAATATATGAAATCCTATCTAAAAGATTAGAAAAGACACTCTGATTAATACATCAAAGGCAATTTTCTGCATAAGATCTCTGTTTCTCTGTAAAATACTGTCCGCTTTGACTGGTTTTGTTTTAACAATCCGGTCCAGCTTGTTATCAGTGTGCACACCCAAAAAACTTACAGGACGTCACAACCTCCACCTCAACATCCTGAATGTACACAGAACGCACAGGTGTCACAGGACTCACAGGTGTCACTGAAATCTTTTTCCTCCTTAAGTCCAGAGATGTGGACTCGCTCACCGAGAGAGAGAGTGAGAGAGACGTGAATGAAATAAAACAAACAGGGCTGGGAAACTGAAAAGCTGAAAAGCTGAAAAGACTGAAAAGCTCAAAGCTCAAAGCTGAAAAGCTTGCTACCGTGTGTTACTTCAGTTAATTATTAGAATCATAACAAGATTTTTTTTCTTTTTTTAAATTTATACATCCTAATAAGATTCAAAAAGGCAAAGATTAATTTAAATTAAAATGATTTTAATGCACATTTTAGCCCTATTCTTCAATGTTTCTAAATTACAGTGGCCAGGTTATAGAATAGAACAGAAGTACTTTATTAATCCCCATGAGGAGAAATCAGGGTGTCACCAGGCAACATTACAAAACACAAAACAAAACAAAAAACATTAACAAAACAGTGACAGAAACAGAGAGTTCAACACAGCCAGAGAATAGAGATAATGAATAAATAAATAAATAAATAAATAAATAAATAAATAAATTAATTAATTAATTAATTAATTAATAAATGAAATCATATCTAAAAGATTAGAAATGACACTCTGATAAAACATTAAAAACAATTCACTGCATATGATCGCAGTTTCTTTATAAAATACTGTCTCCTTTGACCGGTCCAGCTGGTTATCAGTGTGCACACCAAAAAACTTACAGGACGTCACAACCTCAGCATCCTCTCTCTCTCTCTTTCTGCAAGGCTGTCACCAGGTGTGTAACTGGAATAGTTCAACACGTTTCTTGATCGGATCAGTAAGTTTTACTGTGCAGAGTATAATATATTAAATAAAAAAAAATAAAAGTTTCAGAGGGGCATTTGTGAGTTGGTGAGTTTTAAGCAAGAAAATAAAGGGCAAGTAACTCCAAAACATTATTATTCTTCAAAAATCACATTTAACCTTATTTTGGGATGGAACTACTTCCTATTGCACATACAACTGAGACCACTGAGCCATTTCATTTTCTGTATAATATTCACTGTTTCCATTCATAATTTGCTCAACTTTGGGCAGAAAAAATACCTGTGCGCTCATATTATATGTATTATCTGTGCATTTCTGACTGGGGTACTCAGATCAGATGCACCGGTAGTACATCCCATGCATGTGTATACAGGCCTTTACTGCTGAAAATACACACACGGTCCTTCAATAAATCTGCCCTTTCACCCCTGAAAATAAATATTTCCTCAGGAATCTGCGCTCTCTGCTCAGCCTACTCTGCTCAGCCTGGCCTCAGTCCAACACCACACCTCCTGCAGCTGTGGGCTGAACCAGGAAGTCATTCCCCTTCTCTCTGTCACGCAGTTTCAGAGAAACGAAACTTAACTCTGTCTCTGTCAGTGCGAGCAGTAAAATGGCTGAAGGTGGAGATTTACTAGATCAGGAAAAATTCAGCTGTGCAATCTGTCTGGATCTACTGAAGGATCCGGTGACTATTCCCTGTGGACACAGTTACTGTATGGGCTGTATTAAAGGCTGCTGGGATCAAGATGATCATACTGGTGTCTACAGCTGTCCCCAGTGCAGACAGACCTTCACTCCAAGGCCTGTTCTGGGCAGAAACATCATGCTGGCTGAAGTGGTGGAGAAACTGAAGAAGACAGGACTCCAAGCTGCTCCTCCTGCTCACTGTTACACTGGAACTGGAGACATGGCGTGTGATGTCTGCACTGGGAGAAAGCGCAAAGCCGTCAAGTCCTGTCTGGTGTGTCTGGCCTCTTACTGTGAAACTCACCTGCAGCCTCACAATGAATCTCCTGCCTTTAAGAAGCACAAACAGGTCAAAGCCATTGGAAACCTGCAAGAGAAGATCTGCTCTCATCATGACAAACTGCTGGAGGTTTACTGTCGTACTGATCAGGAGTGTATCTGTTATCTGTGTACGATGGATGAACACAAAGGCCATGATACAGTCTCAGCTGCAGCAGAAAGGAATGAGAAACAGGTAAGGACTGACATTTTTAACCAGCAGTTTTCAACATGGCAGAAAATAACAGCTGTTTGCTTTAATACAAATTTTAAAATGAGCCACTTCCTGTAAATTAGCATAATATTTTCTGACTTCAAAAGTGTAAAAGTAACATTGTTGAACTGTCAGTGCACTTTAGAAACAATTTAATTGGTTTGTCCACTATAATTGAATTTGTCCCCTAATGTCAGAACCCCAAAAGTATTTCCCTCTGGCCGGCAGAACCTCTGCTGTGGAGAAAAATGCATCAAATGAAACCTTAAACCACTGCACATCAAACATGTACAAGTATTCATTTAAATTTAGAATGTGAAAATGTAGTTGAAACATTCAGCCTTGTTATATGATAAGATATATAACTGGGAAAATAATCTATCCGCAGAAGCACCTGGGGGCGACACAGAGAGAATTCCAGCAGAGAATCCAGGAGAGAGAGAAGGAGCTGCAGGATGTGAGACAGGCTGTGCAGTCACTCAAGGTGGGTACTGACCAGAGGAGAAGACAACAGCTGGCTGCTGGAAGAGCCATTTCAGGGCTCAGGCAGGGCTCTCCTCCAGTCAGCCAGTGAGGAGCCCAGCGTTGGGCCCCTTTCCAGCCCTGTGGGGCTCAAACCCACTGAGCCACGCTGCGGGGAACAGGCTGTCTGGGGTCCCAGTAAGAGCTGAGTGAAAGGCCTAGTTAAAATGTACAGCCCTCCTCTCTCTGTCTCCTAACAGCGCTCTGCACAGGCAGCAGTGGAGGACAGCGAGAGGATCTTTACTGAGCTGATCCGCTTAATTGAGAGAAGGCGCTCTGAGGTGAAAGAGCTGATCAGAGATCAGGAGAAGGCTGAAGTGAGTCGGGTTGAAGGACTCCTGGAGCGACTGGAGCAGGAGATTGCTGAGCTGAGGAGGAGAGACGCTGAGCTGGAGCAGTTTTCACACACAGAGGATCACATCCAATTCCTCCAGGTAACATCACTGGCTCTCTGACAGTCTGCACTATGTACATTGCACACACATGGTGAGGTGTATTCCTCATTTACAATGATTTTCCCCTCAAATCTACACAGAAATCTTTTATTGAGACTGTTTTCTGTATGTCTGTGTGTCTGTATGTCTCTCTGTGTCCCTGTCTGAATGTCTGATTTTCTGTCTGTTTCTCTGCAGAGCTGTCAGTCTCTCTGTGCCCCTGTTGGACCTGATGACTTACCCAGCATCACTATCAGTCCACACGTCTCTTTTGAGGCTGTGAGGAAATCTGTCTCTGAACTGAAAGAGCAGCTGGAAGAGCTGATCAAAGCTTCTGGAAAAGGTTTGTAGACACACTCTGCTGCAGACAATGTGCTTAGCTGTTTTACAGGAGAACATCATGATCTGGCTAGGGGAGAACCCTAAATATATTCAATCAAAAGCTTTGTTTGAACTTCAAGGAACAAAGTATGACTTTCTGAAAGGGAACAAAGCGGCAGTGTGAAATGGGTAAAGATCTGGGCTTGTACTGTAACATGAAGGTCACAGGTTCGATTCCCGGTTGAACACTGCCATTGTACCCTTGAGCAAGGTGTACTTAACCTGCATTGCTTCAGAATATATCCAGCTGTGTAAATGGATGCAAGGTAAATGCTATGTAAAAGTTGTGTAAGTCGCTCTGGATAAGAGCATCCGCTAAATGCCTTTAACATAATATTTTGGCCCATTTTTTACTGGGTAGGATGCAAGATATTGTAGAGATATGAGAGGAGACGATAATTACAGCTGTGAACAGAGCTGCCTTCTAATATTCAGTAGTTTTCTCGTGAAATGATTCCATCTTGTCTCCTCTCATCGCATCTTTACTCAGTTATAGGATGATAAATAACTGAGTCTGATTCTGACACTGCATTC
This sequence comes from Anguilla japonica, assembly GCA_025169545.1. Lineage (NCBI taxonomy): Eukaryota > Metazoa > Chordata > Actinopteri > Anguilliformes > Anguillidae > Anguilla > Anguilla japonica. Next base: position 69,365,188 of record CM045886.1, on the reverse strand, counting down.
TGGATGCCTTTCAGTATCTCCAGGATATAATGAAACAAGGTAAGCTTTAGGGGCTCAACTTCGTTGTGATCTCTCATTACAGTGAAAGAAGTCAATATTCTAAAGCCCAAGACCAGAGAGGACTTCTTACAATGTGAGTCTGTAATTCAACCTAAATTAAAAAATGAATATAGGTAATATGAAGTAAAAGATTATTTCTATGATTCTTTATATTCATAACGGACTTGCTTTAGGGATCTCATACATCTTCTCCTCCATCAGATCCCTGTTAATTCAGCTGCAGTCCTCCTGGTATTAAACATATGGATCATATATGATAATACATGTCCTGCAGTCAGAGCTGGCTGGGGGCATAAATGCTCTATGCTGTCATTTCGGGCCACAACCATCCATGGGCCACACAATTCAAGTTCTATATGTTAAAACAAAAAACATTTTAATTATGCGATATTCACAGAAAGTTGTAAATTTCATTTTTGATGGTATTGTTCTCACGCTGGTTTCCTGGTACAATTCGTGAGCACTGCCGACACAACAACCACAAAAACCAAATAATTAATATTGATATAATAGCGATTGAAAATTGAATACATTGGAGGAATACATAACTGAAGGGAACGTATCTGGAATAAGATACAGTTGCCTTTGGAATTACCTACATTTCGGCATTAATGAATCATTAAATGTGTCACAATAATTGACAAACACACTCTGCTTGAAGTAATAACACACAAACAATTGAACTTTTCATATCTTTACTGGTCTCTTCTCCTCCATCAGATTCCTGTCAGCTCACACTGGACCCCAACACAGCACATCTATATCTCGGTCTGTCTGAGGGGAACAGAGAGGTGACCCATGTGGCAGAGATCCAGCCATATCCTTATCATCCAGAGAGATTTGAATACCGGCCCCAAGTGCTGTGCAGAGAGGGTCTGTCTGGACGCTGTTACTGGGAGGCTGAGTGGAGTGTGGATAGGGTTTTTATAGCAGTGTCATATAAAGAGATCAGCAGGAAAGGGCAGCGTGATGACTCTGTTCTGGGATATAATAACAAGTCCTGGAGTTTGCGCTGTAATGGCGTTTACTCTTTCTGGCACAATAATTTGCGCACTAAAATCCCTGTTCTTTCCTCCAGAATAGGAGTGTACCTGGATCACAGGGCAGGAACTCTGTCCTTCTACAGCGTCTCTGACACAATGACCCTCCTGCACAGAGTCCAGACCACATTCACTCAGCCCCTCTATCCTGGGTTTGGGGTTTGGAATGCTGGATCCTCTGTAAAACTGTGTGATCTGGGATGAGGCAGGGAGTGAAGGGAAGATCAGCTGTAATTAAAGAGAGGGAATTCAGTTCTATATTGGGCTCTTTATACAGCTTCATAATCTGATTTAATGGGATTTGGTGAAATTACTGTTGTGACTCCATTTTCATGTTACAGGGATAGTTGATAGGGGATTCTTGATGCCTTTAGACACCTAATTAACTGCTGTACACACTGTTTGGAGCTATTTCACATGTATTTTCTGCCTTTGAACCAACAGCTCTAAAATAGGTTTCATCGCACACACTGTCTGGGCTAATCAAGAATCTACACTAAGAGTAAAATTATATTTTTAAAATTTCACTTGGAAGTTTCACCTGTAAGAGTTTCAAACATTCATCATTTTAGCTCTGAAAACATGGAATTACTTCCCTGGGGTCAGTAGAAACGCACAAACATTTAGGAAAGCTTCTGATCTCTTAGAAGTGGTTTTTTTTTTTTTTTTTTTTTTAAATATTTTTTATAATTATGCTGTCTCTCTTTAGCATTGCATGTTTAACTTTGACTTTTACCTCCATACTCTGCCTTTTAATTGTGTATTATGTATGTAATAATATTATGAAAATAGAACATTTATTATTAAATATTACCAACTGCAGCTGCACATCTCTGCTTCAGAAGTTTTTATTTGAAACGGTTTCCTGGCCACTGATTGCCGTGGAGATCAGATATTTTTGTGCACTGATTTAACAGGGTGAGGATCCTCAGATGTGATTGGTCAGGGCTGGGGTCCTGAGATGTGATTGGTCAGGGGCAGGGCTGGGGTCCTGAGGTGGGATTGGTCAGGGCTGGGGTGCTGAGATGGGATTGGTCAGGGCTGGGGTCCTGAGATGTGATTGGTCAGGGCTGGACACACAAAGCTTCCAGGTGAAGCTGGAAACCTGGAAGAGCTGGAGTACAAGGTGCACATTCAGTCCTCACTACCAGATGGTGCCAGAGATCCATGTATTACTGGTCCTTTGAGAAGATGCAAGTAATATGAAATGCTCTACTTGATTTTTTTTTCTTTACATTATCTCCTTTAGCAGATTATGCGCCTAATGTATTTTAAGTACATTTCACTTTTCTGTCCCTGATATTTCACCTAATTTTAATACTTGTATTAAAACCTTTAGTATGAATTGTACAGCTGAATTTGTGAAGAACAAGAGTAGGTACATAAAAATATTTTTCCTGTTGAGAACAGACCATTCAGCTCCACAAGTCTGATAATTTATCTGCAAACAAGAGCTTCCAGCACTGCATCAAGCCTGGATCTGAACTCCCAGAGTCTCTGCCTCTGCTACAAGACCTGGCAAAGTGTTCCACAGATTTACAACTCTGTGTGAAAGAAAGTATCCTGTTACCAACATGAACTTTACCATGTCTAATTTCCACCTGTAACCCCCTCTGTTCTGCTGATGAAACTCAATCTGCAAAATCATCAGAACAGGTGATAAATAGACGAGGGCTGTCCAACCCTGTTTCTGGAGATCTACTCTCCTGTAGGTTTCTATTTCAACCATAATTTGTCACACCTAATTCTACTAATTAGCAGAATAAAAATATTTTCTTTTTCTTTTTTCTTTTTTTACATCCTAATAAAATACAAAAAGGCATTCATTTAAATTAAAATGATTTCAATGCATGTTTTAGCCCTATTCTTCAATGTTTTTAAATTACAGTGAACAGGTTATAGAATAGAACAGAAGTACTTTATTAATCCCCATAAGGAGAAATTTGGGTGTCACTCAGTAGCATTACAAAAAACAAAACAAAACAAACAAAAAAAAAACATCAAATAAACAGTGACAGAAACAGACAGTTTAACACAGCCAGAGAATGGCGATAATAATAAATAAATAAATAAATAAATATATGAAATCCTATCTAAAAGATTAGAAAAGACACTCTGATTAATACATCAAAGGCAATTTTCTGCATAAGATCTCTGTTTCTCTGTAAAATACTGTCCGCTTTGACTGGTTTTGTTTTAACAATCCGGTCCAGCTTGTTATCAGTGTGCACACCCAAAAAACTTACAGGACGTCACAACCTCCACCTCAACATCCTGAATGTACACAGAACGCACAGGTGTCACAGGACTCACAGGTGTCACTGAAATCTTTTTCCTCCTTAAGCCCAGAGATGTGGACTCGCTCACCGAGAGAGAGAGTGAGAGAGACGTGAGTGAGATAAAACAAACAGGGCTGGGAAACTGAAAAGCTGAAAAGCTAAAAAGACTGAAAAGCTCAAAGCTGAAAAGCTTGCTACCGTGTGTTACTTCAGTTAATTATTTTTACCCAGAACTCACGAGGGAGAATGGTAAAGATTTTTATTTGTTTGTTTGTTTAATATACTCTATTCTCCTGTAGGTTTTCGTTTCAACCCTAATTTGGCACACCTGACTCTACTAATTAGAATCATAACAAGATTTGTTTTTCTTTTTTTTATTTATACATCCTAATAAGATTCCAAAAGGCTAAGATTAATTTAAATTAAAATGATTTTAATGCACATTTTAGCCCTATTCTTCAATATTTTTAAATTACAGTGGCCAGGTTATAGAATAGAACAGAAGTACTTTATTAATCCCCATGAGGAGAAATCAGGGTGTCACCAGGCAACATTAAAAAACACAAAACAAAACATAAAACATTAACAAAACAGTGACGGAAACAAGGAGTTCAACACAGCCAGAGCATAGAGATAATAAATAAATAAATAAATAAATAAATAAATAAATAAATGAAATCATATCTAAAAGATTAGAAATGACAGTCTGATAAAACATTAAAAACAATTCACTGCATATGATCGCAGTTTCTTTATAAAATACTGTCTGCTTTGACTGGTCCAGCTTGTTCTCAGTGTGCACACCCAAAAACTTACAGGACGTCACAACCTCCACCTCAGCATCCCCTCTCTCTCTCTCTCTCTCTCTCTGAAAACCAGAAGAGCCACATTTCTGCAAGGTGTCACCAGGGATGTAACTGGAATGGTTCAACACATTTCTTGATCGGATCAGTAAGTTTTACTGTGCAGAGTAGATTGTATTAAATAAAAGGATAAGTGTCAGAGGGGCATTTGTGAGTTGGTGAGTTTTAAACAAGAAAATAAAGGGCAAGTAACTCCAAAACATTATTATTCTTCAAAAATCACATTTAACCTTATTTTGGGATGGAACTACTTCCTATTGCACGTACAACTGAGACCACTGAGCCATTTCATTTTCTGTATAATATTCACTGTTTCCATTCATAATTTGGTCAACTTTGGGCAGACAAAATACCTGTGCGCTCATATTATATCTATTATGTGTGCATTTCTGACTGGGGTACTCAGATCAGATGCACCTGTAGTACATCCCATGTATGAGTATACAGGCCTTTACTGATCACAATACAGACAGTCCTTAAATAAATAAACCCTTTGACCCCTAAGATTAAATATTTCCTCAGGAATCTGCACTCTCTGTTCAGCCTTCTCTGCTCAGCCTGACCTCAGTCCAACACCACACCTCCTGCAGCTGTGGGCAGAACCAAGATGTCATTCTCATTATTTATGTCACACAGTTTCAGAGAAACAAAACTTAACTCTGTCTCTGTCAGTGTGAGCAGCAAAATGGCTGAAGGTGGAGGTTTACTGGATCAGGACCAGTTGAGCTGTGCGATTTGTCTGGATCTACTGAAGGATCCGGTGACTATTCCCTGTGGACACAGTTTCTGTATGGGCTGTATTAAGGGCTACTGGAATCAGGATGATCATACTGGTGTCTACAGCTGTCCCCAGTGCAGACAGACCTTCACCCCAAGGCCTGTTCTGAGCAGAAACATCATGCTGGCTGAAGTGGTGGAGAAACTGAAGAAGACAGGACTCCAAGCTGCTCCTCCTGCTCACTCTTACGCTGGACCTGGAGACGTGGCGTGTGATTTCTGCACTGGGAGAAAGCGCAAAGCCGTCAAGTCCTGTCTGGTGTGTCTGGCCTCTTACTGCGAAACTCACCTCCAGCCTCACTATGAATCTTCTGCCTTTAAGAAGCACAAACTGGTCAAAGCCACTGGAAACCTGCAGGAGAAGATCTGCTCTCATCATGACAAACTGCTGGAGGTTTACTGTCGTACTGATCAGCAGTGTATCTGTTATCAGTGTGTGATGGATGAACACAAAGGCCATTATACAGTCTCAGCTGCAGCAGAAAGGACTGAGAAACAGGTAAGGACTGACATTTTTAACCAGCAGTTTTCAACATGCCAGAAAATAAGAGCTGTTTGCTTTAATACAAATTTTAAAATTAGCCGCTTCCCGTAAATTAGCCTAATATTTTCTGACTTCAAAAGTGAAAAAGTCACTCTGTTGAACTGCCAGTGCACTTAAGAAAATATTTAATTGGTTTGTCTACTAAAATTGTATTTGTCCCCTAATGTCAGAACCCCAAAAGTATTTCCCTCTGGCCGGCAGAAACTCTGCTGTCGAGAAAAATGCATCAAATGAAACCTTAAACCACTGCACATCAAACATGTACAAGTATTCATTTTAATTTAGAATGTGAAAATGTAGTTGAAACATTCAGCCTTATTATATGATAAGATATAAATGGGAAAATAATCTATCCACAGAAGCAGTTGGGGGCGACACAAAATAAATTCCAGAAGAAAATCCAGGAGAGAGAGAAGGAGCTGCAGGATGTGAGACAGGCTGTGCAGTCACTCAAGGTGGGTATTGACCAGAGGAGAAGACAACAGCTGGCTGCTGGAAGAGCCATTTCAGGGCTCAGTCAGGGCTCTCCTCCAGTCAGCCAGTGAGGAGCTTAGTGTTGGGCCACTTTCCAGCCCTGTGGGGCTCAAACCCACTGAGCCACACTGGGGGGAACAGTCTGGGGTCCCAGTAAGAGCTGAGTGAAAGGCCTCGTCAAAATGTACAGCCCTCCTTTTTCTGTGTCTCCTAACAGCAATCTGCACAGGCAGCAGTGGAGGACAGCGAGAGGATCTTTACTGAGCTGATCAGCTTAATTGAGAGAAGGCGCTCTGAGGTGAAAGAGCTGATCAGAGATCAGGAGAAAGCTGAAGTGAGTCGGGCTGAAAGACTCATGGAGCAACTGGAGCAGGAGATTGCTGAGATGAGGAGGAGAGACGATGAACTGGAGCAGTTTTCACACACAGAGGATCACATCCAGTTCCTCCAGGTAAAATCACTGGCTCTCTGACAGTCTGCACCATTTACATTGCACACACATGGTGAGGTGTGATCCTCATTTACAATGATTTGCCCCTCAAATCTATGCAGAAATCTTTTATTGAGACTGTTTTCTGTATGTCTGTGTGCCTGTATGTTTCTCTATCTCCCTGTCTGAATGTCTGTTTTCCTGTCTGTCTTTCTGTCTGTCTGTTTGTCTGTGTGTCTGTAGAGCTGTCAGCCTCTCTGTGCCCTTCCTGGACCTGGAGACTTGCCCAGCATCACCGTCAGTCCACAAGTCTCTTTTGAGGCTGTGAGGAAATCTGTCTCTGAACTGAAAGAGCAGCTGGAAGAGTTGATCAAAGTTTCTGGAAAAGGTTTGTAGACACACACTGCTGCAGAAAGTGTGCTTAGCCGTTTCACAGGGGAACAGTCTTTCTGGCTAGGGGAGAACCCAAATTATATTCAATCAAAAGCTTTGTTTGAACTTCAGGGAACAAAGTATGACTTTCTGAAAGGGAACAGGGCCGCAGTGTGTAATGGGTAAAGATCTGGGCTTGTACTGTAACATGAAGGTCACAGGTTCGATTCCCGGTTGAACACTGCCATTGTACCCTTGAACAAAGTACTTAACCTGCATTGCTCCAGTATATATCCAGCTGTGTATATTGATGCAACGTATGTATTATGTTAAAAGTTGTGTAAGTCGCTCTGGATAAGAGCATCAGCTAAATGCCTGTAATGTAATGTTTTGGCACATTTTTTAATGGGTAGAATGCAAGATATTGTAGAGATATGAGAGGAGACATGAATTTAAGAAAAATTCTTAATGATAAAATAATGAAACAAGGTAAGCTTTAGGGGCTCAACTTTGTTGTGATCTCCCCTTACAGCGAAAGAAGTCAATATTCTAGAGCCCAAGACCAGAGAAGACTTCTTACAATGTGAGTCTGTAATTCAGCCTAAATTAAAGAATGAATATAGGTAATATGAAGTAAAATGATTATTTCTATGATTCTTAATATCCATAACGGACTTGTTTTAGGGATCTCATACATCTTTTCCTCCATCAGAACCCTGTTAATTCAGCTGCAGGCCTCCTGGTATTAAACATATGGATCATATATGATAATACATGTCCTGCAGTCAGAGCTGGCTGGTGGCATAAATGCTCTATGCTGTCATTTAGGGCCACAACCATCCATGGGCCACACAATTCAAGTTCTATATGTTAAAACAAAAAAAATTTTAATTGTGCAATATTCACAATAACTGAGCGATTTTCATATTTAATGGTGTTGTCCTTGTGCTGGTTTCCTGGTACGTGATCACTGCCGACACAACAACCACAAAAACCAAATAATTAATATTGATATAATAGTGATTGAAAGTTGAATACATTGGAGGAATACATAATTGAAGGGAAAGTACGAATAAGATACAGTTGCCTTTGGAATTACCTAGATTTCTGCATTCATTAATCATTAGATGTGTCACAATAATTGACAAACACACTCTGCTTAAAGTAATAACACACAAACAATTTAAATTTTCATGTTTTTACTGGTCTCTTCTCCTCCATCAGATTCCTGTCAGCTCACACTGGACCCCAACACAGTGAATCAATGCCTCCGTCTGTCTGAGGGGAACAGAAAGGTGACCGGTGTGAGAGAGATTCAGTCATATCCTGATCATCCAGAGAGATTTGACTGCTTGTGGCAAGTGCTGTGCAGAGAGGGTCTGTCTGGACGCTGTTACTGGGAAGCTGAGTGTAGAGGGGATGGGGAGGTTTATATAGCAGTGTCATATAAAGAGATCAGCAGGAAAGGATGCAGTAATGACTGTGTTCTGGGATATAATAACATGTCCTGGAGTTTGCGCCGTTATGCCTCCAGTTACTCTTTCTGGCACAATAATGAGGGCACTGAAATCCCTGTTCCCCCCTCCTCCAGAATAGGGGTGTACCTGGATCACAGGGCAGGAACTCTGTCCTTCTACAGCATCTCTGACACAATGACCCTCCTGCACAGAGTCCAGACCACATTCACTCAGCCCCTCTATCTTGGGTTTTGGACTGATATCGGGTCCTCTGTAAAACTGTGTGATCTGGTATGAGGCAGGGAGTGAATTTGAAGATCAGCTGTAATTAAAGAGAGGGGAATACACTCAAATGCGACAGAAAATGAATTCAATTTAATGAAATATTGAACTTTAAAAGATTAGCTGGTTGAAATAAAAATGGAATCCATACCACATTCACTCAGCCCATCTGTTTACGGTGACTGTCTTATTTTTGGTTGCTGTCACGGCCAAGATTCAGTTCAAGGTGTTTTATAATTCTGTCTGCTGCTTCCTTTTTGGATTGATTATGTGATAATGCTGGGAAGTTGGGAATTGATTAATAAAAATAATAAAATTAATAAAAATAATCATCTGCATTCAGCAGTTTTTCTTTGGGTATGTTTCATGCACTGATTGGTCTAATATTCACTGTTTCCATTCATAATTTGGTCAACTTTAAGCAGACAAAATACCTGTGTGCTCATATTATATGTACTATCTGTGCATTTCTGACTGGGGTACTCAGATCAGATGCACCTGTAGTACAATCCATGTATGAGTATACAGGCCTTTACTGCCCAAACTACACACACAGTCCTTCAATAAATCTGCCCTTTGACCCCTAAGATTAAATATTTCCTCAGGAATCTACACTCTCTGCTCAGCCTGCCCTCAGTCCAACACCACACCTCCTGCAGGTGTGGGCTGAACCAGGAAGTCACTCCCACACTCTCTGTCATGCAGTTTCAGAGAAACGAAACTTATCTCTGTCTCTGTCAGTGTGAGCAGTAAAATGGCTGAAGGTGGTGGTTTACTGGATCAGGACCAGTTCAGCTGCCCGATCTGTCTGGATCTACTGAAGGATCCGGTGACTATTCCCTGTGGACACAGTTTCTGTATGGGCTGTATTAACGGTTGCTGGGATCAGGATGATCATACTGGTGTCTACAGCTGTCCCCAGTGCAGACAGACCTTCACCCCAAGGCCTGTTCTGAGCAGAAACATCATGCTGGCTGACGTGGTGGAGAAACTGAAGAAGACAGGACTCCAAACTGCTCCTCCTGCTCACTCCTACGCTGGACCTGGAGACGTGGCGTGTGATTTCTGCACTGGGAGAAAGCGCAAAGCCGTCAAGTCCTGTCTGGTGTGTCTGGCCTCTTACTGTGAAACTCACCTCCAGCCTCACTATGAATTTCCTGCGTTAATGAAGCACAAACTGGTCAAAGCCACTGGAAACCTGCAGGAGAAGATCTGCTCTCATCATGACAAACTGCTGGAGGTTTACTGTCGTACCGATCAGCAGTGCATCTGTTATCTGTGTGTGATGGATGAACACAGCGGGCATAAAACAGTCTCAGCTGAAGCAGAATGGATTGAGAAACAGGTAAGGACTGACATTTTTAACCAGCAGTTTTCAACATGGCAGATAATAACAGCTGTTTGCTTTAATACAAATTTTAAAATTAGCCGCTTCCCGTAAATTAGCGTAATATTTTCTGACTTCGAAAGTGAAAAAGTCACACTGCTGAAGTGTCAGTGCACTTTTAAAACAATTTAATTGCTTTGTCTACGATAAATGTATTTGCCCCCTAATGTCAGAACCACCAAAGTATTTCCCTCTGGCCTGCAGAACCTCTGCTGTAGAGACAAATCCATCAAATGTAGAAATATTCAGTTTAATTTGGAATGTGAAACTGTAGTTGAAATGTTTAACATTGATATGTGAAAAGATATAACTGGGAAGATAATCATTCTGCAGAAGCAGCTGGGGGAGACACAGAATAACTTCCAGCAGAGAATCCAGGAGAGAGAGAAGAAGCTGCAGGATGGGAGACAGGTTGTGCAGTCACTCAAGGTGGGTACTGACCAGAGGAGAAGACACAGCTGGCTGCTGGAAGAGCCATTTCTGGGCTCAGGCAGGGCTCTCCTCCAGTCAGCCAGTGAAGAGCCCAGCGTTGGGCCACTTTCCAGTCCTGTGGGGCTCAATCCCACTGAGCCACACTGTGAGGAACAGTCTGGGGTCCCAGTAAGAGCCGAGTGAAAGGCTTCGTTAAAATGTACAGCCCTCCTTTCTGTGTCTCCTAACAGCGCTCTGCGCAGGCAGCAGTGGAGGACAGCGAGAGGATCTTTACTGAGCTGATCCGCTCCATTGAGAGAAGACGCTCTGAGGTGAAAGAGCTGATCAGAAATCAGGAGAAGGCTGAAGTGAGTCGGGCTGAAGGACTCCTGGAGCGACTGGAGAAGGAGATTGCTGAGCTGAGGAGGAGAGATGCTGAGCTGGAGCAGTTTTCACACACAGAGGATCACATCCAGTTCCTCCAGGTAACATCACTGGCTCTCTGACAGTCTGCACTATGTACATTGCACACACATGGTGAGGTGTGTTCCTCATTTACAATGATTTTCCCCTCAAATCTACGCAGAAATCTTTTATTGAGACTGTTTTCTGTATGATGTCTGTGTGTCTGTATGTCTCTCTGTGTCCCTGTCTGAATGTCTGATTTTCTGTCTGTTTCTCTGCAGAGCTGTCAGTCTCTCTGTGCCCCTGTTGGACCTGAAGACTTACCCAGCATCACTGTCAGTCCACACGTCTCTTTTGAGGCTGTGAGGAAATCTGTCTCTGAACTGAAAGAGAGACTGGAAGATGTTTTCACGGTGGATTTGATCAAAGTATCTGGAAAAGGTCTGTAGACAAACCCTGCCACAGATAGTTTGCTTTCCACTGCACATAACACACTGGTGAGGTGCTCTGTTAAGATTTGCTTTCACATCACGAAAAGAACTTTCATAGGTAACATATTAATAACAGGGGTGAGTGATACTTCAGTCTGTGTCACAGGCTATATATATGACCGAGTCACTTTTAAATTCCTTGCCAGCTCTGCTGGACCTAAAGTTTTATGCATTTTCTGTGTGAATTGGACCTGTGTGAGACCTACAAAGCACCCAATATGTAAGATGGCAGTCTTTGCTGACTAAGGTGTGCGCTATAACCTAAAAGATTTTTGTTCAGAGATCTGTTTAACCTTCAGGGAACCAAATATGTTTTTTGGGTGGAAATGTAGTATAATGGGTAAGGAGCTGGGCTTGTAACCTAAAGGTTACAGGTTTGATTCCCGGGTTGGACACTGCTGTTGTACCCTTGAACAAGATACTTAACCCGCATTGCTTCAGTATATATCCAGCTGTGTAAATGGATGCAGTGTAAATGTTGTGTTAAAAGTTGTGTAAGTTGCTCTTGTTATGAGTGTCTGCTAAATGCTTGTAATGTAATGTTTTGGCTCATTTTTTACTTGGTAGGATGCAAGATATTGTGGAGATATGAGAGGAGACAACACATTTAAGAAAAATTCCTCTTAGAGCTGCCCACAGAAGATCTTCTAATATTCAGTAGTTTTCTCGTGAAATGATTCCATCTTGTCTCCTCTCATTGCATCTTTACTCAGTATTAGGATGATAAATAACTGAGTCTAATTCTGACACTGCATTCTGGATAGCTTTCAGTTTCTTCAGTTAATAATGAAACAAGGTAAGCTTAAGGGGCTCAACTTTGTTGTGATCTCCCCTTACAGTGAAAGAAGTCAATATTCTAGAGCCCAAGACCAGAGAGGACTTCTTACAATGTGAGTCTGTAATTCAACCTAAATTAAAGAATGAATATAGGTAATATGAAGGAAAAAAGATTATTTCTATGATTCTTAATATCCATAACGAACTTGCTTTAGGGATTTCATACATCTTCTCCTCCCTCAGATCCCTGTTAATTCAGCTGCAGTCCTCCTGGTATTAAACATATGGATCATATATGATAATACATGTCCTGCAGTCAGAGCTGGCTGGGGGCATAAATGCTCTGTGCTGTCATTTAGGGCCACAACCATCCATGGGCCACACAATTCAAGTTCTATATGTTAAAACAAAAAACATTTTAATTGTGCAATATTCACAGTAAGGACCGATTTTCATATTTGATGGTGTTGTTCTTGTGCTGGTTTCCTGGTACGTGATCACTGCCAACACAACAACACAAAAACCAAATAATTCATATTGATATAATAGTGATTGATTAATTGAATACATTGGAGGACTGAAGGGAAAGTACCTGGAATAAGATACAGTTGCCTTTGGAATTACCTAGATTTCTGCATTAATTAATCATTAAATGTGTCATAATAATTGACAAAAACACTCTGCTTGAAGTAATAACACACAAACAATTGAAATTTTCATGTCTTCACTGATCTCTTCTCCTCCAACAGATGCCTGTCAGCTCACACTGGACCCCAACACAGCGTATAAACGCCTCCGTCTGTCTGAGGGGAACAGAAATGTGACTCATGTGAGAGAGATCCAGTCATATCCTAATCATCCAGAGAGATTTGAGGGCTGGGCCCAAGTGCTGTGCAGAGAGGGTCTGTCTGGACGCTGTTACTGGGAGGCTGAGTGGAGTGGGGTTGAGGTGTTTATAGCAGTGTCATATAAAGAGATCAGCAGGAAAGCGCGGGGTTATGACTGTGCTCTGGGGGGTAATAACAAGTCCTGGGGTTTGCACTGTAATGCCTTCGGTTACACTTTCCAGCACAATAATAAGAGCACTGAAATCCCTGTTCCCCCCTCCTCCAGAATAGGAGTGTACCTGGATCACAGGGCAGGAACTCTGTCCTTCTACAGCGTCTCTGACACAATGACCCTCCTGCACAGAGTCCAGACCACATTCACTCAGCCCCTCTATCCTGGGTTTGGGGTTTGGAATGCTGGATCCTCTGTAAAACTGTGTGATCTGGGATGAGGCAGCGAGTGAAGGGAAGATCAGCTGTAATTAAAGAGAGGGAAAAACACTCAAATGCAACAGAAAATGAGTTCAATTAAATGAAATATTGAACTTTAAAAGATTAACTGGTTGAAATAAAAATGGAATCCAGACCACATTCACTCAGCCCATCTGTTCTGGGGTTTGCTTGCACTGTCATCACGTTTACGGTGACTGTCTTATTTTAGTTTGCTGTCACTGCCAAGATTCAGTTCATGGTGTTTTATAATTCTGTCTGCTGTTTCTTTTTGGATTGATTATGTGATAATGCTGGGAAATTGGTAATTGATCAATAAAAATAATAAAATTAATAAAAATAATCATCTGCAGCTGCACTCTACATTCAGCAGTTTTTCTTTGGGAGGGGTTCCAGGACACCGGTTCCCATGGAGACCAGAGGGCTTCATGCACTGATTGGTCTGGGCTGGGCTCCTGAAATGGGATTGGTCAGGACTGGGACCAGAGATAGAACCGGACAGAATTGAATGAGGTGGAGGAGAAGGTGCACATTCAGTCCTCACCACCAGATGGTGCCAGAGAGCCTTGTATTAAAGGTGCTTTGAGAAGAGGTCAGAAATATATGAGATGCTCCATTAGATTTTTTTCTTAAATCTCGTGTTAATATACTATGTTTTATAAATTTTAAATACACTTATTTCTCTCCCTGATATTTCATGCAATTTAATCATATTTATTAAAAGTTGTGTTTTGAATGCTATAGATTAATTTCTGAAGAACATAAGAATTTTTCATTATCAGACCATTCAGCTCATCCAGTCTGTTCATTTACCTGCAAACTAAAGAGCTTCCAGCACTGCCTCAAGCCTGGATCTGAGCACTCCCAGAGTCTCTGTCTCTACTGCATGAGCTGGCAAAGTGTTCCACAGATTTACATCTCTGTGTGGAATTAAAAATGAATCCTGTCATTAATGTGAACATTACCTTTTCCACCTGTGACCCCTCTCTGTTCTGCTGACAGAACTCTCCCTGAAATATCTGCCAGAATAGGTGACAGCGCTGACAGTGTAGAGGAGAGCTGATCAAACCCTGCTCCTGCAGATCTACTGTCCTGTAGGTTTTCATTTCAACCCTAATTTGGCACACCTGGTTCTACTAGTCAGCAGCTCAGTGAGATCTCTCGCTGTTGAATGAGGTGTGCTTTGTTAGGGCTGGAGTAAAATTTACAGGATGTTAGATATCTCCTAGAACAGGGTTGGGCAGCCCTGGTGTAGATGGTCCTTAGCAGAGACTCTTGTGGTTGGTTAGTAGAGTCAGGTGGGTAACGGCTTGGTTGGAACAGAAGCCTGCACCCCCTCCGGCCCTTTCTGGGTAAGACTGAGGACCCCTGCTGAACAGGGCCAGGGTGGATTCAGGCCCCAGATATGTGCTCCTGGCTGGGGGGGCCAGACGCCCTGTTCCTCGTCCCGGGCTCCGCCCAGCAGGGTGGCCTCCATCTCCGTCCACGGGACGTCCCACCGGATCTCCGTGGTGTCCTGTTTGGTCTGGGACCCCTCCCCTTTGGGGCCCTCTCTATGGGAGCTGCCCATGGGACAGCCGCTGCAGCAGGAGACTAAGGAAAGCAAGCCTCCCCCCCCCCCCCCCCCATCCTCACCACGTTCTACAGGGGCACCATCGAGAGCGTCCTGACCAGCTGTCTCACTACCTGGGATGGGAACTGCAGCGTCTCAGACCGCAAGTCCCTGCAGCGGATAGTGAGGGCAGCCGAAAGGATCATTGGGGTCCCTCTCCCTTCTATTCAAGACATTTACACCAAACGCTGCGCAGGCAAGGCCCGCAGCACAGCTGAGGACCCCTCCCACCCCTCCCACCCCTCCCACGCTCACTTCCCCCCCCTGCCGTCTGGCAAAAGGTACCGCAGCATACAGGCCAGATCTGCCAGACTCTGCAACAGCTTCTTCCCCCAAGCTGTCAGGCTCCTTAACTCACTGCTGCCTCCCTTGACCCCCACCACCCTAACTTTACAGAATACAGCCAAGCCCCCCCCCTCCCCCCCCCCCCCCCCCCCCACTAGCCACTCATTTTATTTGTGTTTTTATTTTTATACACCCTGTTGCACTACATTTCCTCTGGACTATTTTCTCAGAGACTACCTCCACCACTATTCCATGCTGCTACACCATACTTTACACACTAATAATTTTTTTTATTGTAAGTTAATTCTTAATTTTATTCGTATATCGACTATGTCTAGTCATGGGCACACAGCCCCGTCCTTGTCTGTATGTCTTGTGTGTATATTGTATATATTCCACCAAAGAGCAGGAGCAACGCAATATCATTCCACTGTAATCTGCATGGTATATGGCTGGAATGACAATAAAGCTGACATGACTTGACTTGACTTGAGGAACACTTCAACAGGGACCTGCTCGTCCCCCAAACCCCAACCCCCCCCAAAAAAGCCTGTTATGTCCCCATTCCGCTGCCTTGGGGGGGGGGGGGGGGGTGTGTAAACCAGGTCCCGGAGTGTCTGGGGCTCTTTAGCCTTCTCCTTAAATTCAGCGTACGGCTCAGGCGCAGGAGGCCAGGTAAAGGGGGTTAAATTGTGTGACTGTTTTAAACTGCTTTAATTCATCACATAAGTGCTGTATGTGATGACATAAGAGCGTCTGCTAAATGCCTGCAATGTAATGTAATGCTGAACCGCATACAGATCATGATGAATTCAGCATTAGTAGCTTACATCTGCCCCCTGCAGGCACAGCATGTTACTGCATGTCAAACTCACAGTGTTATCAGAAATACAGAGTTTCATGAACTATATACTGTGAAATGTCCAGCATTAATTCAACTCTAACAGTGTTAATTCAGCTCTATCTGACAACATCTGGTCCAGAGTGGATCCTGGACACATGACTGTGGAAGTCCTCGCCTGCAGGTTGAGTGGCACACAGAGATCGGCTCACTGAGAGAGAGCGACTGAGATAAAACAACCCTGACTGAAAAGCTGAAAAGCTGAAAGGCTGAAAAGTGAGAAAGCTGAAAAGCTTGCTGCCGTGTGTTTAGATTAATTTTTGCTTTGTTATGTTAGTTTATTATTTTTACCCAGAACCCATGAGGGGGAACGATGAAGATTTTTGTTTGCTTCTTTGTTGAATTTCTCTCTCTCTCTCTCTCTCTCTCTCTCTCTCTCTCTGAAACCCAGAATAGCAACATTTCTACAGGGATGTTACCTGTTTGTGACAGGAATACTTCAACACTTTTTTTGATCGGCTCAGTCAGTTTAGGTGAATGGAGATATTTCTGATGACCTGCTAGCTCAGCGACTTTTGCGAGTTTGTGAGATTTAACCAAGAAAATAAATGTGACGTGAGTCCACAACAGCTTGTAAAGCAATGTTATACCTCAGAGGCTGTATGTGTGTATATGATTACTCTTCAAATCAATACATTAGTCTTATTTTTTGGTCAGAACTATTTCCTTCTGCACATACTGTGCTACCTGAGGCCACGGTGTAGTTCCATGTTTTCTGTATTATACTCACTGTTTCCATTAATAATTTGGGCAGGAAAATTACCTGTCCACTTACATTATGTATATCATCTGTGCATTTTTTACTGGGGAACTCAGATCAGATGCACCTGTAGTACATCCCATGCATGTATTATACAGGCCTTTACTGCTCACAATACATACACAGTCCTTCAATAAATCTCCGCTTTGACCCCTAAGATTAAATATTTCCTCAGGAATCTGCATTCCCTCTCAGCCTGCTCTGCTCAGCCTGGCCTCAGTCCAACACCACACCTCCTGCAGTTGTGGGCTGAACCAGGAAGTCACTCCCATTCTCTCTGTCACACAGTTTCAGAGAAACGAAACTTAACTCTGTCAGTGTGAGCAGTAAAATGGCTGAAGGTGGAGGTTTACTGGATCAGGAACAATTCAGCTGTGCAATCTGTCTGGATCTACTGAAGGATCCGGTGACTATTCCCTGTGGACATAGTTACTGTTTGGGCTGTATTAAGGGCTGCTGGGATCAGGATGATAATACTGGTGTCTACAGCTGTCCCCAGTGCAGACAGACCTTCACCCCAAGGCCTGTTCTGGGCAGAAACATCATGCTGGCTGAAGTGGTGGAGAAACTGAAGAAGACCGGACTCCAAACTGCTCCTCCTGCTCACTGTTACGCTGGACCTGGAGACGTGGAGTGTGATGCCTGTACTGGGAGAAAGCACAAAGCTGTCAAGTTCTGTCTTGCTTGTCTAGCCTCTTACTGTGAAACTCACCTCCAGCCTCACTATGAATTTCCTGCGTTAACGAAGCACAAACTGGTCAAAGCCACTGGAAACCTGCAGGAGAAGATCTGCTCTCATCATGACAAACTGCTGGAGGTTTACTGTCGTACCGATCAGCAGTGTATCTGTCTGCTGTGTGTGATGGATGAACACAGAGGCCATGATACAGTCTCAGCTGCAGCAGAAAGGACTGAGAAACAGGTATGGACTGAAATGCTTACACATTCAGTGACAGTCATATTTTTTACAGGGATGACAGACATAATCTTGTCTTCTACCTACAATATGTAGGTTTATTACACGGCTTAGTTGAATGCTTGATTTTGATTGGCCACTTCAGTCACTTCAGTCATTCAGTGGTCAAATATGACGAGGTGATCAGCTATCAAGAAATGACCCCTGTGAAGGTCGTTATTTTCCAGTTGCTGACCGCCTCGGAGGGGATTAACCCATTATTACACGCCTAATTACCTAACACATAAAATTACAACTTCACAAGATTTTTTATCAAATTAGTCAGCAGAAATTAAAATATTTTTCTGTGGCCCTTGGCCATATTGTTTTAGCATTATCAAGTAAAGCTCTGGTTTGCGTGGGATAAAACAGTCTCAGCTGTGGCAGAAAGGATTTAGAAACAGTTAAGGACTGAAGTTCTTAACTGGCAGTTTTCACTGAGCTCAATTTGTAACACAAAGCCCAAAAGTACTGATAATAACTGCAGCGAAAGAGAAAAGGATAAATGGGCTGAATCTGTGTGAAAAGCTTGCCATGCATCCAGACCTGCATGCACTTATGACAGCACATGTTTTCTTGCATGTGCATCACACTGCACTCCAACGTGCACTGCAAATGGCTTATTCATTCATTTTTTTATTTCCTCTTTGTTTCTTTCGCAAGTTTAGAAGATTGTGATTCCGTGGGTGTTTTCATTGAGTGGGTGATCAGAATCGGTGACCCCCCAGTTCCTTACATTCCTTAGGGCTTGCTGGAGTGTTGACACCAGTGTTTTAAAACTAGATCGCTTGTGTTTTTTTACAGAAACTGCTGAGGGTGACACAGAGTAAATTTCATCTGAGAATCCAAGAGAGAGAGAAGGAGCTGCAGGATCTGAGACAGGCTATGCAGTCACTCAAGGTGGGTACTGACCAGAGGAGAAGACAAGAGCTGGCTGCTGGAAAAGCCATTTCAGGGCTCAGTCAGGGCTCTCCTCCAGTCACCCAGTGAGGAGCTCAGTGTTGGGCCACTTTCCAGCCCTGTGGGGCTCAATCCCACTGAGCCAGTGAAAGGCCTAGTTAAAATGTACAGCCCTACTCTCTCTGTGTCTCCTAACAGCAATCTGCGCAGGCAGCAGTGGAGGACAGCGAGAGGATCTTTACTGAGCTGATCCGCTCTATTGAGAGAAGGCGCTCTGAGGTGAAAGAGCTGATCAGAGATCAGGAGAAGGCTGAAGTGAGTCGGGCTGAAGGACTCCTGGAGCGACTGGAGAAGGAGATTGCTGAGCTGAGGAGGAGAGATGCTGAGCTGGAGCAGTTTTCACACACAGAGGATCACATCCAGTTCCTCCAGGTAACATCACTGGCTCTCTGACAGTCTGCACTGTGTATATTGTACACACATGGTGAGGTGTGTTCCTCATTTACAATGATTGTCCCCTCAAATCTACGCAGAAATCTTTTATTGAGACTGTTTTCTGTATGTCTGTGTGCCTGTATGTCTCTCTGTGTCCCTGTCTGAATGTCTGATTTTCTGTCTGTTTCTCTGCAGAGCTGTCAGTCTCTCTGTGCCCCTGTTGGACATGAAGACTTACCCAGCATCACTGTCAGTCCACACGTCTCTTTTGAGGCTGTGAGGAAATCTGTCTCTGAACTGAAAGAGAGACTGGAAGATGTTTTCATGGTGGAGTTGATCAAAGTATCTGGAAAAGGTCTGTAGACAAACCCTGCCACAGATAGTTTGCTTATCCACTGCACATAACACACTGGTGAGGTGCTCTGTTAAGATTTGCTTCACATCACGAAAAGCACTTTCATAGGGTACATATTAATAACAGGGGTGAGTGATACTTCAGTCTGTGTCACAGGCTATATATGTGACCAAGTCACTTTTAAATTCCTTGCCAGCTCTGCTGGACCAAAAGTATTATGCATTTTCTGTGTGAATTGGACCTGTGTGAGACCTACAAAGCACCCAATATGTAAGATGGCAGTCTTTGCTGACTAAGGTGTGCGCTATAACCTAAAAGATTTTTGTTCAGAGATCTGTTTAACCTTCAGGGAACCAAATATGTTTTTTGGGTGGAAATGTAGTAATGGGTAAGGAGCTGGGCTTGTAACCTAAAGGTTACAGATTTGATTCCCGGGTTGGACACTGCTGTTGTACCCTTGAACAAGATACTTAACCCGCATTGCTTCAGTATATATCCATCTGTGTAAATGGATGCAATGTAAATGTTGTGTTAAAAGTTGTGTAAGTTGCTCTGGATAGGAGCATCAGCTAAATGCCTGTAATGTAATGTTTTGGCTCATTTTTGACTTGGTAGGATGCAAGATATTGTGGAGATATGAGAGGAGACAACACATTTAAGAAAAATTCCTCTTAGAGCTGCCAACAGAAGATCTTCTAATATTCAGTAGTTTTCTCATGAAATGATTCCATCTTGTCTCCTCTCATCGCATCTTTACTCAGTTTTAGGCTGATAAATAACTGAGTCTGATTCTGACACTGCATTCTGGATAGCTTTCAGTTTCTCCAGGAAATTATGAAACAAGGTAAGCTTTAGGGGCTCAACTTTGTTGTGATCTCTCCTTACAGTGAAAGAAGTCAATATTCTAGAGCCCAGCACCAGAGAGGACTTCTTACAATGTGAGTCTGTAATTCAACCTAAATTAAAGAATTAAACAACATGAGAACATGAGGTAATACGAAGAAAAAGATTATTTCTATGATTCTTAATATCCATAAGGGATTTGCTTTAGGGACCTCATACTTTTCCTCCATCAGATCCCTGTTAATTCAGCTGCAGTCCTCTTGGTATTAAACATATGGATCATATATGATAATATATGTCTTGCAGTCAGAGCTGGCTGGGGGCATAAATGCTCTATCCTGTCTTTTAGGGCCACAACCATCCATGGGCCACACAATTCAAGCTCTATATGTTAAAAAAAAAACATTTTAGTTCTGCAATATTCACAGTAAGGAGCGATGTTCATATTTGATGGTGTTGTTCTTGTGCTGGTTTCCTGGTACATAATCACTGCCGACACAACAACCACAAAAACCAAATAATTAATATTGGTATATTAACGATTGAAAATTGAATACATTGGAGGAAAAAACATAACTGAAGGGAAAGTATCTGGAATAAGATACAGTTGCTTTTGGAATGATCTAGATTTCTGCATTCATTAATCATTAAATGTGTCACAATAATTGACAAACATACTCTGCTCAAAGTAATAACACATAAACAATTGAAATTTTCATGTCTTTACTGGTCTCTTCTCCTCCATCAGATTCCTATCAGCTCACACTGGACCCCAACACAGTGAATGAAGACCTCCGTCTGTCTGAGGGGAACAGAGAGGTGACTCATGTGGGAGAGAACCAGTCATACCCTGATCATCCAGAGAGATTTCAGGACTTGGCCCAAGTGCTGTGCAGAGAGGGTCTGTCTGGACGCTGTTATTGGGAGGCTGAGTGGAGTGGGGATGATGGGGTTGATATAGCAGTGTCATATAAAGAGATCAGCAGGAAAGGGGGCAGTTATGACTGTGCTCTGGGACAGAACGACAAGTCCTGGAGTTTGTGCTGCTCTCCCTACAGTTACTCTTTCTCCTCCTCCAGTTACTCTTTCTGGCACAATAATGAGAGCACTATAATCCCTGTCCCCCCCTCCTCCAGAACAGGAGTGTACCTGGATCACAGGGCAGGAACTCTGTCCTTCTACAGCGTCTCTGACACAATGACCCTCCTGCACAGAGTCCAGACCACATTCACTCAGCCCCTCTATCCTGGGTTTTGGGTTTGGAGAGTTGGATCCTCTGTAAAACTGTGTGATCTGGGATGATGCAGAGAGTGAATGCGAAGATCAGCTGTAATTAAAGAGAGGGAATTCAGTTCTATATTGGGCTCATTATACAGCTTCATAATCTGATTTAATGGGATTTGGTGAAATTACTGTTGTGACTCCATTTTCATGATACAGGGGTAGTTGATAATGGATTCTTGAAGCCTTTAGAAAACTAAATAACTGCTTTATACACTGTTTGGAGCTATTTCACATGTATTTTCTAGCTTTGAACCAACAGCTCTAAAATAGGCTTTATTGCACACACTGTCTGGGCTAATCAAGAATCCACACTAAGAGTAAAATTATATTTTAAAAATTTCACTTGAAAGATTCACCAGTAAGAGTTTCAAACTTTCATGATTTTAGCTCCGAAAACATGGAATTACTTCCCTGGGGTTAGTAGAAACGCAAAAACATTTAGGAAAGCTTTTGATCTCTTAGAAGTGTTTTTTTTATTTATTTATTTTTTCTAATTATGCTGTCTCTCTTTAGCATTGCATGTTTAACTTTTTGACTTTTACCTCCATACTGTTCCTTTAATTGTGTTTACTGTTCATTTTTGTATTATTTATGTAATAATATTTTGAAAATAGAGAAATGATTATTAAATATTATCATCTGCAGCTGCACATCTCTGCTTCAGAAGTTTTTTAATTTGAAAGGGTTTCTTGGCCACTGATTGCCATAGAAACCAGAGATCTTTGTGCACTGATTTAACAGGGTGGGGATCCTGAGATATGATTGGTCAGGGATGGGGTACTGAAATGGGATTGGTCAGGGCTGGGGTTGTGAGATGTGATTGGTCAGGGCTGGACACACAAAGCTTCCAGGTGAAGCTGGAAGAGCTGGAGGACAAGGTGCACATTCAGTCCTCACCAACAGATGGTGCCAGAGATCCATGTATTACTGGTCCTTTGAGAAGAGGTAAGAAATATGAAATGCTCTACTTGATTTTTTTTCTTTACATTATCTCCTTTAACAGACTATGCGTCTAATATATTTTAAGTACATTTCACTTTTCTTTCCCTGATATTTCACCTAATTTTAATACTTTTATTAAAACTTTTAGTATGAATTGTACAGCTGAATTTGTGAAGAACCAGAGTAGGTACATAAAAATATTTTTCCTGTTGAGAACAGACCATTCAGCTCCACAAGTCTGATAATTTATCTGCAAACAAGAGCTTCCAGCACTACATCAAGCCTGGATCTGAACTCCCAGAGTCTCTGCCTCTGCTACAGGACCTGGCAAAGTGTTCCACAGATTTACAACTCTGTGTGAAAGAAAGTATCCTGTTACCAACATGAACTTTACCATGCCTAATTTCCACCTGTAACCCCCCTCTGTTCTGCTGACGAAACTCAATCTGCAAAATCATCAGAACAGGTGATAAATAGACGAGGGCTGTCCAACCCTGTTTCTGGAGATCTACTCTCCTGTAAGTTTTTATTTCAACCATAATTTGTCACACCTAATTCCACTAATTAGCATAATAAAAATATTTTCTTTTTCTTTTTTCTTTTTTTTACATCCTAATAAAATACAAAAAGGCATTCATTTAAATTAAAATGATTTTAATGCATGTTTTAGCCCTATTCTTCAATGTTTTTAAATTACAGTGAACAGGTTATAGAATAGAACAGAAGTACTTTATTAATCCCCATAAGGAGAAATTTTGGTGTCACTCAGTAGCATTACAAAAAACAAAGCAAAACAAACAAAAAAAAACATTAAATAAACAGTGACAGAAACAGACAGTTTAACACAGCCAGAGAATGGCGATGATAATAAATAAATAAATAAATAAATAAATATATGAAATCCTATCTAAAAGATTAGAAAAGACACTCTGATTAATACATCAAAGGCAATTTGCTGCATAATATCTCTGTTTCTCTGTAAAATACTGTCCGCTTTGACTGGTTTTGTTTTAACAATCCGGTCCAGCTTGTTATCAGTGTGCACACCCAAAAAACTTACAGGACGTCACAACCTCCACCTCAACATCCTGAATGTACACAGAACACACAGGTGTCACAGGACTCACAGGTGTCTCAGAAATCTTTTTCCTCCTTAAGTCCAGAGATGTGGACTCGCTCATCGAGAGAGAGAGTCAGAGAGACGTGAGTGAGATAAAACAAACAGGGCTGGGAAACTGAAAAGCTGAAAAGACTGAAAAGCTCAAAGCTGAAATGCTTGCTACCGTGTGTTACTTCAGTTAATTATTTTTACCCAGAACTCACGAGGGAGAATGGTCAAGATTGTTATTTATTTGTTTGTTTGTTTAATATGCCCCCTCAGCTGTGGGCTAAACCAGGAAGTCACTCCCACACTCTTTGTCACACAGTTTCAGAGAAACGAAACTTAACTCTGAAACCGCAATTTTATCATGCAATTTGAACATATTTATTAAAAGTTGTATTTTGAATGCTGTAGATGAATATGTGAAGAACATAAGAATAAGAATATGAGAATTTTTCATGATGAGAACAGATCATTCAGCTCATCCAGTCTGATAATTCACCTGCAAACTAGAGAGCTTCCAGCACTGCATCAAGCCTGGATCTGAACTCCCAGAGTCTCTGTCTCTACTGCATGAGCTGGCAAAGTGTTCCACAGATTTACAACTCTGTGTGAAATAAAGTATCCTGTTATCAAGGTGAACTTTACCATGCCTCATTACCATCTATAGCTCCCTCTGTTCTGCTGACAGGACTCAACCTGAAATATGTACAGCCATCAGAATAGGTGACAACACTGACGGTGTATATGAGGGCTGCCCATCCCTGTTCCTGGAGGTCCTTCATCCCACTGGTTTACATTTAAACTCTACCATGGCACAACTTACTCTCAGTTCCTGATCTGTTGGCCCAGAACTCGTCCCTGTGCTTGTCCATCATCTTCTTCAGCTTCTTCATCACCTGTCACTCCCTCTCTGACACACTTGGAGAAAAAGAGCTTTTTACTCCTCTTTCACTTTTCACATTACATACAAGTGGATTTAAGTCAACAATGCTATCCTTCTCTAAAAATACTAATGTGCTGTAAATTTATTCTACTAATTAGCAGCTCATGAATATCTCTAGCTGTTGAATGAGACGTGCTTTGTTAGGGTTGGAAGGGAAAACTTACAGGATCTCCAGAAACAGAGTTTGACACTCCTGATTTAAATACAAATCAAGACCACATTCGCTCAGCTCATCTATCCAGTTTTTGCATTATCATCATGTTTATGACTCCAGGCCTGTTCATGGTCAAGATTGAAATTGAAAGAAACTTTATAATCCGCACAAGTGGACATGTGTCTTCGGCTATAAGTGGCATATAAAACACATGACAAACATAAAACACATAGGCCATTTACTCATAAAAACTCATTATAAACTGTCCGAAAAGATTTGCAAATATGCATCCATACAGTACATCGCATTCCACTGCATTCAGTTGAAGGGTCACCAGCAGAACTCCAGGTGGGAGAGCGACAGGACCTGGACTAGAAGCCGTGTAGAGCAGGTGGTGAGGGCTGGGGAGCTGCGGTGGGATTGGTCGGGGTGGGGGGTCCTGAGATGTGATTGGCCAGAACGAGGTCCGGTGCACATATATGAATGGGGAAGTGTAAACGCAGCAGTTTAGCTATTTAAAAACACAGCAGTATGAGGAAGTTATGAAACACTCAAACAAGTGGCAGTTGATGGCTAATGGATTAAAGGATTGAGGGCTGTTTGCTGTTAGAGTGGGCTGTGCTAATGTTAGCCTGCAGAAACAGTAAGCCTGTCATGAAGACCGTAATGAAGCTGGAATAATGTGGGATGGGGCACATAGGGTAGATAGAGGGGGGGATGTAGAAGAGGGGAATGGGAATCAGGGTGGATAAGTGGGGGGGGGGTATGTTTTCTAAGGAAATTGGTCTTCAGGTTATTTTGGAAGGTAGGGAGGGGCTCTGCTTTCCTGACTGAGGGGGGCAGGTCTCTCCTGCATTGGGGAGTCAGCAGGACTGAGGGGGGGTAGGTCACTCCTACATTGGGGAGTCAGGCCATCACAGGGAGGGGAGAGCCAGGTGCCCGGGGGCAGCATGAGTTTGTCTGACTTCCTGTTTATATTTGAATGGTGCACTCTGCAGATAGCTCACTTCCTGTGTCTGTTGTTGTAGTCTGTGCCCATAATGTTATATCAGCTGTTCAGAAACTGGAGAAAATTACACAGTAAAATGAGAAGTGTAAACCTGACAAATATTAATGTAGTAAATGTTTATTTGTATTTTACAGTGTGTATCAGAAACACAAGAGTTACAGGTACTCAACACAGTTAAATGACAAGTGTTAATTCAACAAAAACAGTGTTAATTAAACTCTAACTGATAACATTTGGTCCAGAGTGGACGCTGAACATTTTACTGTAGAAAACATTGGGGTAGACATTTTTTCTCACTCTCTTTTTTTTGCAAAAAGAATATGGAATATGGAGAACTTGACACCTGTTACTTCACGTTTGAACAGAAAACTTTAACAGGACTCTGGTCCGGAATGAACTAATAAATTTTTCTTAATTTTAAAACCCCTGTAAACAGGGACACCGCCAAAATCCCTGACGGTGCCCCTGTTTACAGTACACCCCTGCTGCTGGTGATTCAGCCAGCAGGGGGCAGTCTACACACTGAATCATGCAGGAAACCCACTGTCCAAAGGTAGTGATGGGGACACTGTGCTGTAGAAGGTCCAGCCTTCTAGGTGAGATTGTAAATAAAAAGGTTCAAAGTTTTAAGAGTCCTGACGCATTGAGTCATTAAAGATCACATGGCAGTTTTATGAACATTAGAGAATGTTGATACCCTGTGTCTTGTTCAAATTTTACAAATGGCCACCCCACACATGGTGACCTAAACAGCACCTTCTGCAGTGGATTGGCTACACAGCCCCATGGTTTCCATCAGGGCACCAAGGCCCCCTGCAGGGTTCTCCTACTCATCCTGATGGCTAGCAAGCTAAGCTAGCCCCCCAGGCTATCTAAAGGCTAGGACACCGGGACTGATTGAGAAATACCATCCCAGCTGACTGCCCCCTTCTGAGAGAAGTGAGTCCCTAGTGTCCTGCCTCTGCTACCTGCTTCCTGTGCCGGGAGGAAGTGCCGCGTCGCTCTCGGCCGGGTACTCAGAGATGGTTAAGGACCGAAGGGAACCCAAGTGGGAAGTAATTCCTGAATCTTGTCCAGTCGAGGCGGTTGAGAAGGTGGAGGGCGACCAAGACTGGCGCCTCTTCCTCAGGGCTTCCTGCAGGCCTGTAATGCTCTCTGTCCACATGTGCTCAGTGCTGCCACCTACTGTCAAACCACACAGCAACAGGCTCAGTTATGACTGACAGCTGCACATGTGTGTCTGCAAAACTATAATGCATATAGCGCATCAAAAATAGGATATTCAGTATGTGTTGATTGCAGTTAAATGGTGGAGATTAATAATTGATTGCAGTTACTGAGAAATGAATGAATGATACAGATACACAAAAATCTTTACTGATTTTTGGGAAGAAAATATTTCAACGACTCACAATAAGGACTACATCAGTTACCTTTGATTTTGAAGTTTTACTGAGTATTTTTTAAAAAGTGTAGCCTACTTATGGAAGATCTTCTCTAATTAAATGTACTTTGTGTGTGTTTGTGTGTGTGTGTGTGTGTGTGTGTGCATGCATGTGTGTGTGCGCGTGTGTGTGTGTATGCCGGCGTGCATGTGTGCGTGCGTGCGTGCGTGCATGTGTGTGTGTGTGCGTGC
The DNA here is from genome assembly GCA_025169545.1 of Anguilla japonica. Classification (NCBI taxonomy): domain Eukaryota; kingdom Metazoa; phylum Chordata; class Actinopteri; order Anguilliformes; family Anguillidae; genus Anguilla; species Anguilla japonica. Next base: position 69,337,743 of record CM045886.1, on the reverse strand, counting down.
GTGTGTGTGTGAGTAACATGTTCATTGATGAGGGCATGTGTCTGAGACGTGTGATTTCTGTTTGCCAGAATGAAAACATTTTGATATCATAGCCTGATTTTTACATTGGGTGTAGATCCCTGGTGCGGGATGTACCCAGAATAAAACCTGTTTTGGGGGTGAAATAATTGAATGTAAACTCTGTCAGATGTAGAACAATGAAACACACAGAAGAATATAAGTAGGCTCTATGGAATATTAGTGGACTATATGGAATGTATGTACCGTATGTGGAATATTGTATATGTAGGCTGATGTGTGTACAGATGGGGGATGTTTCAGATGTATCACTTACTGCTGGGTGGGCCAAACTCAAGGCTGTTCCTCCTCTGGAAACGCAGATTCGAGCTGCTATTCTGAGAATCCATCCCTTCACTCACTGTGAAACCACACAGCAACAGGCTTGGTTATGACTGAGAGCTACACATGCATTTCTGCAAAACTATAATGTGAATGTACACAACTTTACCAAAAAGGATTGCTAATGTGTGTACAGATGGCAGATGTTTCAGAAGCATCACTTACTGCTGGGTGGACCAAACTCAAGGCTGTTCCTCATCCGGAAACGGAGTTTCCAGCCTCGAATCTGAGAGACCATCCCTTCGCTCACTGTCCAATCACACAGCAACAGGTTCAGTCAGCACAGGCATCTATACATGCGTTTCCACAGGATTAACATGCACCTAACTGAAATAACCTGCTGATGCCCACAATGAGACAGACTTGGAATGTTAGGGGAGTGAATGTATCAATCCCAGTTCTAACATTCCACCAGCACTCTACCCCACATGTAGAACATACAGGTAGACCATGCAGATGGTGGCCTAACACAGCTGATGAACTACAGGTAGACCATGCAGATGATGGCCTAACACAGCTGATGAGCTACAGGTAGACCATGCAGATGGAGGCCTAACACAGCTGATGAGCTACAGGTAGACCATGCAGATGGAGGCCTAACACAGCTGATGAGCTACAGGTAGACCATGTAGATGGTGGCCTAACACAGCTGATGAGCTACAGGTAGACCATGCAGATGAAGGTCTCACACACCTGATGAGCTACAGGTAGACCATGCAGATGGAGGCCTAACACAGCTGATGAGTGATATGACTCACGTTTTCGCGGGTACTTGTCTTGACTTGTCTTCTCCTCATTCTTTCTCTGTTCCTTCCTAATTTTTCTTTCCTTTGCTGTAAAACACAACATTGATGCATTTACTTTTCAATCTGATCGATCCTCCAGGTCTGACTTTAAGGGACTGCCTGAGAGTAGGAGTATGCCATGTAACTTCCTGTATAAGTCAACCAATAGCTGCCTTGTGTTCTATTCTAGAATAGTTAGGTTCCATTATGTCAAAGCTACAGACAGAAATTTCAGAGGAGCCTATTTGAGTTCCACCCTGGGGTGCTCTGACCACCTCAGCGGCTCTCAGACTGTTAATTTTTGTTTTTGTTTCAGTGGGGCTGTCACTTAATTATGCAGAGCTTATGATTGAGTATTGATCTGGATTTTTATTTTCATCAATGCATTAAAATGTATTGATGAATAAAGCCATTTATTTTCATGACCTTAAAATTAGGCAAATCAAGAGCCAAATCAGGGTGGGGTGGGTCCCTGGGGAACTGACTGAAGTGAGTGACATTTTTAATGGGTGCTCTTGAAGAGAGAATAAATTAGATGAAAAGTAGTGCAGTGTACACACAATTTTACAATGTTATCAGTGTACTCACAGGGCAGAGCAGTGGAAAGCTTGATTTTTAATTTAGCTGGCTGTTTGCCTTTCACTGATGAGTCTCCAAACTTCTCAAAGAGTTCTTTCTCTCTCCTCCTCCATTCCTCCTCAAATTGTTCTTTCAGTTCTTTTTCCCTCCAGTTCATTTCCTCCACATAGCATACTTTCATTTCCTCAGCCACCTTCCTCTTCAGCTTGTCCTCCACCTCGCGGTAGACCTGACTCATGTCAGGAGAGAACTGCTGCCCATCATTTCCCGCCACCATCTCCTCCATCTTCTCCAGCAGCTCTGCCACCTGAGTGCCGTCGCCCCTGTTCTTGTTGTTGAAGAGCTGGTACCTGTTCCCGCATTTCTCCACCACCCACTGGAGGGGCCAGCCCTCCCTCTCTATGTGCTGCTCCACGCTCGTCTCTCCCAGCCTGTCCCCGTAGGTGAACAGCACGATGGTGTGTCTCCAGACGTCCTCACCGAGACAGCACAGGTGGTCCTCCAGCGCCCTCCTTTGTCTCTCTCTGTAGGCCACGTCTACAGGGATGACCAGGAGGACAGTATGGGGCCCTGGGAGGCACAGAGACAGTCCCCTCATGATCTCTTTGTCCTGCTCCAAGGTGCACCTTGCCGAATTATCCCACCAGCCTGGGGTGTTCACAACTGTGAGCCGTCTCCCAAAAACCACGCCCTCTTCTATCTCACAATACGCGGTTTCGCAGTTGGGGAACACATCGTGTTCCAGGATGGTGGTCCCCACCGCGTTCTTCCCCGATGATTTCTGCCCCATCAGGACCACCTTCATCTCAGGAAGATGGATGTTTGTCCCTACAATATCAATCAGCATGAAACAGACAGTCATTGCTTATCCTCACCACCATATAGAGTTCCACCACAGCTGAGGGGACTTTGAGTTCTTTTAAGCGAAAACCCATCAAAGTCAGCTCTTTACAATTTACTTTCAGGATATGAAAGTTTAAGATCATATTACAGTTCTGCAACTACGTTCCACGCTTACCTTGACCACGTGCGGTCATGACATTGAAAATGAACTCACCTTGGAATCTCTTCCTCTGTTCCTTGGCTTTTGTCATCCTCCGCTTGGCTTTCTCCTCCACGGCCTTCCTGTCCTCCTCGATGGACTGCAGGGCTCTCTCATCCACCTCGTGGAAGCTCCCGCCATTTCCCGCCACCATCTCCTTCATCTTCTGCAGCAGCTCTGCCACCTGAGCCTTGTTGTCCTTGTTCTTGTTGTCGAGGGCGTGGTACCTGTTCCCACACTTCTCCACCAGCCACTGAAGAGCCTTCCCTTCCTCCTCTATGTGCTGCTCGATGGACTTGGCTCCGAGCCAATCAGCTCTGGAGAATAAAATCATGGTGCGGTTCCAGACACGCCCACTGATGAGCTGAAGGTGTTCCTCCACAGCTTCTCTTTGCCTCTCGGTGAAGGCCACATCCGTGTCAATGACCAGCAGGAAGACATGGGGTCCCGGCGGACACAGAGACGCACTGCGTGTCAGTTCCTGTTTCCCCTGCTTGGTAGTGTCGTGGACAGAGAAACCTTGCCACCAGCCGGGAGTGTCGACTATGGTTATGGCCGTCCCTTCCACACAAGTGCGTTTCACCACAGACTTCGAGGTCCCTTTCTTAATGTCAAACTCCTCGCTGCCCAGGATTGTGTTCCCCGACACGCTCTTTCCAGCGTTTCTGCTCCCCAGCAGAACCACCCTGAGTTCTGTGGGCTGCTCTGTCCCTGAAAGAAAGAAAACTGAAAAATGACAACTGTAGAGACAGCTGAGAGAAGGCACAAGAGCACAAGATTAAGAACTTTTGATGGGAATGTTTTAAAGGGCATATTCTGAGAAGCTAATATTTAGAGTCATTTACATATAAAGTCACCTATTATTTGCAGTAATTTTGGAGCCATTTGCTCTGCATCTGAGTCACGTGGAAGTGACCTTACCCTGGAGGAGTCTACTCAGCTCCTCTCTGCGTTTGTCTGTCTGCATCTTCCTTTCCGTTGCCTTTGCTTCCACCTCCATCATCTTTGTCAGGATCATTTGACGAGTGCTTTCATCAACTTCAAAATGGCCGCCATCGTTTTCTGCCACCATCTCCTCAATCTTGTCCAGCAACTGTGAGACCTGAGTGGGATCTTCCCTGTTCTTGTTGTTGAGAATATGGAATCTATTTCTGCATTTATCTGTCAGCCATTGCAGAGCATCTCCTTCTGTCTCTATGTGCTCCTCGATGCTTTTTTCTCTCAGCCAGTCACCGCAGGTGAACAGCACCATAGAGTATCTCCAGACTTTGTCGCCCAGGAGCGTCAGGTGGTCCACCAGCGATCTCCTGTGTTCCTCGGTGAAGGCTGAATCCACGGGAACGACCAGGAGGAAGGCGTGGGGTCCGGGAGGGCACTTGCACACACTTTGCTTGATCTCTCGTCTGTCCGCCTCTGTGGTTTCCCTGAGAGACAAATGACCTTTCCACCCGGGTGTATCAACCAGGATCAGCTTCCGGCCAGCCACTGTTGCATGCCGGTCGTCGCTCTTTGCTGTTCTTTGTCTTCCGGATTCAAACCTCTCTTCTCCCAGGATGGTGTTTCCTGCTGAACTCTTCCCACCCCATCTTCCTCCCAGCAGAACAATCCTCAGCTCTTTACTCTCTGCGGAGTGCAAACAGAGAATCGAGAACCATTTAGCGATAAATGCTGGAACACAAAACTGCTAAACTGCTACCTAAATTGGCTATGATATTGGAGCAATCTTCATCCTAGGGCTCACCCTTCATGACAAATGCTGCTTATTGTTCTGCAACCACCCACAGAACAAAAGCTGCAGCAGAGCCTGGCATTGCTTGAGAAATGTTGTCAGAACTGGGCCCTGGCTGGACATGAGAAGAAGTGTAATTTTTAACCTTTTATAGAGTAGTTTTTTTTGGAATGTTTATTTGGAATTCAGAAGCCAGTGTTCCAGAGCTTCATTGCTCTCAATTACCAGAAGTGGTTGTTACATCAGCATTAGAATGTTCAGTTCTAATCACATATTTCAGAACATTTTTGTGATCTCACATTTCACACGGTTAAAAGAACAAGGCCTCGGGGATGCAGACTCATGCTCACTCTTGGAGATAAAATATTGGAACACTGTACATATTTAGGAAGAGAAGAAACTTCATCTTTGTGGTGAAAAATTTAAATAGAAGACACAAAGCATAATACCAAAAAAGACGCTTTTCAGAACTGATGTGGTCACAGAACTGTGTCTCGAAAATTAGGCACAGTCCACAGTACTTCCCCACCAATCAGAAACAAGAAGATTACAATGAATTACAACGACCCAAGATATTTTCTTCCCTGTTCCTTGTAGTTTACTGTAAGTATGCAGAGCCGTTTCAGGCCACACCCCTTCCTTGATGACTTTGTCATATGCCATGATGAATATTCTTATTTTTGATCATTGCAGTAGATTACCTCCACAGCAATGTGTAATGTTTTTCTGGAGGTCATTTGACTGATTTGTTTGGTTGTATGTGTACTGAAGAAATCCAAAGCTCTCATATAAAGTTAAAATAGGATAATTTGACAGGACTGGGTTTCTGATTACAAGCATGCAGATGCATTCAATGCAAATGCTGCTTAAAAGTCCAGGATTTCCCCCAATCTCTGAACAATGTCTGCACAATTCAAAACAATCTGTGAACAACGTCTGCACAATTCAAACGATCTTTTTAGCAAGCAAGGGCTGTACAGCCTCCATATCCTGTCCCGCTCATGCACGTCACGTTCTATAACCAAAACAAAATTAAAAAACCAAAAACAAAAACAACAGTAGTCATGAAATCACACCTGAGAAACTATGATTATTTGCTAGCCAAAAATTTGTGAAGGCTAAGAAGTTGTATCCTGCAAAGTATTGTGTATGAGGAGCATGAAATTTTCTGATCTCTTAGAGCTTCACTCAGAACTGCTTCACTTCAAAGTAAACGTGAGTGCAGCTGGAATGTTTGTGGGAAGCGGTTACACACCGAACCACAGAGACTTGTTTTGCCCGTTGTGCTAATTAGTGTGCGGCTACTAAAGTAGATCATTAACACATGAGCTCAACATGTAAAAGCAACACACAGAATCGCTGTGTAGAAACAAGCCCTTTTTCATGCGTGATGTTTTCCAACGTGAAAAACATCCTCCGCAAAGGTAAACACCATCTTCTCTGCATGTCTAATCAAAGCCAAACCGGCCTGACTACATGCATTCTAAACGGGTTTGATATTACTCACAGGTGAAGGGCACAGGTGAGCATGCACCTGAACAATTACTCCACAGACAATGCAGAACATAGTATTACATAAAAGGCTCATGGGAGTTTGTCAGCAAATAACATTGGGGGCAAGTAGACTTCAGTACAGGTAATCACACTAACCAGAGATTTCTGTACAGGTAATCACACTGACCAAAAGTTTCTGTACAGGTAATCACACTAGCCAGAGATTTCTGTACAGGTAATCCCACTAAGCAAATATTTCTGTGCAGGAAATCACACTGGCCAAAGGTTTCTGTACAGGTAATCACATAAATCAAAGTTTTCAGTACAGGTAATCACACAAACCGAAGTTTTCAGTACAGGTAATCACACAAACTGAAGTTTTCAGTACAGGTAATCACACTAACCTAAAGTTTTTGTACAGGTAATCACAATAACCAAAATGAGATCCAATAACACATCATTTTCATAAATAAAACTTGTACTTATGGTACTATGACAGTGTAGAACAGTAAAAAAATCTGAAAACACCTTTGCTTGTTGATAATTCGTCAAATATACAACCATATACAACAGTTCTTCATTGTAAAAAAAAAAAACAGTGCTTTTTATACAGTAAATACTGCAATACTTCACTGAAAAAACACAGTGCCTTTTTACATTGCGGTATCTATTGCTAATTTGAACAACATGCAGGTGGAACAGACCCATTTCACTGGATGACAAACAGGCAGGGACAGGTGATATGTATATAACTGCTGTAATTATTCAAAGGAGAATAAATGTTTCCTGTTGTGTTTCAGCCATTTCTTTCATTCCCAACAGGTGAAAACTTCAAGACTCACCATCGTTTCTCAGTAGCGACGAGTCAGTCGCCATTTGGGTTTTACACTTGTTTTCTTCTGTTATCCCGTCGGTCCGTGGACACTTGGTTCTGCCTAAAAGATTTTTCTGTTTTTAAATCAGCTAATTTTAAATGAGAGTGCAGATGTGATAAAGTAGAGTCTGCTGCGCTGGATTCGCTTCACTGATACGGTCTCCTCTCAGTGCTCTCTTTGGGAGGAGGCAAAGCCCTGTTCTGTCTAAATCCCGCGGTCAGATCCAGCACAATGAGGAGGAACAGGTTTGATGAGTGTGACACTGTGCTGTTTCCCGTAAGACACTGAGAGGAACGAATGGAATGTGTTTACAGTCATTATCATGTGCTCCAGGAGAAGACGACAGAAAATGCCACCTGTCAACTTCCACCATATTTAATGTCATCTTAAAAAATCTGACTTGGGGGGGGGGGGGGCCGGCACACTGAGCATATTTGTTTGATTGGCATGTAGAAGCATAAAGTGAGAATTCAGTCAGAAAATACTCTTTTCACAGAGTATTGGGTTTGCTAGACATTCACCTGCAGTCAGTCTGGAGAAGATTTAAGAGCAACAGATAACAGAGATAACAGCAGTTATTGCTGTTCTCTTGATTTCTCTGTGAGTTATTCATTTACAAATGAATAGTTATGAATACACAAAAAAAAAAAAAAAATTCCAGATCAAGAAATGACTATAAAATACTGGATCCAGACCATCGAAAAGGACACTTTTAGTTTAATTATCAGATTATTATCCGCGATAAAAACTCTTCTGGAGCAAATAAGGAAATAAAAAGAAAGAAGAGAACATGGCATCTGGAGGCTCACAACCTATAGAGAGTAATTTCTTTCTACAAACAATTAGCTCAGTGCTTTATTTATTAATTTCATTAATTATTTATTTACTTATTTATTTCTATATAAAATACATGAAAGATCAAAAGGAAAGAAGAAACATTCATCTTTAAACATGTTTTAAACAGTCAAAGATGTGCATTTCTCAGTTAGCTCCCTTACATTGTTCCAGAGAACAAATTCAGAGAGAATTTCCTCTACAATACAGAAAGCATTTTTTATTGCAGAATTTGAAACCCTACTATATCTACTGTATAACTATTAGATATTTTGTTTAACAAATATCAAATGGCTAATTTTCAAATAATGATATTTTCACCATGAAACAATAAGAAACAGAATAATAATAACACGTAATGACCAAAAACCTACTGAATAATCTGGAAAAATAATCTGTATTAATCATTATTAATAATCAAGTTCATCTATAAATAGCCAGACGAAGATGAAGAACAGTGATGCCACTACAAAACAAAAACACCTGTGAAAGACAGTGGTTTCACTTGAAAAAAACCCTAAACAAAAAGAGATGTCACTTTTGAAATCCCCTATGGGTGCAGTGACATCACAGATGAGAGAGAGAAAGTAACTCCTCCTTCCTGGGACCCGAGGTTGGCCTCCTAACTCTGGTGGAGTGGTCCTGTGAAGCAGGGGTCCTCAGTCTCATCCAGAAAGGGCGGGTGCGGGTGCAGGCTTTAGTGTTTTATTTATTTATTTACTGACCTTTATGTATACAGGGTCGGTTGACTGAGCATGACATGCTCTCTTACAGCAATGCACTGTGAAGAGTGGACCCTGGACACATGACTGTGGAAGTCATCACCTGCAGGTTGAGTGGCACACAGAGATCGGCTCACTGAGAGAGAGCGACTGAGATAAAACAAACCTGGCTGAAAAGCTGAAAAAGCTGAAAAGCTTGCTGCCGTGTGTTTGGATGAATTTTTACTTTGTTATTTTAGTATATTATTTTTACCCAAAACCCATGAGGGGGAACGATGAAGATTTTTGTTTGCTTGTTTGTTTGTTGAATTTTTTTTTCTCTCTCTCTCTATCTCTCTCTCTCTCTGGAAAACAGAATAGCCACATTTCTGCAGAGGTGTTACCTGGTGTGTGACAGGAATAGTTTAACACTTTTTTTGATCGGCTCATTCAGTTTAGGTGAATGGAGAAATTTCTGATGACCTGCTAGCTCAGCGACTTTTGCGAGTTTGTGAGATTTAACCAAGAAAATAAATGTGACGTGAGTCCACAACAGCTTGTAAAGCAATGTTGTACCTCAGAGGCTGTATGTGGGTATGTGATTACTCTGCAAATCAATACATTAGTCTTATTTTTTGGTCAGAACTATTTCCTTCTGCACATACTGTACTACCTGAGGCCATGGTGTAGTTCCATGTTTTATAATATAATACTCACTGTTTCCATGAATAATATGGGCAGAAAAATTACCTGTCCACTTATATTATGTATATTATCTGTGCATTTTTGACTGGTGTACTCAGATCAGATGCACCGGTAGTACATCTATGCATGTGCACACAGGCCTTTACTGCTCACAATACACACACAGTCCATCAATAAATCTGCCCTTTGACCCCTAAGATTAAATGTTTCCTCAGGAATCTGCGCTCTCTGTTCAGCCTGCTCTGCTCAGCCTGGCCTCAGTCCAACACCACACCTCCTGCAGCTGTGGGCTGAACCAGGAAGTCATTCCCACTCTCTCTGTCATGCAGTTTCAGAGAAACGAAACTTAACTCTGTCTCTGTAAGTGTGAGCAGCAAAATGGCTGAAGGTGGAGTTTTACTGTATCAGGACCAGTTCAGCTGTGCGATTTGTCTGGATCTACTGAAGGATCCGGTGACTATTCCCTGTGGACACAGTTTCTGTATGGGCTGTATTAAGGGCTGCTGGGATCAGGATGATCATACTGGTGTCTACAGCTGTCCCCAGTGCAGAGAGACCTTCACCCCAAGGCCTGTTTTAAGAAAAAACATCATGTTTGCTGAAGTGGTGGAGAAACTGAAGAAGACAGGACTCCAAGCTGCTCCTCCTGCTCACTGTTATGCTGGACCTGGAGACGTGGAGTGTGATTTCTGCACTGGGAGAAAGCGCAAAGCCGTCAAGTCCTGTCTTGCTTGTCTGGCCTCTTATTGTGAAACTCACCTCCAGCCTCACTATGAATCGCCTGCCTTTAAGAAGCACAAACTGGTCAAAGCCACTGGAAAGCTGCAGGAGAAGATCTGCTCTCATCATGACAAACTGCTGGAGGTTTACTGTCGTACTGATCAGCAGTGCATCTGTCTGCTGTGTGTGATGGATGACCACAGAGGCCATGATACAGTCTCAGCTGCAGCAGAAAGGACTGAGAAACAGGTAAGGACTGACATTTTTAACCAGCAGTTTTCAATATTCCAGAAAATAACAGCTGTTTGCTTTAATACAAATTTTAAAATTAGCCACTTCTCATAAATTAGCATAATATTTTCTGACTTCAGAAGTGAAAATGTCACACTGTTGAAATGCCAGTGCACTTTAGAAACAATTTAATTGGTTTGTCCACTATAATTTTATTTGTCCCCTAATGTCAGAACCCCAAAAGTATTTCCCTCTGGCTGGCAGAGCCTCTGCTGTGGAGAAAAATGCATCAAATGAACCTTAAACCACTGTTCATCAAACATGTACAAGTATTCATTTTAATTTAGAATGTGAAAATGTAGTTGAAATATTCAGCCTTGTTATCTGATAGATATATAACTGGGAAAATAATCTATCCGCAGAAGCAGCTGGGGGCGACACAGAGTGAACTCCAGCAGAGAATCCAGAAGAGAGAGAAGGAGCTGCAGGATGTAAGACAGGCTGTGCAGTCACTCAAGGTGGGTACTGACCAGAGGAGAAGACAACAGCAGGCTGCTGGAAGAGCCATTTCAGTGCTCAGTCAGGGCTCTCCTCCATTCAGCCAGTGAGGAGCCCAGCGTTGGGTCACTTTCCAGCCCTGTGGGGCTCAAACCCACTGAGCCACACTGTGGTGAACAGTCTGGGGTCCCAGTAAGAGCTGAGTGAAAGGCCTAGTTAAAATGTACAGCCCTCCTTTCTCTGTGTCTCCTAACAGCAATCTGCACAGGCAGCAGTGGAGGACAGCGAGAGGATCTTTACTGAGCTGATCTGCTTAATTGAGAGAAGGCGCTCTGAGGTGAAAGAGCTGATCAGAGAACAGGAGAAGGCTGAATTGAGTTGGGCTGAAGGACTCCTTGAGCAACTGGAGCAGGAGATTGCTGAAATGAGGAGGAGAGATGCTGAGCTGGAGCAGTTTTCACAGATAGAAGATCACATCCAGTTCCTCCAGGTAACATCACTGGCTCTCTGACAGTCTGGACTATGTACACTGCACATAGATGGTGAGGTGTGATCCTCATTTACAATGATTTGCCCCTCAAATCTATGCAGAAATCTTTTATTGAGACTGTTTTCTGTATGACTGTGTGCCTGTATGTTTCTCTATCACCCTGTCTGAATGTCTGTTTTCCTGTCTGTCTTTCTGTCTGTCTGTTTGTCTGTCTGTCTGTCGCTCTGCAGAGCTGTCAGTCTCTCTGTGCCCCTGTTGGACCTGAAGACTTACCCAGCATCATTGTCAGTCCACACTCTTTCGAGGCTGTGAGGAAATCTGTCTCTGAATTGAAAGAGCAGCTGGAAGAGTTGATCAAAGTTTCTGGAAAAGGTTTGTAGACACACTCTGCTGCAGAAAGTGTGCTTAGCCGTTTTACAGGAGAACAGTCATTCTGGCTAGGGGAGAACCCTAAATATATTCAATCAAAAGCTTTGTTTGAACTTCAGGGAACAAAGTATGACTTTCTGAAAGGGAACGGGGCTGCAGTGTGTAATGGGAAGGAGCTGGGCTTGTAACCCAAAGGTCACAGGTTCGATTCCCCGGTAGGACACTGCTGTTGTACCCTTGAACAAGGTACTTAACCTGCATTGCTTCAGAATATATTTAGCTGTGTAAATGGATGCAACGTAAATGTTATGTTAAAATAATATACAAAAAAAAATCTTTTGATTTGATTTGATACTCATTCTTTAATTTAGGTTTAATTACAGACTCACCTACTCACCTGTGAGTCTGTAATTAAACCTAAATTAAAGAATGAGTATCAAATCAAATCAAAAGATTTTTTTTTGTATATCGTATTTTACAGCAGTTGTCACAATACGCTTTACAGTTAACCTGTAACGTAATGTTTTGGCCCATTTTGTGATCGGTAGGATACAAGATACTGTGGAGATATGAGAGGAGACAACAAATTTAAGAAACATTCCTCTTAAAGCTGCCAACAGAAGATCTTCTAATACTCAATATTTTTCTCGTGAAATGATACCATCTTGTCTCCTCTCATCGCATCTTTACTCAGTTTTAGGATGATAAATAACTGAGTCTGATTCTGACACTGCATTCTGGATAGCTTTCAGTTTCTTCAGGAAATTATGAAACAAGGTAAGCTTTAGGGGCTCAACTTTGTTGTGATCTCCCCTTACAGAGAAAGAAGTCTGTTTTCCTGTGTCCAAGAGAAAAGAGGAGTTCGCAATAGGTGAGTCTGTAATTAAACCTAAATTAAAGAATGAATATCAAATCAAATCAAAAGATTTTTTTTTTGTATATCGTATTTTACAGCAGTTGTCACAATACGCTTTACAGATAACCTGTAACGTAATGTTTTGGCCCATTTTGTGATCGGTAGGATACAAGATACTGTGGAGATATGAGAGGAGACAACAAATTTAAGAAACATTCCTCTTAAAGCTGCCAACAGAAGATCTTCTAATACTCAATATTTTTCTCGAGAAATGATACCATCTTGTCTCCTCTCATCGCATCTTTACTCAGTTTTAGGATGATAAATAACTGAGTCTGATTCTGACACTGCATTCTGGATAGCTTTCAGTTTCTTCAGGAAATAATGAGACAAGGTAAGCTTTAGGGGTTCAACTTTGTTGTGATCTCCCCTTACAGTGAAAGAAGTCAAAATTCTAGAGCCCAAGACCAGAGAGGACTTCTTACAATGTGAGTCTGTAATTCAACCTAAATTAAAGAATGAATATAGGTAATATGAAGTAAAAGATTATTTCTATGATTCTTAATATCCATAACGGACTTGCTTTAGGGAACTCATACATCTTCTCCTCCATCAGATCCCAGTTAATTCAGCTGCAGTCCTCCTGGTATTAAACATATGGATCATATATGATAATATATGTCCTGCAGTCAGAGCTGGCTGAGGGCATAAATGCTCTATGCTGTCATTTAGGGCCACAACAATCCATGGGCCACACAATTCAAGTTCTATATGTTACACAAAAAAAAAACATTTTAATTGTGCAATATTCACAGTAAGGAGCGATTTTCATATTTGATGGTATTGTTCTCACGCTGGTTTCCTGGTACGTGATCACTGCCGACACAACAACCACAAAAACCAAATAATTAATATTGATATAATAGCGATTGATTAATTGAATACATTGGAGGAATACATAACTGAAGGGAAAGTACCTGGAATAAGATACAGTTGCCTTTGGAATTACCTAGATTTCTGCATTCATTAATCATTAAATGTGTCACAATAATTGACAAACACACTCTGCTTGAAGTAATAACACACAAACAATTGAAATTTTCATGTCTTCACTGATCTCTTCTCCTCCAACAGATGCCTGTCAGCTCACACTGGACCCCAACACAGCATATCAATGCCTCCGTCTGTCTGAGGGGAACAGAAATGTGACTCATGTGAGAGAGAGCCAGTCATATCCTAATCATCCAGAGAGATTTGAGGGCTTGGCCCAAGTGCTGTGCAGAGAGGGTCTGTCTGGACGCTGTTACTGGGAGGCTGAGTGGAGTGGGGATGATGGGGTTTCTATAGCAGTGTCATATAAAGAGATCAGCAGGAAAGGAGGGAGTTATGACTGTGCCCTGGGATGTAATAACAAGTCCTGGAGTGTGCGCCGTAATGCCTTCGGTTACACTTTCTATCACAATGCTCAGAGCACTGAAATCCCTGTTCCCCGCTCCTGCAGAGTAGGAGTGTACCTGGATCACGGGGCAGGAACTCTGTCCTTCTACAGCGTCTCTGACACAATGACCCTCCTGCACAGAGTCCAGACCACATTCACTCAGCCCCTCTATCCTGGGTTTTGGGTTTATGCTGTTGGATCCTCTGTAAAACTGTGTGATCTGGGATGAGGCAGCGAGTGAAGGGAAGATCAGCTGTAATTAAAGAGAGGGAATTCAGTTCTATATTAGGCTCATTACACAGCTTCATAATCTGATTTAATGGGATTTGGTGAAATTACTGTTGTGACTCCATTTTCATGTTACAGGGATAGTTGATAGGGGATTCTTGACGCCTTTAGACACCTAATTAACTGCTGTACACACTGTTTGGAGCTATTTCACATGTATTTTCTGCCTTTGAACCAACAGCTCTAAAATAGGTTTCATTGGGCTAATCAAGAATCTACACTAAGAGTAAAATTATATTTTTAAAATTTCACTTGGAAGTTTCACCTGTAAGAGTTTCAAACATTCATCATTTTAGCTCTGAAAACATGGAATTACTTCCCTGGGGTCAGTAGAAACGCACAAACATTTAGGAAAGCTTCTGATCTCTTAGAAGTGCTTTTTTTTTTTTTTTTAAATATTTTTTTATAATTATGCTGTCTCTCTTAGCATTGCATGTTTAACTTTGACTTTTACCTCCATACTGTGCCTTTAATTGTGTTTACTGTTTATTTTTGTATTATGTATGTAATAATATTATGAAAATAGAGAATTGATTATTAAATATTACCAACTGCAGCTGCACATCTCTGCTTCAGAAGTTTTTATTTGAAAGGGTTTTCTGGCCACTGATTGCCATGGAGATCAGATATCTTTGTGCACTGATTTAACAGGGTGAGGATCCTGAGATGTGATTGGTCAGGGCTGGGGTCCTGAGATGTGATTGGTCAGGGGCAGGGCTGGGGTCCTGAGGTGGGATTGGTCAGGGCTGGGGTGCTGAGATGGGATTGGTCAGGGCTGGGGTCCTGAGATGTGATTGGTCAGGGCTGGGGTAATGAGATCTAATTGGTCAGGGCTGAGGTACTGAGATGTGATTGGTCAGGGCTGGACACACAAAGCTTTCAGGTGACGCTAGAACCCCGGATGAGTTAGAGGACAAGGTGCACATTCAGTCCTCACCACCAGATGGTGCCAGAGATCCATGTATTACTGGTCCTTTGAGAAGAGGTAAGAAATGAGATGCTCCACTTGATTTTCTTTCTTTACATTATCTCCTTTAACAGACTATGCGTCTTATATATTTTAAATACACTTCACTTTTCTGTCCCTGATATTTCACATAATTTTAATACTTTTATCAAAAATTTTAGTATGAATTGTACAACTGAATTTGTGGAGAACAAGAGGAGGTACGTACAAATATTTTTCCTGTTGAGAACAATCCATTCAGCTCCTCCAGTCTGATCATTCACCTGCAAGCTAGAGAGCATCCAGCACTGCATCAAGCCTGGATCTGAACTCCCAGATTCTCTGCCTCTGCTACATGACCTGGCAAAGTGTTCTACAGATTTACATCTCTGTGTGAAAGAAAGTATCCTGTTATCAGCGTGAACTTTACCGTGCCTAATTTCCACCTGTAACCCCCCTCTGTTCTGCTGACAGAACTCAATCTGCAGAATCATCAGAATAGGTGACAAAGTAGAGGAGGGCTGTCCAACCCTGTTCCTGGAGATCTACTCTCCTGTAGGTTTTTATTTCAACCATAATTTAGCACACCTGACTCTACTAATTAGCAGCTCAAAGAGATCTCTCACTGTTGAATGAAGTTTGTATTGTTAGGCTTGGAGTGAAAACCAGATTGTGTTTGGCTGATAGTTCTGGACCTCAGAGGGGTTATTTGGGGTAATTATGGTACTTTGAGGGGTACTTTCTTACAGGGGTTTAGAATTTGAATTAAAAAGTAAAGCCCAACTAGAACTGTGAAAACAAATCTCAAAAAACAGATGCTTAAATTTGGGAAAATGAACATTAATGAACGTTAAGTCAGGAGCAAAGTTAGTGCTTTAGTGGTCTGAGAATAATAGTTCCAGTATTTGCTACAGTACCGCAAGACTTCGCTGGTTTCTATGGTTACAAACTGCACAGGTGCACTCCAGTGACCCAGAATGACTGCAATTAGAATCACAGAAACATATACATCACTATGACAACTGCAGCTTTAACATCTAATAAAAAAACAGGGCTCTAAATGAAATGCATGCACCAGCCTCCTTGCTCACATGTCTTCTTGAACAACAGCAGCAAATTAAAATATAACATTTTGTGAAATGTACTTTTCAAATGTCGGCACCACAGATAGGAAAACTCGCCTGTGGTTACCTGTCAGCTGAGTTCCTGACTATATTTCAGCTTTCGCACGTACACATCTGGACATGTGCAGGTCAGTAAACGTGCAGAGGGGGGTGGATAGGGGGTCAGTAAATGTGTCATGGGGGGTAGATAGGGGGTCAGTAAATGTGTCATGGGCGGTAGATAGGGGGTCAGTAAATGTGCAGAGGGGGATGGATAGGGGGTCAGTAAATGTGTCATGGGCAGTAGATAGGGGGTCAGTAAATGTGCAGAGGGGGGTGGATTGGGGGTCAGTAAATGTGCAGAGGGGGGTGGATAGGGGGTCAGTAAATGTGCAGAGGGGGGTGGATTGGGGTCAGTAAATGTGCAGAGGGGGGTGGATTGGGGGTCAGTAAATGTGCAGAGGGGGTGGATTGGGGGTCAGTAAATGTGCAGAGGGGGGTGGATTGGGGGTCAGTAAATGTGTCATGGGTGGTAGATAGGGGGTCAATAAATGTCCAGAGGGGGGTGGATAGGGGTCAGTAAATGTGCAGAGGGGGGTGGATTGGGGTCAGTAAATGTGCAGAGGGGGGTGGATTGGGGGTCAGTAAATGTGCAGAGGGGGGTGGATTGGGGGTCAGTAAATGTGCAGAGGGGGGTGGATTGGGGGTCAGTAAATGTGTCATGGGTGGTAGATAGGGGGTCAATAAATGTGCAGAGGGGGGTGGATAGGGGTCAGTAAATGTGCAGGGGGGGTGGATTGGGGGTCAGTAAATGTGCAGAGGGGGGTGGATAGGGGGTCAGTAAAGGTGCAGAGGGGGGTGGATTGGGGGTCAGTAAATGTGCAGAGGGGGGTGGATTGGGGTCAGTAAATGTGCAGAGGGGGGTGGATAGGGGGTCAGTAAATGTGCAGAGGGGGGTGGATTGGGGGTCAGTAAATGTGCAGAGGGGGGTGGATTGGGGGTCAGTAAATGTGTCATGGGTGGTAGATAGGGGGTCAGTAAATGTGCAGAGGGGGGTGGATTGGGGTTCAGTAAATGTGCAGAGGGGGGTGGATAGGGGGTCAGTAAATGTGCAGAGTTAAAATTCATAAAGTGTCAGAACAAAGCTGCTGTGTCTATTAATTTTTTTTTTTTAATGTTGCCGTCCATAGACAGACATTAAAGTGCCAATAACTGACCTATGATATTCAGTCCTCTTTCAATTTTTTTTTGTTTAGCACAATTTTTATCCTTCAAAGTTCACATGCGCCACAAGTCAGTTGCAAGTCATTCCAACTTGAAAACAAATAACTTCGCTTTTGAAATCTCTCAATGTGATGTCATCACTGTCTGCCATAGTTTATTTAATGGGAATCAACAGGAGAGACACAATGAATGAACACTATTTGAATTAGAGAATCATCCAGATTATTATGATTGCCATTATAATATTATTGTGATGATATTCATATTAGCGCACATTGATGTCGCAATTTAATAATGATGAGGATGGATGATCATTATTCCTTTATTTAAATACACTACATGGCTTAAAGTATGTGGACACCCACACATCACACCCATGTGTGCTTGTAGAACATCTCATTCCAAAGCCATCAATATGGCTGTGGTCCCTCTTTTGCCGCTATAACACCACTCTTCTGTGAAGGCTTTCCACTAGATCTTTTAACATGGCTGTGGGGATTCACTTCCATTCAGCCACAACAGCATTAGTGAGGTTTAGGACACTGATGTTGGGCGATAAGGCCTCACTCACAGTCGGCAGTCCAATTCATCCCAAAGGTGTGTGATGGGGTTGAGGTCAGAGCTAGCTCTGTGTAGGTCAGTCAGCTTCTTCCCCACCAAACTCAGCAAACCATTTCTTTATGGGCCTTGATCGGGGCATTGTCCTGTTGAAACTCCAAAGCGCCTTCCCCAAACTGTTGCCACAGAGTTGGAAGTAAATGATTCTCCAAAATGTCAGTGTATGCTGTAGCATTAGGGCCTCCCTTCATTTGAACTAAGGGGCCCAGCCCAAACCACAAAAAACTTCCCCAGACCATTATTCCTCCTCCACAAAGCTTTACCGTTGGCACTATGCATTCCGACAGGTAGCGTTTTCCTGGTATCCGCCAAGCCCAGACTGATCCATCAGACCGCCAGATAGTGAAGTGTGATTCATCACTCCAGAGATCATACTTCCGCTGCTCCGGAGCCCAATGGCGGTGTGCTTTACACCACTCCAGCCAGCGCTTGCCATTGTGCATGGTGATCTTAGGCTAGCGTACGGCTGCTCGGCCATGGAAACACATTGCATGAAGCTTCCTGACGGACAGGTCTTGTGCTGTCTGGAACTCGGTAATGAGCGCTGCCAGCGAGGACAGACCATCTAGTGTTACGCAGCATTCTGTGGTCCCATTCTGTGAGCTTGCCTGGCCTACTGCTTCCTGGCTGAGCCTATCCACTTCACAATAAAAGCACTTACAGCTGACCGGGGAAGCTCTAGTAGGGCAGCAATTTGATGAATTGAAAGGTGGCATCCTATGACAGTGCCACGTTGAAATCACTAAGCTCTTCAGCACAACCCATTCTACTGCTAGTGTTCGTCTGTATAGAATGCATGGCAGTATGCTTGATTTTATGTAACTTGAAGGAATGGGTGTGGCTGAAATAGCCAAACCCACTAATTAGAAGGGGTGTAGTGTATATCAATGAAATATTCCATAAATATGATTTTTATACATATATTGACAATATGTTAAAGTACTACAATAAATTTTATAGAATTCCACATTTGAAAGTGCCGACTCGTTTATAGTGCAATAAACATTGTATTTCTGAATATTCTTTCCACAGGGGGTGAGCCCTCGCGGCCGCATTGTGAACTGTCTCGCGCCACAACCCACGCAGGATTACCCAACCATTTGTTCGATTCATTTAGAATTTTTTTTTCTTTTTTTTTGAACGTTCGCATCCACATACACTACCTCTTTCTCTCTCCAGCACTCCCTCCCTCGCGCTTAATCTTTATGGTATTGTTCCTTTTTTTTGAGGACCACTCGGATTCCGGCATGCCTTTGCGAAAGGCACTGTCCGCTAATTACTAAACCGGAGAGAGAGAGAGAGAGAGAGAGAGAGAGAGAGAGAGAGGCAGAGAGGCAGAGGGAGGGGTTGGAGAGGGTGAACGCGAGGATAGAAGGGAATAGAAAAGAGACATGGCTTCCAAGGAGATAGCCTCCTCCTGTTTCGTCAGTGTAAACAGGGAAATCACAGGTAGGAAACGCCATTATTTGTGTCACCATCGTAGCCCAGCTGATACACATTGTTCGCGATCATTACCCTATGAACGATACCGCAGACGGGTTTATTCGCGGGCAATTTGTGTTCTCCGCTCGAGCTGGAAACGGAGGCATCGGATATTTGCGAAGCGCCGCGTCCTGCGTCCGCAGCGTTCAGCTGTAATTCGTGAGCTCGGTGCCCTCCGGTAAATCATCAGCGGTGTTCATTCATCTTATCTGCATTCGAAGCGATGGAGAGTGCGGTGGTCTCACAAGTCAATTCACGGCCCTAGGCCGTACGTAATCCTCTGCAGGTGATAGGTGTATTGACATTACGGCTCGGGCTGTGTTGTGCTTCGCTGTGAAGGGGGAAACGCGCGTTTAAAACCCTACGGCTACAAATACGGGCCGCGCGATCCACACACTCTGCATTAATTTACTAATTTCACGCGCGCGTGTGTATACGTTGAGGTCCCTGTGTCATAATAACGGTGCGTGAGAGACGCTGGACACGTGTGTCAGTGTGCAGGTGTGCTTGTCTTTTCTTTTTCTGGAGGGACTGTGTCAGTACTGAATGAGGCGGGCGCAGGTTCTGGTCCCGTTGTATTCAAGCGTTACACATCAGTCTTTGCTTGGTTGCAGACACACACGTGTGTGCCCGGTGCCTTTTGCGGTGAGGCTCAAACACAGGCACGCATGCACGCGCGCCCGTCCGCCTGCACGCGGTGGCACTCAGATCTGTGGGGACATCTGAGTCTTAATTACTCCAAATGGCTTTATTAACGACTGAGTGATTACTAATCGTGTGAAATCCCCTGCTTTTTTAATCTAGTTACTCTCCCCTGTCACCCTTCCTAAATATCTTCCTGTATCTCTTTTTATCTCATGTTGTTATTCCATGATTTAAAAAATAAATAAATAAATAAATAATAATAATAATTTGCTACTGTACAAGCAAAGCTTAAACCGCGAGTTTGGATTTGTGATTTATTGGTTTTAATACTCATTGTACAGTGCTGTCAATGCCTCCTCCATGTGAGAAAACAATGCTAAGAACAAACTAGTTAGTAAAAAAAGTTAAGGAATTAAGTTAAATATATATATATAGGAGTGAGGTTGTCCCATCAGCTTGATGTCACAACTGGATATCACATCCAAATTCTATACACTGACCTCTCCAGTCGTGCTCCCTCTGATTCTTGGCTTTGGGAGATTTCTGGTGGTGACAGGAGTGTTAATGGTAAATGGTAAATGGACTGCACTTATATAGTGCTTTTATCCAAAGCACTTTACAATTGATGCCTCTCATTCGCCAGAGCAGTTAGAGGTTAGGGGTTAGGTGTCTTGCTCAAGGACACTTCGACATGCCCAGGGCGGGGTTTGAACCGGCAACCCTCCGACTGCCAGACAATCGGTCTTACCTCCTGAGCTATGTCGCCCCTACTGCTACTGCCCTTGGACACACCCCTTAAATACATTTTCATTTCCGAAGGTGCAGGAAATTTGAGCTTTTTGGTGTAAATGTTCAGGGAGGCAGAACGTTCAGTGGCAGGAATTTCGAGGTGTGTTGTCTGGTGGATCTGTGGCATTTCGCTGATTTAGCAGGAGGGCTAAATAACTGGAGCGGCTGACATTGTGACCGAACGCGGATCATGTGTGTCATCGTGTCGTAGACCAGCCTAACAGCCGTCAGCCAGACCAGCGGCACGGTGTGGGGTTCGAGCAGGCAGGTGCGCTGGACACAGTCAGCCTAAAAACGCACCGAACAGGCTGTGTTATGAAACACAGGACACCTCTCAGGTAATGTGTTTATAAGCCAACTCATTAATAAGTTTATAAGCCTCGCATTTCTAAATAGAGACCAGCAGCTGGTATTAAATATGAGCACACAGACACACACACACACATTTCCAAATAGAGACCAGCAGCCCATATTACACATGAACACACAGACACACACACATGCGTGTTTCCAAATAGAGACCAGCCCTGAGGATGATCCTGTGGTGTCCCGCCCCCTCTCTCTGTTGCCTTCTCTGATTGGTTCAGCCATGGTTTGAGTGACAGGATGCTAAACCAGTTATACTGAAAGAACAACGTGCAACGGCTGCTTTCTCCTGCTGAACATACGCAGCTCATCTCTCTCTCTCCTTTTTCATCCCTCTCTCCTCCTCTCTCTGCCACTCTGTCTCTCCTCTTCCCCTCTCCTTCTGCCAAAATGAACATATGCACTGTGCTGTTTTAATATCCTCTTCTTTGATCCCTCCTTATCTCCTCCTTTAATCCTCCTCTCTGTGCCCCTTGCTCTGTTCAGTGTTCCCCCTCTCTCGCTCTTTCTCTCTCTGTATCTCTCCCTATCTCTCTTTCTCCCATCCCTCTCTCTCTCTCTCTCTCTCTCTCTCTGTCTGATGAGAACATGTTCTCGGCTCCCCTGTGAAACCCCAGATCCCTGTTGGGTTTAAGCGATTGTGTTTTGTGGAGATCAAAGTCAATTAAAGCTGTATTAAGTCTCAACCCCCCCCCCCCCCCCCCCACCCCCCCCCCACATCTCAGGAGTTCAAATGAGGTTAACTGGCATGCCAATAAAGTGCACTGCGTCTAAATAAGAATTTCGGACCGTATAAGAAGCCTCCTCAGAAGGGAAATGGCGGCGGTGCTTCTGCTGCTGCGTGTTGTCGATGTGAGGGGCTCCTGCCCTTCCGTGGTTTCTCTCTTTTCCCCCGTCACACAGGTGTGCATGGGACAGGTGGACGGAGCGGTGAGGGTGGAGCTTAGGAGTTAAAAGGTGGTGGTGGAGAGTTCAGGGGTCTCTCGCCCTGCGGACGCTCCCGTGCGTTGGTTGTTGTTATGCTGGTCTTTTTCTTTCCTTTTTCCCCGGCTTAGTTTGGCCATAATTTGGAGTGTTTTTTTCTTCAGTTACGGTGTGGAATGGGACCTGCGGTTCTCTGAACGTGCGGCTGCCACTCAGCGACAGTGGGGGGGCTCCTGCCGCCCACAGCCCCAGGGTCGCATTGTGGGTATTTGCGTGAAACCCCTTAACCAGACTGCCAGGGGTACGGCTTTATTTTTGGGTGTGTTTTGTTTTCCTGTGCCTAAGTCCCTTTGGCACATCCACTACTCTGTGATTTAAAGAGTACCGTTCAAATCTTCTCCTTTTCTAAAACAACTTTTTACACCTAAATAAGGTGTAAAATTGTCCCTGGCTCTCCTGTAGTACTGTGTGTGACTTATAGGCTGTAAAACAGTCAGTGGCTCTCCTGTAGTACTGTGTCTGGCCTGTAGGGTGTAAAATAGTCACTCACTCTCCTGTAGTACTGTGTCTGGCCTGTAGGGTGTAAAATAGTCAGTGGCTCTCCTGTAGTACTGTGTCTGGCCTGTAGGGTGTAAAATAGTCACTCACTCTCCTGTAGTACTGTGTCTGGCCTGTAGGGTGTAAAATAGTCACTCACTCTCCTGTAGTACTGTGTCTGGCCTGTAGGGTGTAAAATAGTCAGTGGCTCTCCTGTAGTACTGTGTCTGGCCTGTAGGGTGTAAAATAGTCACTCACTCTCCTGTAGTACTGTGTCTGGCCTGTAGGGTGTAAAATAGTCAGTGGCTCTCCTGTAGTACTGTGTCTGGCCTATAGGGTGTAAAATAGTCACTGGCTCTCCTGTAGTACTGTGGGGTGTAGAACAGTCGCAGGTCCTCTGACCCCCTCCTCCTTTTTTAATGGCTTCATTGTTAGTTTGCTCTGATTTGCGGCTGGCTAGCGGTGGCTTCCCTGCGTTTCCTGTTCCTTCTGACTCATGTGACACTGCTCAGAGCTTGTCTCTGGGGTTTACTAAAGACAGGGAGGGAAATGGCAAAAATCAATGGATACACGTCTGATTCTGCACTGCAAGCATTGTTTGGAGTGTGTGTGTGTGTGAGTGTGTGTGCTTGTGTGTTTGTGTGCGTGTTTGTGTGCACACGCAAATGCATGCGTGTGTGGGTGCAAGACTGTGAGTGTGTGTGTATTGTATGTTCGTAGTATGCCTCTATAGAATTCAGTATGCGGGGTTTGACTCCAAGCTCCACACTAATTGGTATTTTGCTGTGTGTGAAACCTACCTTTTAATGGCACAGAATATTCTTTCGGTTGATTCTGTCAATACACCACATGGTAAATGGGGAGCCCCTCATGGTGTAACTGTGAGAATAAGGCATAGAATTCATGGTTTTCGTGTCCTCTGGGTCCTCTTTTCCTGGAGTAAATTGGCACATTTTTCATCTGCCTCCCCCCCCCAACCAATTTTTTTTTTGAAAAATCATTTACTTTGATCTCTTTAAGGTTTGCTGCCAGGGCCCAGTTCTGACAGTATCATGCCAGTAGAGCTTTGAGTCCCCGCAGGGCTCCTCCTTTTGCATTGATCAGTAATCGGACATCCGTATAATGAGTCATTAATGTCACTGCTGAACAGCGTTGGCCTGAGACCACATACCTACATCACTTTGTGAAGAAATTGACCTTTTAATGCCAATGCAGATTCCGTATCTGAGGGTAACCTTTACCTTCCCCCCTTAGCCCTTGCAGAAACCCTGTGAAAAACTGTTGTTCTCCCCCCCCCCCCCCCCCCCCCCCCCCCCCACCGTTTAAAAGATGTTTATTAACCCTTTTAGGTGTAAGATCACAAATATGTGGTTGAAATGCTCTTAATGGAACATTCTAATGCTGATGTAGCAATCACTACTGGTAACTGACAGCAATGCAGTTCTTTTGAATACTTACTTGGAATGTTGTGAAAAACATTACAAAAAATCTGCTTTTAAAATGGTTAAAAGGGAGGGCAGTTGAAATGGATGTTTTAATGTTTGGTGATGTACTGCATATGGAAATCGAGTGAGTCAGTAACTGTAAGCTGAGAGGACTGGTTATGTGTAGTTACTCAGCGCTGGTTTACGCACTGGTGAGAACTTCAGAGCACCGTGAGTTAATGGAATGTGTTCCAAAAAAGAGAGTGAATCATTCTCTGCCTGCACAGATATTCCAGGGCTGAAGGGTTTTTTTTGCTTTTCCTGCCAAGAAGAATCCACATGCAACATAAATCATTATTTTAAGTTTTTATTCATTAAGAAATTATTGATTTTGACTTGACTTCAACCTGAGTAT
>CM045886.1:69270050-69312737 GCA_025169545.1 Anguilla japonica | reverse complement strand
AGTGTTCAGTGTTTAGACAATGTCATTGTGCACCAGTCCACATCACTGCAGAAAATCAGAAATGATAGACTTATGAGAGGAGTTTGGACTCCCAGAATCACTTGGAGGACCCAAACCTTCCTTAAATCCCTGCTTTCACACTTCCACGAATGTGACCATATTCTAAACTTTTACACAGTTATTATAATCATGTTAAATCAAATACTTAAAACAATAATACAGTACTGTTTTGTGCCTACACCCAGACAAATAGAACAAGACAAAAACAACTTTGTTGGGTGTTGCCCCACCTTGTAATAGTGTCTGTGATACCAGTCAGTGGGTTGCTATCTTGCATAGTGAAACTGAAACTCTTAGACTGTTGCCCCACCTGGCAAAGGTATCAAGGTGATAGCAAGGTAATGTTTTACTGTGTACATAACCTTGTAATTTTATTATTCTTTATTCCCTTGTGCATTCACTGACAAACAGCTCAGCATACTAAGGATGTGGTAAAAGCAAATACTTTACAAATACTGACTGCTGGATTTTGGTCCACTGTCCTGCTGATAGGTGGCTATGCTGAGAATCCTGTTTGTGATGTAAATTGCTGGGCAGAGAGATTTCTCTCCTCATAGCGATCAGGTAAAACAAAGTGTATCCATATATGAGAGAGGATTTATTTCTGCAGAAAGAGTCCAGCAATGTCTCCCTTTCTGCAGAAACCCTCTTTCTTCAGCCTGTTGGCAAATAAGGGTGCATTTTTTTGAGGAGCGTTGATGTCGGAGGTCTAACACAGCAAGATATTTTAGTTTGTCTTTAATTTTTCCTGTTCGAGATATGTTGTTATGTGTGGCAGTGGAATTCAAATTAAAGTCCAAAGTGAAGAGGAAAAGATAGATAGAGATGAGGTTTTGGGAAATTTACTGCCATCTTTAGGGCCTCTGACTCTTATCCTGTTGACAGGGATGTGTTTTTGAGTTCTGGCCTTGCACAAGGAGAAGGTTTTTAACCATTTTGGTTGGGGTTGGTTGAGGCAGGCGTGTAGTTGGTTTTGAGGTTGTAACCACTTTGATCAGCTCAGTCTGCTTCAGCAGGAATAAAACAGTGTAGTGCTCAGTGCTTTAATGTAGTATCTCAATGCTGGCCTTTACACAGGCTTTTAGGGACGTGATGCCAGGAGAGGAAGACATCAGGGAGATCCCGTCTCTAATAGTTTCTCATTTCTCATTTAAAAAGTTTATACAGTTATTACTGCTGTAATTTTGCGGGTGATTTGGAGATTCTGGAGATTTAATTTTATTTAATTTGTTTACAATATTTAAAATAAATATTGGGTTATGTTTAGCCTGCAATGAAAAATTTAAATATGCTGGGTCTCCCTGCAATGTAAAAATGTACAGACAGAAGACAATGGATACAGTACATGCAATATAAACAATCCAGACGATATAAAATTCTAAAATTTAAAAACTACAATAGTTATGTGTACACAGTGTGCACTTTCTGTACACAGTATGTGATGACTCATATGAAGAAATCACATATCAGTGATTTGCTCTTATCGCTCTGGATAAGAGCGTCTGCTAAATGTCTGTAGTTTAATAGTGTCTGTGATACCAGTCATACTAAGGATGTGTAGGTACTCCCTCATGGACTTTGTGTTTTTGTTCTCCCCCTACCTGTCAGTGTTTGTTGTCACATGTGGGGTGGCTTTTGTTTGTATCACCATGTGCTATGGACTCCGCCCCCCACCTGTTACCCCTTATCCCACTCACCTGTTCCTTGTTCCCTCATTTGTCCTCTGCCTATTTAAGACTGCCTGTCTTACCTCAGTTTGTCAGTTCGTCCCAGATTGCTCCTGTGTGTCATTCCAGCCTGTTTTCTATGATATTTTTTGTGTGTATGACTTCTGCCTGATTATTCTGACCTTGTTTTTGCCTTACGGATTTTGGATTGTTTGCCGGCCTGCTTTGTCTGTACCCGTGCTTGATCTCTGTCTGTCCCTGGATTTTGTCTCTGCCTGCTGTCTGGATTATCTGCCTGCCTCTGACTGTTTTTGGTTACGACCTCTGCCTGTACCCGGATTATTCACTTTGCCTGCTGTCTTGGACTGATCTTCAATAAACTGATTTGAACGGAGAATTCTGCCGTGGTCTGCGATTGAGTCCCTACCTGTGCCGTGACCTGATGTGGTAAAAGCGAAATACTCTCCATCCTGCTGGATTTTGGTCCACTGTCCTGCTGATAGGTGGCTGTGCTGAGAATCCTGTTTGTGATGTAAATTGCTGGGCAGAGAGAATTGTCTCCTCATAGCGACCAGGTAAAACAAAGTGTATACATATAAGAGAGAGGATTTATTTCTGCAGAAAGAGTCCAGCAATGTCTCCCTTTCTGCAGAAACCCTCTTTCTTCAGCCTGTTGGCAAATAAGGGTGCATTTTTTTGAGGAGCGTTGATGTCGGAGGTCTAACACAGCAAGATATTTTAGTTTGTCTTTAATTATTCCTGTTAGAGATATGTTGTTATGTGTGGCAGTGAAATTCGGATTAAAGTCCAGAGTGAAGAGGAAAATATGCAGGTACGTATCTATCCACATGGTCCGGTTAATCCTAAAGTATTAAGGGATGTGGTGTTATAGTTGGTTTATACAATATTGCTAACAGGGAAATTAATATTTCAACAGATCTGACAGAGAGCGAGGGGGGAACTAGAGAGGAGGTTCTCTGAATCTCCCCAGTGTTATTTTAACAATAGAACAGTGGTAAGTTCCTTCTCTGCTATGCAATATTAATATTTTTTTTCTTGTTTTTAGACATGCTCAAACCCTCTGATGCAGTCCTACCACATAAGCATGAGAGCCTGTCCCTGAGGTCCAGTGTAATTCTGGAGTCTGTCCAATAGAATCTCATGATCAGCAGTGTCGACAGCTGCACTTCGGCCACGAAGCACTAGTGTGGACACACACTTTCATTCTGACAGCAGTAGTAAATCATTTACAACCTTGATAAGAGAAGTTTCACTTTCAGTTCTATGTGTTGATATACATCCTGACTGGAAAGTCCCGTGTGTTTATTAAAATAGGCACTGAGACATTTACTGGAACTTAAGGGAGAAAAGAGGTTTGAGATAGGTCAGAAGTTTTTTTAGATAGAGATGAGGTTTTGGGAAATTTACTGCCATCTTTAGGGACTCTGACTCATCCTGTTGACAGGGATGTGTTTTTGAGTTCTGGCCTAGCACAAGGAGAAAGTTTTTATCCATTTTGGTTGGGGTTGGTTGAGGCAGGCATGTAGTTGGTTCTGAGGTTATAACCACTTTGATCAGCTCAGTCTGCTTCAGCAGGAATAAAACAGTGTAGTGTTTTGTGCTTTAATGTAGTATCTCAATGCTGGCCTTCTCACAGGCTATTAGGCACGTGATGCCAGGAGAGGAAGACATCAGGGAGATCCCGTCTCTAATAGTTTCTCATTTCTCATTTTAAAAATTCATAGACTTACACATTTTGTTTTGTTATTTGTTTCGTACATTGCATCTATTTATACAGCTGGATATATACTGAAGCAATGCAGGTTAAGTACCTTCCTCAAGGGTACAACGGCAGTGTCCTACTTGGGAATCGAACTTGTGAACTTTAGGTTACACAGCTCCTTACGCATTGTACTACCCTACACATGTAAAAAGAAAATGTCACGTGTACTGGGTATTTTCACGTGCGACTGTACTGAATGCAGAGCTAAAGGCTACTGTCATGGCCGGCTTGTAAGCAATGGCAAAGCAGGGAAACCGCACGTTGAATGTTGGATTTTAAATAGCAATAAATAAATTTATTAACAAAAGCAGACAGAGTAGAGTGGGGCAGTAAGTATTGTCCGTAGCACACGCGGATGCTTGGATGTAAATGAGTGTGTACATGTGAGGTGTTGTTGGTCTAAGACAAAGAGAACAAACCAAGCAGCGAAAAGTATCCCACGGCTCCAAACACGGGCACATAACGAAGGAAGGGAGGAGCACTGACAAAGGGAAAGTTTGGGTTCTTATTACCTTGGGTGCACCAAGCCAGGTGCACCCCATCAACAATGACGACTATAGCTCCACCTACTAATTAGGGGACAGCAGAATCATCACACTATGAGCAGGATTCTGACATGTTCTTTTCCAGATGGGGAGTGCAGTGGAGATGGCAACCTCCGTGGATCTGCTGGAGTGAAATTGTGGGGTGGGGTGGGGTGGGGTGGGGTGGGGTGGGGGGGGGGGGGCAGTGTGTCAGGGACACTGCTTAATTCGAGGCATGACTAGCCTTTCAGAGCACTTGATTGGTTGATGGATGTGAGTGCTACAGGTGGACAGTCATTAACACATGATGTTGGTGTTTTCTTAGGAGGACTTGAAGCAGAAGACAAGTTGAATATGTCCTTGTTTTATTATGTTCAGTTTATTTTATAGAGTACATTTTATTAAACTGTAATTTTTTTTTCACTTTAAAGTACATTGAGCTGCATGCTCCCTTGTAAGAAATGTGCTCTATAAACAAAGTTGCCTAACCCTAACCCTCAACATTTTATTTGCAGACAGATAGTGAGCACAAGGTTTTATTTAAAAAAAACAAAAACAAATAAACAAAGATCTTCAAACTCTTTGTGGGATTTGGGCATGAATAACAAAATTAAACAACAAGGTCAAAACAAACCAAATGCAGCGAAAACTTTTCAGCTTTCCACTTTTCAGTTGTGCTTTGTCTTCTTAAACCTGCTCTCTCTCAGTGTGTGGGCTCCCAGTCTCAGCTCTTCACCGTGAGCAGACCTATAAGCCCTGGGCTGATCTGCCAATGAAACCCAGGTGTGTGTGCCCACTCAGCCAGCAGAGCCCAACCCAGGTGTGTGTGCCCACTCAACCAGTAGAGCCAAACCCAGGTGTGTGTGCCCACTCAACCAGTAGAGCCAAACCCAGGTGTAGTTCAGTTCTAAAACATACCGACAGCCAATGAAGAGAACCTAAAATAAGACACATGATCACATCGCTTGGTTTTCATTAAAAGCCTTGCAGCAGAGTTTCAGATGACTTGGAAGACATTGTAAAGTTTTCACATGTAAAGAAAATTCTCCCAGACTCCCAGATTTGGATACCAATTTGGAATGTAGTTTTAGATGACCAAGCACTAACTGGATATGGCAAAAGAAATTGCTGAGTGGCATCACCAAGGATTTCTGTTTTATGAGAGTTTAGCTGCACATTTCTTTGAAATCCACTTTTTAATATCCGAAAGACAGTCCTGAATTGTAGCCAATATTTTATTTCTAATTTGGCACACCTGACTCTACTAATTAGCAGCTCAACAAGATGTGCTTTGTTAGGGTTGGAGTGAAAACATATTGGAGGGTAGATCTCAAGGAACAGGGTTGGTTGCCACTGGTCTATAGGATATAATCACTGTGACACCATCTTGTAAAGTAGCGTTCAACAGAAAGAGGGGGGAAATTATCCACCCAAAATTCTCTCTTACCTGCCTGGTACATAAATTATCCAAGAACTAGAAACATTTCATCAGTATTTTTATTTTATTTTAGTTCATTTTAAAAGTGTTTTTTTTAAATACGTAGTTTCTGTCTTAGTTTTAGTTTGTGATGATAACCTTGTTAAAGTCCCCCCCTTTGCCCACATGGGGCACAACTGACACCAGGAGGTCACAGATGATATGTCCACTGCGTGCAAAGTAGCAGGATCGTGATTGCTGGCATAGTGAACTGCTAATTAAATATCCTCAAGGCCAATAAAGCCCAGCATGGCCTGAATGGATTTTGAGGAGCTGACCTGAAGCTTTACTTTCAGATAAGAAGGTGGAGGCACTCCATGGACAAAAAAATGCTTTTGTCTTCTTTTAAATTTTCGCAGTGCTTTATTACATATACATATAAACAGAGCAGTTTTGGCCAAAGCCCTTTTTCAGGGCAATCTTCGTCTCTGTTTGCCATGGCATTGTGTGATAGTCCATTTTCCATAGCAGAGTGGTTTGATTAGACTGGCAGAATGACTAACAGTGCAGTTTACTCCACCATAGGTGAAGCAATATACTTTGATCGTAAAACCCCACTACGTGACTCCTTCACCTATGTACTGTGTCAGAGAAAAACAAGAAATTGTTCTTTACATACACTTACCTGCATTTGTATAACCAAAAGAAATCATTTAAGCTGTTTTATTGTGTAACCGAGAAGTATTGGGAGCGCATAGCCCCTCCCACACATTTCCCTTTTTCCACAGGAATTGTCTCTATATCTCTTCTTCGTTATAAAGGTACTGTGACTTGCTCTGTCCAGTAGAACTCAGCGTTTCGGGTAAACAAGTCCGTTCCTCAGAAATCATCCAATGTTTTCAACCAGTCAGGGACAAGCTACCTTTCACCTATTTTTTTTTATTTTTTTACAACTGTTCAAAGAGCCTTCATTCAGAGACTTCGTTGGTCTGTGTTAATTCCCCTATT
Source organism: Anguilla japonica (assembly GCA_025169545.1). NCBI lineage: Eukaryota > Metazoa > Chordata > Actinopteri > Anguilliformes > Anguillidae > Anguilla > Anguilla japonica. The sequence goes on along the minus strand of CM045886.1, from coordinate 69,306,278 downwards.
CGGCCGAACAAAGGCATGGTCTGTTGGACTCTTCTCCTCGCTCGGGGGAAATGAGGTGATTCCCACCACAACCGTTAAGCATACTGTTGGTTTAATAGAAAATGTACAATCACAGGATGCCAAGACAATGATGCGTGGCTCCAGCCTACCCTTTATAAAGTATTACTGACTGACTAAATGGTCATTGTAGAGTTTACATACACAGGTAGGTGAATGTATAAGTCTGTAAGGAGGCTTGTGTGTGGAGTGCTAAGATATCTTAAGTCATTTGTATTCTGATTGTTTCTTATTATTTTTAAACCTTATGTTATTTTTTCTATTTCATTTTATTAGGGTTTACACCGCCAGCGAATACAGGTATGTATTTGTTCCTGGTTTTTTAATCCCACAGGTTCCTATTGGAAACTGCCATCTTCAACACAAAGTTATAGCAACAAGTTATATTTTTTGCCATTTAAGAAACCAAACAATATATAATTTCAAATGGTCTGTCAAACATCTGAACATAAGGAAAATTATAATGTTGGGCTGATGATGGTCATCTCTGCTTTCTTGAAAAGGTAAAGCCAACTTTACTTGAAATGCATTTTTCCCTCTGCTTAGAGAACAACTAACAAATTACATATTTTATATATATTTCATATTTAGCTGATGAGAGTTTTGTGGTTCTTTCTCACTCACAGAAGCAAAATAAACGGTAGAAAAGTATTTGTTAATGAGAGAGCTTGCTTGTTCCTATTTTCCTTTAGTTAACGCTAATTTAATCTGTTCAAATTCTGCACTACAGGTAGCTAGAGTAACTTCATGCAATGGAAAAAAAAGCTGGCTTTGCTTCCCATTTCTCCTAACTCGATAATTTTGTGCCTTTAAAATGAAACTAAAACTTAATTAGATTTACTCGGTAATTTTAGGTAATTTGTGAGTGAGACTCATTCATTATTTTGCCTTTACTGTTTTTACGTTGATTAAAAATGCGTTTGTAAGTCATATGATCAGCGCTCGAGGTTCAACCCGGTTGTTTTAATTCACAGAAAAAAAAAAAGATGTGCGGGCATACGAGAGACCTAAAGTTCCCGTTTAAATGGTAAATGGTAAATGGACTGCATTTATATAGCGCTTTTATCCAAAGCGCTTTACAATTGATGCCTCTCATTTGCCAGAGCAGTTAGAGGTTAGGGGTTAGGTGTCTTGCTCAAGGACACTTCGACACGCCCAGGGTGGGGTTTGAACCGGCAACCCTCCGACTGCCAGACAATCGGTCTTACCTCCTGAGCTATGTCGCCCCGTTTATTATTCTACTGCTGGTCTAAAGGGCGCACACGGTAAATAACGAATTATATTTTGTTGTACGTTATATAAACCTTCTTTGTTAGAGAAATGAAACGAAATGATGTGTAGTGTAAAACGTTTATACTGTATGTGAATGTTCGTTTCTACTTGCTTTAAGATGCATGTGCAAATTATAGCCTACTGGTGCACGTTCGTTTCTACTTTCCTCAAGATGCTTGTGTGTGTTAATACACTGGTGCAGAAATATCTGTGAATAGGAGTACTGAAATTGCCTTTGAATTGGGGCTACTTTGGAAGAGTGTAATTGTGACAGTAACGCATTTCTAAGTTCCAAAACTGAGAGACACTGAATATGTGTTTTTGTGATATTATTGAGCTGTGCATTGAAACAACTTAGTTTTGTCTTTTAGTTTTCACGGTGTTCAGTGAGGCTTGATGCTTTGGTGGAAGAATAAATGAACACGAACATCAGTATGAAGCGTGGACTCGGTAATGACCAGACGTGTAGTTACAGGCATGTAGTTCCTGGGGTCAGTAGAACACCGTTTCGCACACTGGTGTCATGATGCAATGATTCTAATAGTCAGGTATTTCTCTTGTTGTTACAGACTCAGCGGTCGTGCACTGCCTCAGAATCCTCTTCTCTCTGAATCTCAGCCATGGCGGCCGTCACTGCAGCTGTTGCAGGAGTGGCATCGGCTACCATTTCTGGTGCTGCTCTGTTAAGTGCAATCGTTCGTGAGTCTGTCAGCGGATGCCTGAGAAGTGTGATCATAAATCTCACCAACATCTCATCTTGCATGCTGATAAATCCACAGTGAGTTAACTTATATTTGAACATATACTCACAGGTATATGAGTATCTGTCATCAAAAATAGCATTTAGGAAAAAGTGTGTTTAGTTAATTTTCTGTTTGGGCATGTTTGACTGGCATGTTGTAGGGCTGCAGTCTAATTGGTGTATTGTTCCCTAGTCCTACACTATAATGGCAGGAATAATCAATGCTTGTGGACAAGTTATTTTTGGATTTTCTTTAGTAAGAATGTTTCCCTGACTACTGCAACTCTCTCCCTCCAGCTACATGTCAAAGGGTGCATTTTAGATATAACACAGAAAGATATTTAAGTTTGTCCTTAATTGTTCCTGTTCAAGATGTAATGTCTATTATATTTTCTTAGGGTTTACACCTACAGTGGATACTGCTATGCCCCCCCAGATCCTATAGTAATAAAGGGGAAGACAGAAGTGTGTTCTTTCGGACAAACAAAGGGAACTGCATGTGGTGCTGTTGGGGTCCTGACCTATGACATCACTGAAGACCGGAACAAGCAAGCAGTCAAACGTCTGGCAATCATGTTCTCTGTACCTTTTGACTATACTTACTATGACAACTGGTTCTCTCTGGGTTTGTTTGAAACTACTCAAGCCTGTGATCATTCTCTATATAATCGCATGTATTATGAAGAAGATAAATATTTCAAAAGGGAAAAGGCAAGTGGTTCACAAATCAGCTTCCAAAATGAAAAGTTCACCTTGTCAGGAACCATGTCTCCTGTGGCTAAAGCAGAAATGAAAGTATATTTCTGGAATAAAAATAAATGTGATCAATAATGTGAGTGACTATCCATAGCTCATAAAATGTATTTTTATATCTTACCATAGCAGACTGTATACTGCCTACCACCAGTTCAGCAAGCAGGCTTAATGTTACAGACCATAAGTTCACAAAAACATATTCTTTCTGAGCACGAGCATATAATCAGTTACATATTTTATATTATAAAGACTAAATCAACTAAATTTTAGGGCAACACCAGCTTTTTGCCTGTTTCCTGCCACTTCACAAGTTTACAAGTTCCTAAAAGACTAAACTAAATGTCCTTGCTAACAGCTGATGATGCCAATTATTAAACTGCTTTTTATGATTGCAACTGCTGTTGTGTCTTAATTTCCATTGACAATTCAGACCGTTTTCAACACTGTGCATGAAAGAGAGAAATTTTGTCCATACTGTGTCCAGTTTTACCCAGCTCTAGCAGGCTGAGCTTAATGATGTTTAGGGCTCTCTGCACTCATGAAGGTTTCTTCTGGACATCATGGTTCTGTTTGCATAATGATGCAGGGCATAGGTTTTCAGAAATCTCACCAAATCACCTCTATTTGCCTTGGCATCATGTGGCTGTCCATTTTCTATTAAACCAACAGAATGATTAACAGCACATAGGTGAAGGAGTCATGTAGTGGGGTTTTACGATCAAAGTATATTGCTTCACCTATGGTGAAGTAAACTGCACTGTTAGTCATTCTGCTGGTTTAATCAAACACTCTGCTATGGAAAATGGACTATCACACAATGCCAAGGCGAAGATTGCCCTGAAAAAGGGCTTTGGCCAGGTTCAACACCAGGTTCAATTGAGTGCTGTGGAAGCTTTCTTAGGTGCACGTAAGATTGAGTGTGTCTCTGTGAAACTTCTCTCTTTGAAAACGAGAGCAGTGAGCCCATCCTCCTTTCGCATTGTGAAGCTTTATTCAGGCAGAAGGCAGAGAGTGTAACTGAGATAAGGGACTGCAGCTCAGAAGCTGCTATGGCGGGGATCAAACCCTCATCCAAATAGGGTGTAGTGGCTGTAAATAACATTCAAAAACAACATTTAGCCACTGCCATAGCAAGAGTGAAATGGTTTCAATGCACATACCTGTCTTCCTTTGCTTGCATATGCTGTCCTAGATCCACTGGCTCTGGAGAATTGAAAAGTACATACGAAACAAACCAAAGTATCCAGACAGTCAATTTCTCAACGTGTCCAAAAGTGCATTGATGGGGCAATTAGTCAAAAATGCCGCAAAGTTCAATCAAACAACAGATGCGTGGTAGAAAAACTGTGCCGCTGTTCCATGCTCACTAGGACGCCATTCATTCTAACGGAAAAACATACCGCGTCTTGCATCCGCTCCCTTTGGGCGTCAATGGCCAAACAAAAATAAATCTGCCTCACAATTCCAAAACTATAACTAAGGAAGTTTTTCATCATAATTCATAAGCTTCAAAATTACTCACATGATTTCGGTCAAACAGAGTCTGCCCGGCAGACTGCGCCACATGTCAATCATATGACACCTCTCTTGTTCATATTTACTCTGTAATACATATTCTACAGTCCCCACCTGTGGACATTCCTCTCCCAGACCAGTTGGGTGTTTACCTATGGGAATTCAGAGTTTTATATCGACCGAGCCCTATCCTTAATCTAGAAACAATAACCCCCTCCTTTGTTTCTCCCTCTATCCTTCACCATTCCAACCTCTTTTTGTAATGAATGTAAATGCCTACCTTTTATCTCTCCATCGCCAGGTTGTTGCCATTTCTGTATATTTTCCCTCCAAATTATCCCCTTTCTCCCCATTTTACTGAATTTAATGTTGACATCACTGTCCTCTTTTTAATGTCTGCTTAGTCAGGGCATCCACATTTTTATTTCTCTTAATCCCAATATGAGCAGGCACCCAAATAAAAAGTCTGTAGCCCACCTGTGCACAGCCTGTACACTGCTGCCCCGTATCGCTGTATGGATCGTTATCTATCGGGGTAGATGCAGACGTGCATCTGGCGTGCGCAGCCTGAATAGATACAGTTGTGTATCTTGGTACGGCACTAGTATCTTGGCACGTGACCATGGGGTGCAGATATCCTGAGTTCTACGTTCTTTAGGACCCTGAAACTGCTAGGTGCGCAGCAGGGACAGTCCCGAGGGAATATCGGGTTAAAGTGAATGCAGTTTATGATATGCAGATGCAAACGAGCGTGTGTAGTGAGATGGCTTTACGTGCATGGGCGCATACATCACCACGTGCGATTCAATTACGGAGCTCACTGGGTGTACATATAAACACACCACAGCTAATCAGAGATTCTGCCATCAGGCTTCTCCTTAAAGCTTCAGTTAAACATCAGTGGAATCAACTGTTTCTACTGGTTGAGTGGGCACACACACCTGAGTTGGGCTCTACTGGCTGAGTGGGCACACACACCTGGGTTGGGCTCTACTGGCTGAGTGGGCACACACACCTGGGTTGGGCTCTGCTGGTTGAGTGGGCACACACACCTGGGTTGGGCTCTACTGGTTGAGTGGGCACACACACCTGGGTTGGGCTCTGCTGGTTGAGTGGACACACACACCTGGGTTGGGCTCTGCTGGTTGAGTGGGCACACACACCTGGGTTGGGCTCTACTGGCTGAGTGGGCACACACACCTGGGTTGGGCTCTACTGGCTGAGTGGGCACACACACCTGGGTTGCGTTGGCAGATCAGCCCAGGTCTTAAAGGTCTGCTCTCTCTCCATGGTGGGAGCTGAGACTGAGAGAGTGAGAGACAGAGAAGCATGCTGAAAAACTGAGCAGCTGGACAGCTGAAAAGTTCTCTCTCTGTTTGGTTTATTTTGTAGTTATTATCTTAGTTCATTATTTGTGACTGGAATCCATGAAGGGGACAGGTGAAGACTTTATTGTATTTGTTTTTTAATTAACTCTCTCGGCAAATAAAACGTTGGTGAAAACAGGGACTGCTGAATCAGCAATTCTCTCCCTCCCGGGGCATCTGACAATTGTCAATTTCATTTCCTTAGGGTTTACACCAACAGCGGTTACTGCTGTGATCCCCCACAACCCACAGTGGGACAGGGGGTCACAGAAACATGTTCTTTTGAAAATACGAAGGGAACCTCACGTGGTGCTGTTGGGGTCCTGACCTATGACATCACTGAAGACCGGAAGACGAAGGCAGTCAAGCGTCTGGCCATCATGTTCTCTGTACCTTTTGACTATGCTTCCTTTGAAAACTGGCTTGCTGTGGGTTTGTTTGACACTGCTCAAGCGTGTGATTCTTATCTGTATAATCTCATGTATAATAATGAAGGATCTTTCAAACGGGAGAAGGCGTCTGGTTCAGAAATCAGCTTCCAAAAAGACGAAAAGTTAATCTTGTTAGGAACCATGTCTCCTGCAGCTAAAGCAGAAATTAAAGTAGAACTCTGGGATAAAGACTAATTTGATTAATTAGATTAATTTTGAAAACAATGTGAGCTACTTTACATATTTGAAAAACATGTATTTTCATACCTTACCATTCCATACTATCTACAACCAGTTCAGTAAGCTGGCTAAATGTTACAAATCAATTACCTTAATATGAAGATATTCTGACTATGAGAATATTATCAATTAAATATATTTTAATATTTTAAGATCATGTAAACTAATTTTTCATAGAAATCTTAATGTCATTGTAAACAGCTGATGTAGCCGATGATTAAACAGCTTTTCATGATTGCAACTGTTTTTATGTCTTAAATTCCACTGACAATTCAGAGCATTTCCAAAACTGTGTTTGTGTCTGTGTGTGTGTGCGTGTGTGTGCGTGTGATAGTTGGGCACTGATTGGATGATTTGGCCTGGCTCGCAGTTGGCTTTCCAATTGATCACAAAGGTGTTGGATGGGGTTAAGTTCAGGGCTCTGTGCAGGCCAGTTGAGTTCTTCCACGCTGATCTTGACCAAACCATTTCTATACGGACCTCTCTGTGTGCCTGGGGGCATTGTCATGCTGAAACAGGTAAGGGCCTTCCCGAAACTGTTGCCCCAAAGTTGGAAGCACAGAATCATCTGGATGAAAAACTGGCTTTGATTCCCAGTTATCCTAACTCAAGGTTTCATTTTTAAGTTATTTCTTCATTATTTGTGTGAAGGTGAACACAGAGTAGTAGCTCATTTAGGGGGGAAGCAGCTCATTTGGAAGCTACCTTATGCTGCTGCTTATCTTGTTCTAATTCCCTTTTATGCTTTCCCATTATTATGCGTATTGTTTCCATTATACCAAATGCCACGGCTTTGCCTACATCCCACCAGAGGGCGCCATTGTAATGTTCTTTCTTTGTATCCGTGCCGTTTCTGCCTGTATTTGCCTCGTCGAGTTTATGATTGTACTATTGTTTCTGGTTCCTATTTGCACATGTGCCTTCGTTTAGTTCAGCGTTTCTGGGTTTTAATAATTGTTTGTTTGGTCTTTGTTTTCGCTTTCAAGCCATGGTCTCCGGTAAATTACTCCTGCATATGTTCTTGTGATTTATGCCTGTTTGTTGTTTTATTCTTTCAAAGTGAAAGTAAAACTACTGCTTCGCTTCACTTTCCCGGACTCAGTCTCTATACATTTGGGTTCTACTTTTGGGGGGGAAAAAAAAAACTGACACCTAGGGTGTTGGTGTCTTTTTTTTTTGTGGGTCACCCTGCAAATGCACTAATTTTTCAATATCAGAGGATCCATCTTCAGGGAATAGCGACTTTTAATGAATTATTGTGCATATAGGAATTCCATTTCTGCCAACATGATTCAGGGGAATAAGTATAACCTACATATCCTGCGCTGCCTTCCCTTTCAAAGGAACAGTAACGGAGAATTTCCCACCCATTTATTTATTATTATTTAATGTACCTTTTGCCTACTTATTATGAAGTTTATATTACTGTTACTTATTTCCATAAATATTTTTAGAGATTCCTGCTCCCTATTTACCAGCTGAGGGATTCACAGTCCTCCTTTTGCTAACACCCATCTGACTCATATCTAGACTCTGACTCATACCCTGTTGACAGGGATGTGTTTTTGAGTTCTGGAAGTTTCACTTTCAGTTCTATGTGTTGATCTAAATCCTGACTGGAAAGTCCCACATGTATGGTCTTTATTAAAATAGGCACTGAGAGATTCACTGGAATTTTAGAGAGAAAAGAGGTTAGAGAAAGGTCAAAAGTTTTTTAGATAGAGATGAGCTTTCTTAGGTTTTGGGAAATTTACTGCCATCTTTAGGGACTCTGACTCATATCCTGTAGTATCTCAATGCTGGCCTTTACACAGGCTTTTAGGCACGCGATGCCAGGAGAGGAAGACATCAGGGAGATCCAGTCTCTAATAGTTTCTCATTTCTCATTTAAAAAGTTCATAAAGTTGTTACTGAAGTAATTTTGTGGATGATTTGGAGATTCTGGAGGTTTAATTTTAGTTAATTTGTTTACAAAACTTAAAAGAAATCTTCGGTTATGTTTAGTCTGCAATGACGAATAAAAATTTGCTGGGTCTCCCTGCAATGTAAAAATGTACAGACAGTAGACAATGGATACAGTACATGCAATATAAACAATCTAGATGATATAATATTTTAAAATATAAAAACTATAATAGTTGTGTAAACAGTGTGCAATTTCTGTACACAGTATGTGATGACTCATATGAAGAAATCACATATCAGTGATTTGCTCTTATCACTCTGGATAAGAGCGTCTGCTACATGTCTGTAGTGTAATAGTGTCTGTGATACCAGTCATACTAAGAATGTGGTAAAAGCGAAATACTCTCCACCCTGCTGGATTATGGTCCACTGTCCTGCTGGTAGGTGGCTGTGCTGAGAATCCTGTTTGTGATGTAAATTGCTGGGCAGAGAGAATTGTCTCCTCATAGCGACCAGGTACAACACAGTGTATACATATAAGAGAGAGGATTTATTTCTGCAGAAGGAGTCCAGCAATGTCTCCCTTACGGCAGGATTTCTCTCTCTCTCTTCAGCCTGTTGTCTTATAAGGATGCTTTTTTTGAGGAGCGTTGATGTCAGATGTCTAACACAGCGAGATATTTTAGTTTGTCTTTAATTATTCCTGTTAGAGATATGTTGTTAGGTGTGGCAGTGAAATTCGGATTAAAGTCCAGAGTGAAGAGGAAAATATACAGGTACGTATCTATCCACATGGTCTGGTTAATCCTAAAGTATTAAGGGTTGTGGTATTATAGTTGGTTTATTCATAATTAGTAACAGGGAAATGAATATTTAAACAAAACTGACGTGGGGGGGGGGGGGGGGGGGGGGGGGGGGGGGGGTGGAGGAGGAGGCTCTCTGCATCTCGCCAGTGTTATTTTAACAATAGTACAGTAGTAAGTTCTTTCTCTGCTATGTAATACTAACTTTTTTTTCTTGTTTTTAGACATGCTCAAACCCTCTGATGCTGTCCTACCACATAAGCACGAGAGCCTGTCCCTGAAGTCCAGTGTATATCTGGAGTCTGAACAATAGAATCTCATGATCAGCAGTGTCGACAGCTGCACTTAGGCCACAAAGCACTAGTGTGGACACACACTGTCATTCTGACAGCAGTAGTAAATCATTTACAACCTTGATAAGAGAAGTTTCACTTTCAGTTCTATGTGTTGATTTAAATCCTACCTGGAAAGTTTCAAGGGTATGGGTTCAATTAAAATAGGCACTGAGACATTCACTGGTATTTTAGAGAGAAAAGAGGTTAAAGATACGTCAAAAGTTTTTTAGACAGAGATGAGGTTTCTTAAGTTTTGACAAAATTACTGCCATCTTTAGGGACCCTGACACATATCCTGTTGACAGGGATATGTTTTTGAGTTCTGGCCTAGCACAAGGAGAAAGTTTTTATCCATTTTGGTTGGGATTGGTTGAGGCAGGCATGTAGTTGGTTCTGAGGTTATAACCACTTTGATCAGCTCAGTCTGCTTCAGCAGGAATAAAACAGTGTAGTGTTTTGTGCTTTAATGTAGTATCTCAATGTTAGCCTTTACACAGGCTATTAGGCACGTGATGCCAGGAGAGGAAGACATCAGGGAGATCCCGTCTCTAATAGTTTCTCATTTCTCATTTTAAAAATTCATAGACTTACACATTTTGTTTTGTTATTTGTTTCGTACATTGCATCTATTTATACAGCTGGATATATACTGAAGCAATGCAGGTTAAGTACCTTCCTCAAGGGTACAACGGCAGTGTCCTACTTGGGAATCGAACTTGTGAACTTTAGGTTACAAGACCAGCTCCTTACGCATTGTACTACCCTACACATGTAAAAAGAAAATGTCACGTGTACTGGGTATTTTCACGTGCGACTGTACTGAATGCAGAGCTAAAGGCTACTGTCATGGCCGGCTTGTAAGCAATGGCAAAGCAGGGAAACCGCACGTTGAATGTTGGATTTTAAATAGCAATAAATTAATTTATTAACAAAGGCAGACAGAGTAGAGTGGGGCAGTAAGTATTGTCCGTAGCACACGCGGATGCTTGGATGTAAATGAGTGTGTACATGTGAGGTGTTGTTGGTGTAAGACAGAGAACAAACCAAGCAGCGAAAAGTAGCCCACGGCTCCAAACACAGGCACATAACGAAGGAAGGGAGGAGCACTGACAAAGGGAAAGGTGGGGTTCTTATTACCTTGGGTGCACCAAGCCAGGTGCACCCCATCAACAATGACGACTATAGCTCCACCTACTAATTAGGGAACAGCAGAATCATCACACTATGAGCAGGATTCTGACATGTTCTTTTCCAGATGGGGAGTGCAGTGGAGATGGCAACCTCCGTGGATCTGCTGGAGTGAAATTGTGGGGTGGGGTGGGGTGGGGTGGGGGGGGGGGCAGTGTGTCAGGGACACTGCTTAATTCGAGGCATGACTAGCCTTTCAGAGCACTTGATTGGTTGATGGATGTGAGTGCTACAGGTGGACAGTCATTAACACATGATGTTGGTGTTTTCTTAGGAGGACTTGAAGCAGAAGACAAGTTGAATATGTCCTTGTTTTATTATGTTCAGTTTATTTTATAGAGTACATTTTATTAAACTGTCATTTTTTTCACTTTAAAGTACATTGAGCTGCATGCTCCCTTTGAAGAAATGTGCTCTATAAACAAAGTTGCCTAACCCTAACCCTCAACATTTTATTTGCAGACAGATAGTGAGCACAAGGTTTTATTTTTAAAAAAAAAAAACAAATAAACAAAGATCTTCAAACTCTTTGTGGGTTTTGGGCATGAATAACAAAATTAAACAACAAGGTCAAAACAAACCAAATGCAGCGAAAGCTTTTCAACTTTCCACTTTTCAGTTGTGCTTTGTCTTCTTAGACCTGCTCTCTCTCAGTGTGTGGGTTCCCAGTCTCGCTCCTCACCGTGAGCAGACCTTTAAGCCCTGGGCTGATCTACCAACGCAACCCAGGTGTGCGTGCCCACTCAGTGAGTAGAGCCCAACCCAGGTGTGTGTGCCCACTCAGTGAGTAGAGCCCAACCCAGGTGTGTGTGCCCACTCAACCAGTAGAGCCCAACCCAGGTGTGTGTGCCCACTCAACCAGTAGAGCCCAGCCCAGGTGTGTGTGCCCACTCAACCAGTAGAGCCCAAACCAGGTGTGTGTGCCCACTCAACCAGTAGAGCCAAACCCAGGTGTGTGTGCCCACTCAACCAGTAGAGCCCAACCCAGGTGTGTGTGCCCACTCAACCAGTAGAGCCCAACCCAGGTGTGTGTGCCCACTCAGTGAGTAGAGCCCAACCCAGGTGTGTGTGCCCACTCAACCAGTAGAGCCAAACCCAGGTGTAGTTCAGTTCTAAAACATACCGACAGCCAATGAAGAGAACCTAAAATAAGACACATGATCACATCACTTGGTTTTCATTAAAAGCCTTGCAGCAGAGTTTCAGATGACTTGGAAGACATTGTAAAGTTTTCACATGTAAAGAAATTTCTCCCAGACTCCCAGATTTGGATACCAATTTGGAATGTAGTTTTAGATGACCAAGCACTAACTGGATATGGCAAAAGAAATTGCTGAGGGGCATCACCAAGGATTTCTGTTTTATGAGAGTTTAGCTGCACATTTCTTTGAAATCCACTTTTAAATATCCGAAAGACAGTCCTGAATTGTAGCCAATATTTTATTTATAATTTGGCACACCTGACTTTACTAATTAGCAGCTCAACAAGATGTGCTTTGTTAGGGTTGGGGTGAAAACATATTGGAGGGTAGATCTCAAGGAACAGGGTTGGTTACCACTGGTCTATAGGATATAATCACTGTGACACCATCTTGTAAAGTAGTGTTCAACAGAAAGAGGGGGGAAATTATCCACCCAAAATTCTCTCTTACCTGCCTGGTACATAAATTATCCAAGAACTAGAAACATTTCATCAGTATTTTTATTTAATTTTAGTTCATTTTAAAAGTGTTTTTTTTGACACGTAGTTTCCATCTTAGTTTTAGTTTGTGATGATAACCTTGTTAAAGTCCCCCCCCTTTGACCACATGGGGCACAACTGACACCTGGAGGTCACAGATGAGATGTCCACTGCGTGCAGAGTAGCAGGATCGTGATTGCTGGCATAGTGAGCTGCTAATTAAATATCCTCAAGGCCAATAAAGCCCAGAATGGCCTGAATGGATTTTGAGGAGCTGACCCAAATATTTACTTTCAGATAAGAAGGTGGAGGCACTCCATGGACAAAAAAAATGCTTTTCTCTTCTTTTAAATTTTCCCAGTGTACTTTATTCTATATAAACAGAGCAGTTTTGGCGAAAGCCCTTTTTCAGGGCAATCTTTGCCTCTGTTTGCCTTGGCATTGTGTGATAGTCCATTTTCCATCACAGAGTGGTTTGATTAAACCGGCAGAAACCAGCATCGGTGAAGCAATATACTTTGATCGTAAAACCCCACTACGTGACTCCTTCACCTATGTACTGTGTAAGAGAAAAACAAGAAATTGTTCTTTACATACACTTACCTGCATTTGTATAACCAAAAGAAATCATTTAAGCTGTTTTATTGTGTAACCGAGAAGTATTGGGAGCGCATAGCCCCTCCCACACATTTTCCTGTTTTTCCACAGGAACTCTCTTCTTCGTTATAAAGTTACTGTGACTTGCTTTGTCTAGTGGAACTCAGCGTTTCACGTAAACAAGTCCGTTTCTCAGAATTCATCAAATGTTTTCAATCAGTCAGGGACGAGCTACCTTTCACCTATTTTTAACTGTATAAAGTGAGAGACTTTACAACTGTTCAGAGAGCCTTCATTCAGAGACGTTGTTGGTCTGTGTGAATTCCTCTATTCGGCCGAACAAAGGCATGGTCTGTTGGACTCTTCTCATCGCTCGGGGGAAATTAAGTGATTTCCACCACATCTGGTAATCATACTGTTGGTTTACTAGAAAATGGACAATCATAGGATGCCAAGACAATGATGCGTGGCTCCAGCCTACCCTTTATAAAGTATTACTGACTGACTAAATGGTCATTGTAGAGTTTACATACACAGGTAGGTGAATGTATAAGTCTGTAAGGAGGCTTGTGTGTGGAATGCTAAGATATCTTCAGTCATTTGTATTCTGATTATTTTTTATTATTTTTAAACCTTATGTTATTTTTTTCTATTTAATTTTATTAGGGTTTACACCTCCAGCGAATACAGGTATGTATTTGTTCCTGGTTTTTTCATCCCACAGGTTCCTATTGGAAACTGCCATCTTCAACACAAAGTTATAGCAACAAGTTATAATTTTTGTCATTTAAGAAACCAAACAATATATAATTTCAAATGGTCTGTCAAACATCTGAACATCAGGAAAATTATAATGTTGGGCTGATGATGGTCATCTCTGCTTTCTTGAAAAGGTAAAACCAACTTTACTTGAAATGCATTTTTTCCTCTGTTTAGAGAACAACTAACAAATTACATTTTTTATATGTATTTCATATTTAGCTGATGAGAGTTTTGTGGTTCTTTCTCACTCACAGAAGCAAAATAAACGGTAGAAAAGTATTTGTTAATGAGAGCTTGTTTGTTCCTATTCTCCTTTAGTTAACGCTAATTTAATCTGTTCAAATTCTGTACTACAGGTGGCTAGAGTAACTTCATGCAATGGAAAAAAACTGGCTTTGCTTCCCATTTCTCCTAACTCGATGATTTTGTGCCTTTAAAATGAAACTGAAACTGAATTAGATTTACTCGGTAATTTTAGGTAATTTGTGAGTGAGACTCATTTATTATTTTGCCTTTACTGTTTTTATGTTGATTAAAAAATGCGTTTGTAAGTCATATGATCAGCGCTCGAGGTACAACTCGGTTGTTTTAATTCACAAAAAAAAAAAAGAAGATGTGCGGGTCGAACTCAATGTGCTTGTGTTAATACACTGGTGCGGAAATATCTGTGAATAGGAGTACTGAAATTGCCTTTGAATTGGGGCTACTTTGGAAGAGTGTAATTGTGACAGTAACGCATTTCTAAGTTTCAAAACTGAGAGACACTGAATGTGTTTTTGTGATATTATTGAGCTGTGCATTGAAACAACGTAGTTTTGTCTTTTAGTTTTCACGGTGTTCAGTGAGGCTTGATGCTTTGGTGGAAGAATTAATGCACACGAACATCAGTATGAAGCGTGGACTCGTTAATGACTGGACGTGTAGTTAGAGGCCTGTAGTTCCTGGGGTCAGTAGAACACCGTTTCGCACACTGGTGTCATGATGCATTGATTCTAATAGTCAGGTATTTCTCTTGTTGTTACAGACTTGGTCAGCGGTCGTGCACTGCCTCAGAATCCTCTTCTCTCTGAATCTCAGCCATGGCGGACATAGCTGCAGCTGTTGCAGGAGTGGCATCGGCTACCATTTCTGGTGCTGCTCTGGTAAATGACATCATGCAGCAGTACACCGACACATCCGACAGAAGTGTCTCCATTCATCTAACCAACAACTGCAAAGCAAAAATCCTCGTAAATCCACAGTGAGTTCATTATAATTCATTGTAAATGAAAAGAGACTCAACGGTCTGACCTGTTATCTAAAGAACATTTAGGAAACAGTGTTTGTTCATTTGATGTTTGGGCATTTGGGGACTGGCATGTTGTAGGGCTACATTACATTACATTACATTTATTTGGCAGACACTTTCATCCAAAGCGACGTACAAAAAGTGCATTTCATGGTCATAGACAACTGCTAAACACAGGTTCAGGCAGGTACAATACTTATTTTGTACAGCTATTTCTAGCCAAGAACACAGTTTAGTTCACACAGTGAACACTATTCAGACCTAACCTCTGCAAAGCCAACTAGGCAGAAGAATAAGCTACAGCATTAGGACAAATACAAATTACCAAAAAGTGTTGGGATGGGGCAACATGTAACAAGTGTCATAAAAGGGGGGGGGGGGGGGGGGGGGGGGGGTGGGGTACGGAGGTGGGGGGGGGGGCCCGATTTTAGAGTGAAATATACAGCGTGGTGGTTAGTCTAGGTATAGTCTGAAGAGATGAGCCTTCACGCCACGGCGGAAGATGGGTAGTGAGGGGGAGGTTCGGAGGGGGACGGGGAGTTCGTTCCACCACTGGGGAGCTAGGGTGGAGAAGCTCTGTGATCCCTTTGGGCGGGTGGGAGGGGTTACAAGGCGTCCTGCTGCCGCAGAGCGGAGTGGTCGAGCAGGCACATAGAATCGGGTCATGTCCTGCAAGTAGATGGGGGCTGTCCTGTTGGCAGCAGTGTAGGCAAGGGTCAGTGCTTTAAACCGGATCCTGGCAGCGACCGGTAGCCAGTGGAGTGATCGCAGCAGAGGAGTGACGTGGGAGAATTTGGGAAGGTTGTAGATGAGTCGGGCAGCGGCATTCTGAATCATCTGTAGTGGCCGTATGGCACAAGCTGGCAGGCTTGCAAGGAGAGAGTTGCAGTAATCAAGGTGAGAGGTCACCGTAGCCTGGACGAGCAGCTGGGTGGAGTGCATCATCAGGTATGGTCGAATCCTTCTGATGTTGTGCAGAAGGAATCTGCAGGACCGTGATGTTGCCTTGATGTGCTCCTTGAGGTCCAGTTGGTCATCCAGGACCACCCCCAAGCTCTTGGCAGAGTGAGAGGCAGTCACTGTGGTGCCATCAACCGTGATTGAGAGCTCACAAAGTAACAATCCAATTGGTGTATCCACTCCCCCCACTCCCCCCCTACACTATTATAGTAAGAACACTCAAGTTAATTTGATTTTCTTTTGTGTGAATGCCTCTTTTACTGCAAAGATTCTCTCTCTTTAGCCATTTGTCAAATAAGGGTGCATTTTATGAGGAGCGTTAACATTATTTAAAAAAAAATTTTTTTTAGTTTGCCCTTAATTATTAATTATTAATTATTGCCCTGAATTATTGTTGTGGTGGGACTTGGTCTGGCAGACAGACAGCCTGGAGCCACACCTACTCAATGAGTGGGCACACACACCTGGGTTGGGCTCTACTGGTTGAGTGGGCACACACACCTGGGTTGGGCTCTACTGGTTGAGTGGGCACACACACCTGGGTTGGGCTCTACTGGTTGAGTGGGCACACACACCTGGGTTGGGCTCTAGTGGGTGAGTGGGCACACACACCTGGGTTGGGCTCTACTGGCTGAGTGGGCACACACACCTGGGTTGGGCTCTACTGGCTGAGTGGGCACACACACCTGGGTTGGGCTCTACTGGTTGAGTGGGCACACACACCTGGGTTGGGCTCTGCTGGTTGTGGGCACGCACACCTGGGTTGCGTTGGCAGATCAGCCCAGGTCTTAAAGGTCTGCTCTCTCTCCATGGTGGGAGCTGAGACTGAGAGAGTGAGAGACAGAGACATGATTGAAGGAGACACACTGCTGAAAACTGAGAAGCTGGACAGCTGAAAATTTTTCGCTGTGTTTGGTTTATTTTGTAGTTATTATCTTAGTTCATTATTTGTAACTGGAATCCATGAAGGGGACAGGTGAAGACTTTATTGTATTTGTTTTTTAATGAACTCTCTCGGCAAATAAAACGTTGGTGAAAACAGGGACTGCTGAATCAGCAATTCTCTCCCACCCGGGGCATCTGACAATTGTCAATTTCATTTCCTTAGGGTTTACACCAACAGCGGTTACTGCTGTAACCCCCCACAACCCACAGTGGGACAGGGGGTCACAAAAACATGCGCTTTTGAAAATATGATGGGAACCTCACGTGGTGCTGTTGGGGTCCTGACCTATGACATCACTCAAGACCGGAAGACGAAGGCAGTCAAGCGTCTGGCCATCATGTTCTCTGTACCTTTTGACAATGTTTCCTCTAAAAACGTGTTTGCTGTGGGTTTGTTTAGCACTGCTCAAGCGTGTGATTCTTCTTTGTATAATATCATGTCTAATAGGGCAGGATCTTTCAAACGGGAGAAGGCATCTGGTTCAGAAATCAGATTCCAAAGCAAAAAGTTAATCTTGAGAGGAACCATGTCTACTGCGGCTAGAGCAGTAATTAAAGTAGAACTCTGGTGTTAAAAACTAATTTGATTAATTAGATTCATTCTGAAAACAATGTGAGCTACTTTACATATTTGAAAAACATGTATTTTCAAACCTTACCATTCCATACTATCTACAACCAGTTCAGTAAGCTGGCTAAATGTTACAAATCAATTACCTTAATATGAAGATATTCTGACTACGAGAATATTATCAATTAAATATATTTTAATATTTTAAGATCATATAAACTAATTTTTCATATAATTCTTAATGTCATTGTAAACAGCTGATGTAGCCAATGATTAAACAGCTTTTCACGATTGCAACTGTTTTTATGTCTTAATTTCCACTGACAATTCAGAGCATTTACAAAACTGTGTTTGTGTCTGTGTCTGTGTGTGTGTGTGTGTGTGTGTGTGATAGTCAGGCGCTGATTGGGTAATTTGGCCTGGCTCGCAGTTGGCTCTTCAATTGATCCCAAAGGTGTTGGATGGGGTTGAGGTCAGGGCTCTGTGCAGGCCAGTTAAGTTCTTCCACACTGATCTTGACCAAACCATTTCTATATGGACCTTTCTGTGTGCCTGGGGGCATTGTCATGCTGAAACAGGAAAGGGCCTTCCCGAAACTGTTGCCACAAAGTTGGAAGCACAGAATCATCTGGATGAAAAACTGGCTTTGATTCCCATTTATCCTAACTCGAGGTTTCATTTTTAAGTTATTTCTTCTTTATTCGCGTAAAGGTGAACACAGAGTAGTAGCTTATTTAGGGGGGAAGCAGCTCATTTGCTGCTGCTTATCTTGTTATAATTCCCTTTTATGCTTTCCCATTATTACATATATTATTTCCATTGAACCAAATGCCATGGCTTTGCCTACAGCCCACCAGTGGGCGCCATTGTTATGTTCTTTCTTTGTATCTGCGCCATTTTTGCCCATATTTCCTCGTTGAGTTACGATTGTACTATTGTTTCTGGTTCCTATTTGCACATGTGCCTTCGTTTAGTTCAGCGTTTCTGGGTTTTAATAATTGTTTGTTTGGTCTTTGTTTTCGCTTTCAAGCCATGGTCTCCAATAAATTACTCCTGCATATGTTCTTGTGATTTATGCCTGTTTGTTGTTTTATTCTTTCAAAGTGAAAGTAAAACTACTGCTTCGCTTCACTTTTCCAGACTCAGTCTCTATACATCTGGGTTCTACTTTTGGGGAAAAAAAACTGACACCTAGAGTGTTGGTGTCTTTTTTTCAGGTTACCCTGCAAATGCACTCATTTTTTCAATATCAGAGGATCCATCTTCAGGGAATAGCGACTTTTAGCGAGAATTATTGTGAAAACAGGAATTTCAATTCTGCCGACATGATTCAGGGGAATCAGTATAACCAACATATCCTGCGCTGCTTTCCCTTTCGAAGGAACAGTAACGGAGGATTTCCCACCCATTTATTTATTATTATTTAATGTACCTTTTGCCTACTTATTATGTTGTAAGTTTATATTACTATTACTTATTTGCATAAATATTATTAGAGATCCATGTTCCCTATTTACCAGCTGAGGGATTCAGTCCTTATTTTGCTAACACCCGGTGTTCAGTGTTTAGACAATGTCATTGTGCACCAGTCCACATCACTGCAGAAAATCAGAAATGATAGATTTATGAGAGGAGTTTGGACTCCCAGAATCACTTGGGGGACCCAAACCTTCCTTTAACCCCCGCTTTCACACTTCCACAAATGTGACCATATTCTAAACTTTTACACAGTTATTATAATCATGTTATCAAATATAAAACAATAATACAGTACTGTTTGTGCCTACCAGACAAATAGAACAAGACAAAAACAACTTTGTCGGGTGTTTCCCCACCTTGTAATAGTGTCTGTGATACCAGTCAGTGGGTTGCTATCTTGCATAGTGAAACTGAAACTCTTAGACTGTTGCCCCACCTGGCAAAGGTATCAAGGTGATAGCAAGGTAATGTTTTACTGTGTACATAACCTTGTAATTTTATTATTCTTTATTCCCTTGTGCATTTACTGACAAACAGCTCAGCATACTAAGGATGTGGTAAAAGCAAATACTTTACATCCTGCTGGATTTTGGTCCACTGTACTGCTGGTAGGTGGCCACGCTTAGAATCCTGTTTGTGATGTAAATTGCTGGGCAGAAAGAATTCTCCCCTCATAGCGACCAGGTAAAACAAGGTGTATCCATACAAGAGAGAGGATTTATTTCTGCAGAAAGAGTCCAGCAATGTCTCCCTTTCTGCAGAAACCCTCTTTCTTCAGCCTGTTGGCAAATAAGGGTGCATTTTTATGAGGAGCAATGATGTCAGATGTCTAACACAGCGAGATATTTTAGTTTGTCTTTAATTATTCCTGTTAGAGATATGTTGTTATGTGTGGCAGTGGAATTCAAATTAAAGTCCAGAGTGAAGAGGAAAAGATGCAGGTACGTATCTATCCACATGTTCCGGTTAATCCTAAAGTATTAAGGGATGTGGAATTATAGTTGGTTTATACATAATTGGTAACAGGGAAATTAATATTTAAACAAAACTGACAGTGAGAGAGAGGGGGGGGGGGAGAGAGAAGGTTCTCTGCATCTCGCCAGTGTTATTTTAACAATAGTACAGTAGTAAGTTCTTTCTCTGCTATGTAATATTAACATTTTTTTTCTTGTTTTTAGACATGCTCAAACCCTCTGATGCAGTCCTACCACATAAGCATGAGAGCCTGTCCCTGAGGTGCAGTGTAATTCTGGAGTCTGTCCAATAGAATCTCATGATCAGCAGTGTCGACAGCTGCACTTCGGCCATGAAGCACTAGTGTGGATACACACTGTCATTCTGACAGCAGTAGTAAATCATTTACAACCTTGATAAGAGAAGTTTCACTTTCAGTTCTATGAGTTGATTTAAATCCTGACTGGAAAGTTTCAAGGGTATGGGTTCAATTAAAATAGGCACTGAGACATTCACTGGTATTTTAGAGAGAACAGAGGTTAAAGATACGTCAAAAGTTTTTTAGACAGAGATGAGGTTTCTTAAGTTTTGACAAAATTACTGCCATCTTTAGGGACTCTGACACATATTCAGTTGACAGGGGTGTGTTAAGAAGTTCTAGCCTAGCACAAGGAGAAGGTTTTTAACCATTTTGGTTGGGGTTGGTTGAGGCACGCGTGTAGTTGGTTTTGAGGTTATAACCACTGTGATCAGGTCAGTCTGCTTCAGCAGGAATAAAACAGTGTAGTGTTTGGTGCTTTAATGTAGTATCTCAATGCTGGTCTTTACACAGGCTTTTAGGCACGTGATGCCAGGAGAGGAAGACATCAGGGAGATCCGGTCTCTAATCGTTTCTCATTTAAAAAGTTCATAAAGTTATTACTTCAGTAATTATGAGGGTGATTTGGAGATTCTAGAGATTGGGGTTAGGTTTACAGTTAGAATCAGTTTTCTTTTGTTTACAGTATTAAAAATAAATCTTGGGTTCTTCTTTCCAGGCAAAGCTTTCATGTAGCAAAAAAAAAAAAAAAATTAGAAATGAATCTAAAAAAATATGAATTCATATTTATAACACATTACACGTGCCTACACACAGGTAAGTACCATAAATTAAAATCTGTTTTATTTGTATTGACTTTAAACAACATGACACAACATTTGCACATCTTCATGAAATGAAGTTGGTCTGATAACATTTCCCTGTACATCACAAAAATCCTTATTAGCATCATTCACTCACATCTAAATGAATTGTTTCTGAGCCATTTAAAGCATCTTTATGAGCCCTTACTGTTCACACTGAATTGTTCAAAAGAATAGTTTTGCTTGCAATGTTTAGTTTCTTTTTGAATATACTGGTGTCTTGTTTATGAGTATAATGACTGTTCCTATCAATGTAGGGGGCAAAGTACCATCTAAGTGTGATTGAGTGAACATACTGTGTAGATAACGGCATAACTAAAACAACAAAGTAAACCAAACGCAGCGAAGGCTTTCAGCTTTTCACTTTTCAGTTGTCCAGCCTTTCAGCTGGGTCCTCTTGTGCTTTGTTAAGATTAAGACAAACCTGTATTGAACCCCGGAGGGAAATTCAGACTCACTGTCTCTCAGGGAGTCCCAGCTTCTCACTCTGGAGAGTTAACAGACCTTTAATCCCTGAGATGATCGGCCAACGCAGCCCTGGGGTATGTGCCAGCTCTATGAGTAGAGCCCAACTCAGGTACGTGTGCCAGCTCTATGAGTAGAGCCCAACCCAGGTGTGTGTGCCAGCTGTATGAGTAGAGCCCAACCCAGGTGTGTGTGCCAGCTCTATGAGTAGAGCCCAACCCAGGTGTGTGTGCCAGCTGTATGAGTAGAGCCCAACCCAGGTGCGTGTGCCAGCTGTATGAGTAGAGCCCAACCCAGGTGCGTGTGCCAGCTGTATGAGTAGAGCCCAACCCAGGTGCGTGTGCCAGCTGTATGAGTAGAGCCCAACCCAGGTGTTTTTCTAGGCCGCCATGAAAGTATATAAAGTTTCATCAACTGCCTAAATTGTCATCACAGAGGGCACAGTGCACAGGTAGGTGAGTGCATATATCTGTAAGGAGACTCGTGTATTCTGACTTGTCTCTTATTATTGTTTAACCTTTATGTTATTTTTTCCTATTTTATATTATTAGGGTTTACACCTACAGCAAACACTGGTATGTATTTGTTCCTGGTTTTTTCATCCCACAGGTTCCTACTGGAAACTGCCATCTTTAACACAAAAAAAACAACATATATATTTTGTCATTTAAGAAACCAAAAAGTATTTAGCTTTCAAATGGTTGGTGAAACATCAGGAACATCAGGAAAATGATAATGTTGGGCTGATGCTGGTCATCTCCCTTTCTTACAGCAAAGAGGGATGTTGGGCTTTTGCTTCCAGTTTAGTTTTGCTGCCTGTATGTCAGAAGTATTCATTTCTTAATCATACGGGACTGAGCATTCTAATTCTGGATTATCAAAAGGCACAACCGACTTTGCTAGAAATGAATTTTGTCCTCAGTTTACAGCACGGCTAGCCAATTATATTTTTTTATATTTAGCCAGTTTTTGTGTTTTTTCCTCACTCACAGGAGCAAAATGAACTTTAGAAAATTATTTGTTAGTGAGCAAGCCAGCTTGCTACTATTGTCCTGCAGTTAACAATAATTTTTTCCTCACCTCTGGGTGCTATGGAGACACCTTCCTGTGCTACAGAGAGCTAGTTCAACTTCACGTGGTGGTCAAAGGTGAGTTACATACGCAGTGGTGAAGCATGCTTTTCTGGGTATGTGCCAAAATTATGGAACAATTTACCACAAGAAATAAGACAAGCTCCATCCATTGTAAATTTAAATCTCAGCTGAAAATTAACCTTTAAGATGGCTTTTATGTAATTATTGCTGATTTTATTATCTTTTATTTTTATTATTTTATCCATGTATTTGCTGCCTCTGTGTATTTTATTATTTTTATTGTATCATCTCTTTTATTCCACTGTGAAGCACTTTGAGTTGCTTCATTCTGTACGAAAGGAGCTCTACAAATAAAATTAATTATTATTATTATCATAATTGGGGACTACTGCATTATTAATCATCTTCAGTTCTGTTTCATATTCAAGAGAACTGAACAGACTGCAAATTAAGAAACCCTAAAAAATAAATTAGTTTCTTCATTAACTGAAGGCTAAACAGGTGCTTTACAACATGTGAGTTTGGGAATGTTTACTTAAATGTTTATAAAATGTTTCAGAAAATACTGTGTGTTTTGTCTATTAAAACAGTGAGAAAGTAAGTATATAAAGGATACAAATTTTTTTGAGGAGGTTGTCCATTCTTCCAGATTCAACAGCAGGGTATAATATTAAATAATAAATACATTACAAACATTTTGTAAAAACATGTTACAAGGCATGTGAGGCAAGCTAATGGGTCTGTAGTATCTGAGCTCAGTAGAATGCCTTTCCCCACACAGGTGTCATGATGCATTGATTCTAATAGTCAGGTATTTCTCTTGTTGTTACAGACTTTGTCAGCGGTCGTGCGCTGCCTCAGAATCCTCTACTCTCTGAATCTCAGCCATGGCGGAACTGAAAACAGCAGCTGAGAAGATTGTCGCCTCCGCAAGTAGAAGTGTTTCCATTCATCTGTCTAACTGGACAGAAAACATCTTGATAAAGCCACGGTGAGTTCATTAGATTTGAAACTGTAATCGAAACTATGATTTGCCATTAAAAATGACATTTAGGGAAAAGTGTATTGAGTTAATTTGATGTTTGGTCATTTTTGACTTGGCAATCCAACTGGTGTATTTTTCAATTGATGTATTGTATAAGTCCTAAAGCAGGGGTGCCCAATACGTCGATCGACCAGTCGATTGCAGAGACCATGCTGGTAGATCGCCATGACATTTAAAAAAATGTATCTAATTCTTCATATTTCCATCCCATTTCCCTATAGATTCTGCCTGACAGACAGGTATGCTTTATTGACGTGAAATTTGGCCAATCTGCTGCTGTTCAGAACTTTGTTACATTAGTGTGTCCATTCATTCATGGTATGGTCATGTATATGTCAATATTACACGACAGCAACACAATTAGTTGCATTTTATGTGGGGCAGAGCAGTTGTGGTGACACAATAAATTGGGTCCATTTTAGGCAGGGAATTTCTCTTTAAATATCTGACAGATAATGGTGTAAATCTAAAAGCTGGGATTTTGTCCAGATATAATGATTTTACTTTTATGCCAATACAGGTTTCTATACATAATTCTATACATATAATTCGGCTTATATTTTTACGTGATAGTAACAAACTTTGCTAATGCAATTGGTGCAGGGCAATCATGATGGTGAAACGACCTGGTCCATTTTAGGTTTTGCTTTCAATATCTGATGGACAATGCTTTTTAAAATCTTTTAAAAAATATATATTTTCATGGGCTTTTCAGCTTTATTGGATAGGCCAGTGTAGAGAGACAGGAAGAACGGGGAAGAGTGGGGGAGACATGCAAAAATGTCAAGCGGTCGGATTTGAACCGCCGATGTCGTGGCTCGCAATGAGCATGCGGTTAGTGCTCTACAGCCTATGCCACGAGAAACCCATGCTTTTTAAAATCTAAACTGGGATTTTCTTTGCCAACAAATGATGCTAGTCTAACCATTTTACTTTTATGCCAATACAGCTAGCCTACAATTCTATTTGATTTTAGAAATAGAAGCTACACACATGGTCCTGGAAAAAGTATAGTAGGCTAGTTAAGCTTGTTGCTCTGCCCAACACTATACAGAACTCCACTACACACACACACACACACACACACACACACACACAAATGTTGGCTAGTGGTTGTACGCAGTATTATTAAGTAGACTCAAAAAATAAATAGTTGGATTTATTAAATAAATAAAATTGTTGTATTTGCTTAATGAAATTATATACATATTGCACGCAATTAAGTATATGCAGCAATTATTAGTTTGTCCTATTGTTCTCAATCAGATTGCATGCAGCCACTGTCCAACGATTTATTTATTTATTTTTTCTGGTTACACTACCACCCCACAACCCGCCCCCCCGTAGTAGATCACATTCTGCTGTCTATTGAAAAAGTAGATCGCAAGCCAAAAAAGTTTGGGCACCCCTGTCCTAGACCATTAATGTAAGAACAAGAAAAGCGTGTCACCCTTTCTGGAGCTGTGCGATAAAGCGTGTTTATTGCAGAGATCTCACACAGCAAGGTATTTTATTTTGTTTTTAATTAGTCGTGTTCAAGATGTAATGTCAATTATATTTTCTTAGGGTTTACACCGAGAGTGGATACTGCTGTGGTGCCCCACAACCCACGGTAGAAAGGGGGGCCGTAGCAACATGCAGTTTTGCGAAAAGAAATGTAGGCCCATTTGGTGCTGTTGGGGTCCTGACTTATGACATCACTGAAGACCAGGAGGAGAAAGCAGTCGAGCGTCTGGCCATCATGTTCTCTGTACCTTTTGACCACAATATCTTTAAGAACTGGTTTGCTCTGGGTTTGTTCGAAACTACTCAACCCTGTAACGAGGCTCTATATGAGCGCATGTATAAATATAATGAACAGGAATTCAAAAGAGGAAAGGGATCGGGTTCAGAAATCAGATACAAAGGCAAAAGGTACACTCTGACAGGAACCATGTCTTCTGGTGGAAATGCAGAAATCAAAGTAGAACTCAGGAATAAAGAGATAAAATGAGATCAATTTGATAAATTCTGAAAACAAACATTGGGGCTCATTCACAAAACTTTTCTTAAATTATTCTTACTTCTGTTCTTTAAAATGGGCCTAAAAAAACAATATGAGATTCATGACACGTGCAGACCTTTGTTTTTGTGCATATCCCACGTGCATGAGATGATGAATGCTGACTGTTTGTAAATTTTATGCACATTCTTTTTCATGTGATTTGCAAAAGGAAACAGCCAGGAACAAATACAAATAAGAAAAAAAAAGATGAATGCCGAAATGATCCTGGAAACGTTCTTACGCACAGTTTATGTTTGAATGCAATCGTACACATTTTTTGTGAATGAGGCCCAATGTGAGCTGCTATCCGTAGCTGGTAGAATGTCTTACCATAGCAGACTGCATACTGCTTACAAACAGGTCAGTAAACTGGGTAAATGTTTCAGGCTAATTACTTCACATGAACATATTCTATCTGAGCACAAGCATATAATCAATTCAATATATTTTTAAGATCAAATAAATAAGTAAATGTTAAACATATAATTGTTAATGTCATTGTGAACATCTGATGTAGCCAATAAATAAACCGCTTTTATGATTGAAACTGTTTCTGTGTCCTCATTTCCGCTTGAGAATTGACAGCATTTCCAAGGCTGTGTGTCTGTGTGTGTGACAGTGAATGTGTGGAATTCTGCACAGACTGCTTAATTATGCCTTGCATGTGTCTGCATACATAATGTCCACAAGAGAACCTTCATGCGTACAGAAAACCCTGAACATCATTCAGCTCAGCCTGCTAGAGCTGGTTATGTGGAGGTGTTGCACGTTTGAGGACTGAGCGCAAACCCCCAAAGTGGAAAGTGTTGTACACTTCTAGAATAACATTTAAGCAGTGGTTAGTGGTTAGTGTGTTCCGTTAGATGAACTGAAGATGGACGTACGTGACGAACGGCATGTGTCTAAGTCGTGTTCTTGCTGATAAGCGTAACATCTGTGGTTTATCTATCTATGCTGACCTATTTTAAAATGTCTTGTTTTCAACCATCTCATCTCTGGGGGATTTGTTCATATATGAAGAAGTACTACACACGGAGCGTGTGTTTTAGTACTACATGCAGAGCATATGTTTTAGTACTACACGCAGAAAGATATTTAGGTTTGTCCTTAACTATTCCTGTTCAAGATGTAATGTCCATTATTTTTTCTTAGGGTTTACACCTACAGTGGTTTGTTCGAAACTACTCAAGCCTGTGATGACGCTCTATACAATATCATGTATTATAAGGAAGAGAAATTTTTCAGAAGAGAAAGGGCAACTGGTTCGGAAATCTGCTACCCAGGTGAAAAGTTCACCTTAAGGGGAACCATGTCTCCTATTAGAAATGCAGAAATGAAAGTAGAACTCTGGGATAAAGACGAATGTGATCAATAATGTGAGTGACTATCTATAGCTCAAAATGTATTTTTACAGTATATCTTACCATAGCAGACTGTATACTTCCTACAACCAGGTAAGCAATTTAGCTTAATGTTGCAGTCCATAAGATCATGGACACATATTCTTTCTGAGCACAAGCATGTAATCAGTTACATATTTTATATTTTAAATACTAAATAAACTAAATTTTACAGCAACACCAGCTTTTTTTTTCCTGTTTCCTGCCACTTCAAAAGGTTAAAAGATCCTAAGACTAAACTAAATGTTAAGCATACAATTTTGAATGTCCTTGCTAACAGCTGATGATTACAATGAATAAACTGCTTTTTATGATTGCAACTGGTGTTGTGTCTTAATTTTGTCCATACCGTGTCCAGTTATGCCCTGCATCATTTTGCAGACAGACCCATGATGCCCAGAAGAACACCTTCATGAGTGCAGAGAACCCTAAACATCATTAAGCTCGGAGCCTGTTAGAGCTGGGTGAAAATTTTTAGAAATCTTTGCAAACACCAGGTTCAAGTGAGTGCTGTGGAAGCTTTCTTAGGTGCGATTGAGTGTGTCTCTGTGCAACTTTTTGAAAACAAGGGCAGAGAGCCCATCCTCCTTTCACATTCCTGGTGTTTTTCTAGGCCGCCACAAAAGTATATAAAGTTTCATCAACTGCCTAAATTGTCATTACAGAGGGCACAGTGCACAGGTAGGTGAGTGCATATATCTGTAAGGAGACTTGTGTATTCTGACTTGTCTCTTATTATTGTTTAACCTTTATGTTATTTTTTCCTATTTTATTTTATTAGGGTTTACACCTACAGCGAACACTGGTATGTATTTGTTCCTGGTTTTTTCATCCCACAGGTTCCTACTGGAAACTGCCATCTTTAACACAAAAGAAACAGTATATATATTTTGTCATTTAAGAAACCAAAAAGTATTTAGCTTTCAAATGGTTGGTGAAACATCAGGAACATTAGGAAAATGATAATGTTGGGCTGATGCTGGTCATCTCCCTTTCTTACAGCAAAGAGGGATGTTGGGCTTTTGCTTCCAGTTTAGTTTTGCTGCCTGTATGTCAGAAGTATTCATTTCTTAATCATACGGGACTGAGCATTCTAATTCTGGATTATCAAAAGGTACAACCGAATTTGCTTGAAATTAATTTTGTCCTCAGTTTACAGCACGGCTAGCCAATTATATTTTTTATATTTAGCCAGTTTTTGTGGTTTTTCCTCACTCACAGGAGCAGAATAAACTTTAGAAAATTATTTGTTAGTGAGCAAGCCAGCTTGCTACTATTGTCCTGCAGTTAACGATAATTTTTTCCTCTCTAATTCTGGGTGCTATGGAGACACCTTCCTGTGCTACAGAGAGCTAGTTCGACTTCACGTGGTGGTCAAAGGTGAGTTACATACGCAGTGGTGAAGCATGCTTTTCTGGGTATGTGCCAAAATTATGGAACAATTTACCACAAGAAATAAGACAAGCTCCATCCATTGTAAATTTAAATCTCAGCTGAAAATTAACCTTTAAGATGGCTTTTATGTAATTATTGCTGATTTTATTATCTTTCATTTTTATTATTTTATCCATGTATTTGCTGCCTCTGTGTATTTTATTATTTTTATTGTATCATCTATTTTATTCCACTGTGAAGCACTTTGAGTTGCTTCATTCTGTACGAAAGGAGCTCTACAAATAAAATATTATTATTATTATTATTATTATTATTATTATTATTATTATTATTATTATTATTATTATCAGAATTGGGGACTGCTGCATTATTAATCATCTTCAGTTCTGTTTCATATTCAAGAGAACTGAACAGATTGCAAATTAAGAAACCCTAAAAAATAAATTAGTTTTTTCAGAATTAAAACTCCTAAGTAGTTTTTCTACATGAACTGAAGGCTAAACAAGTGCTTTACAACATGCAAGTTTGGGATTGTTTGCATAAATGTTTATAAAATGTTTCAGAAAATACTGTGTGTTTTGTCTATTAAAACAGCGAGAAAGTAAGTAAAAAGAGGATACAAATTTTTTTTGAGGAGGTTTTCCATTCTTCCAGATTCAACAGCAGGGTATAATATTAAATAATAAATACATTACACACATTTTGTAAAAACATGTTACAAGGCATGTGAGGCAAGCTAATGGGTCTGTAGTATCTGGGCTCAGTAGAATGCCTTTCCCCACACTGTCATGATGCATTGATTCTAATAGTCAGGTATTTCTCTTGTTGTTACAGACTTTGTCAGCAGTCGTGCACTGTCTCAGAATCCTCTACTCTCTGGATCTCAGCCATGGCGGAACCGAAAACAGCAGCTGAGAAGATTCTCACCTCTGCAAGTAGAAGTGTTTCCATTCATCTGTCTAACTGCTCAGCTGACATCTTGATGAATCCTCAGTGAGTTCATTAGATTTGAAACTGGAATCAAAACTATGATTTACCATTAAAGATGACATTTAGGGAAAAGTGTGTTTAGTTAATTTGATGTTTGGTCATTTTTGACTTGGAAATCCAACTGGTGTATTTTTCAATTGATGTATTGTATAAGTCCTAAAGCAGGGGTGCCCAATACGTCGATAGACCAGTTGATTGCAGAGGCCATGCTGGTAGATCATCGTGACATTTAAAAAAATGTTATACATTTTAAAAAAATGTGTAATTCTTCATATTTTCATCCCATTTCCCTATAGATTCTGCCTGACAGACTGGTATGCTTTATTGATGAGAAATTTGGCCAATCTGCTGCTGTTGAGAACTTTATTACATTATCGTGGCCATTCATTCATCGTATGGTCATGTATATGTCAATATTACACGATAGCAACACGATTAGTTGCATTTTATGTGGGGCAGAGCAGTTGTGGTGACACGATAAATTGGGTCCATTTTAGACAGGGAATTTCACTTTAAATATCTGACAGATAATGGTGTAAATCTAAAAGCTGGGATTTTGTCCAGATATGGTATGGGTCCAAGCTAATGGGTGTTCAAGATGTAATGTCAATTATATTTTCTTAGGGTTTACACCGAGAGTGGATACTGCTGTGGTGCCCCACAACCCACGGTAGAAAGGGGGGCCGTAGCAACATGCAGTTTTGCGAAAAGAAATGTAGGCCCATGTGGTGCTGTTGGGGTCCTGACTTATGACATCACTGAAGACCGGAAGGAGAAAGCAGTCGAGCGTCTGGCCATCATGTTCTCTGTACCTTTTGACCACAATATCTTTAAGAACTGGTTTGCTCTGGGTTTGTTCGAAACTACTCAACCCTGTGATGCGGCTCTATATGAGAAAATGTATAACAATGATGGACTGGGATATAAAAGAGGAAAGGGATTGGGTTCAGAACTCAGATACGAAGACGGAAGGTACACTCTGATTGGAACCATGTCTTCTGGTGGAAATGCAGAAATCAAAGTAGAACTCAGGAATAACGAGATAAAATGAGATCAATTTGATAAATTCTGAAAACAAACATTGGGGCTCATTCACAGAACTTTTCTTAAATTATTCTTACTTCTGTTCTTTAAAATGGGCCTTAAAAAACAATATGAGATTCATGACACACGTGCAGACCTTTGTTTTTGTGCATATCCCATGTGTATGTGATGATGAATGCTGACTGTTTGTAAATTTTATGCACAATCCTTTTCAGACAATGTGATTAGCAAAAGGAAACAGCCAGGAACAAATGCGAATAAGAAAACAAAAGATGAATGCCGAAATCCTGGAAACGTTCTTACGCACAGTTTATGTTCAAATGCAATCGTACACATTTTTTGTGAATGAGGCCCAATGTGAGCTGCTATCCGTAGCTGGTAGAATGTCTTACCATAGCAGACTGCATACTGCTTACAAACAGGTCAGTAAACTGGGTAAATGTTTCAGGCTAATTACTTCACATGAACATATTCTATCTGAGCACAAGCATATAATTAATTCAATATATTTTTAAGATCATATAAATAAGTAAATGTTAAACATATAATTGTTAATGTCGTTGTTAACATCTGATGTAGCCAATAAATAAACCGCTTTTATGATTGAAACTGTTTTTGTGTCCTCATTTCCGCTTGAGAATTGACAGCATTTCCAAGGCTGTGTGTGTGTGTGACAGTGAATGTGTGGAATTCTGCACAGACTGCTTAATTATGCCTTGCATGTGTCTGCATACATAATGTCCACAAGAGAACCTTCATGCGTACAGAAAACCCTGAACATCATTCAGCTCAGCCTGCTAGAGCTGGTTATGTGGAGGTGTTGCACGTTTGAGGACTGAGCGCAAACCCCCAAAGTGGAAAGTGTTGTACACTTCTAGAATAACATTTAAGCAGTGGTTAGTGGTTAGTGTGTTCCGTTAGATGAACTGAAGATGGACGTACGTGACGAACGGCATGTGTCTAAGTCGTGTTCTTGCTGATAAGCGTAACATCTGTGGTTTATCTATCTATGCTGACCTATTTTAAAATGTCTTGTTTTCAACCATCTCATCTCTGGGGGATTTGTTCATATATGAAGAAGTACTACACACGAAGCGTGTGTTTTATTACTACATGCAGAGCATATGTTTTAGTACTACACGCAGAAAGATATTTAGGTTTGTCCTTAACTATTCCTGTTCAAGATGTAATGTCCATTATTTTTTCTTAGGGTTTACACCTACAGTGGTTTGTTCGAAACTACTCAAGCCTGTGATGACGCTCTATACAATATCATGTATTATAAGGAAGAGAAATTTTTCAGAAGAGAAAGGGCAACTGGTTCGGAAATCTGCTACCCAGGTGAAAAGTTCACCTTAAGGGGAACCATGTCTCCTATTAGAAATGCAGAAATGAAAGTAGAACTCTGGGATAAAGACTAATGTGATCAATAATGTGAGTGACTATCTATAGCTCAAAATGTATTTTTACAGTATATCTTACCATAGCAGACTGTATACTTCCTACAACCAGTTCAGCAATTTAGCTTAATGTTGCAGTCCATAAGATCATGGACACATATTCTTTCTGAGCACAAGCATGTAATCAGTTACATATTTTATATTTTAAATACTAAATAAACTAAATTTTACAGCAACACCAGCTTTTTTTTTCCTGTTTCCTGCCACTTCAAAAGGTTAAAAGATCCTAAGACTAAATTAAATGTTAAGCATACAATTTTGAATGTCCTTGCTAACAGCTGATGATTACAATGAATAAACTGCTTTTTATGATTGCAACTGGTGTTGTGTCTTAATTTTGTCCATACCGTGTCCAGTTATGCCCTGCATCATTTTGCAGACAGACCCATGATGCCCAGAAGAACACCTTCATGAGTGCAGAAAACCCTAAACATCATTAAGCTCGGAGCCTGTTAGAGCTGGGTGAAAATTTTCAGAAATCTTTGCAAACACCAGGTTCAAGTGAGTGCTGTGGAAGCTTTCTTAGGTGCGATTGAGTGTGTCTCTGTGCAACTTTTTGAAAACAAGAGCAGAGAGCCCATCCTCCTTTCACATTCCTGGTGTTTTTCTAGGCCGCCACAAAAGTATATAAAGTTTCATCAACTGCCTAAATTGTCATTACAGAGGGCACAGTGCACAGGTAGGTGAGTGCATATATCTGTAAGGAGACTTGTGTATTCTGACTTGTCTCTTATTATTGTTTAACCTTTATGTTATTTTTTCCTATTTTATTTTATTTTATTAGGGTTTACACCTACAGCGAACACTGGTATATATTTGTTCCTGGTTTTTTCATCCCACAGGTTCCTACTGGAAATCTTTAACACAAAAGAAACAGCATATATATTTTGTCATTTAAGAAACCAAAAAGTATTTAGCTTTCAAATGGTTGGTGAAACATCAGGAACATTAGGAAAATGATAATGTTGGGCTGATGCTGGTCATCTCCCTTTCTTACAGCAAAGAGGGATGTTGGGCTTTTGCTTCCAGTTTAGTTTTGCTGCCTGTATGTCAGAAGTATTAATTTCTTAATCATACGGGACTGAGCATTCTAATTCTGGATTATCAAAAGGTACAACCGACTTTGCTTGAAATTAATTTTGTCCTCAGTTTACAGCACGGCTAGCCAATTATATTTTTTATATTTAGCCAGTTTTTGTGGTTTTTCCTCACTCACAGGAGCAAAATGAACTTTAGAAAATTCTTTGTTAGTGAGCAAGCCAGCTTGCTACTATTGTCCTGCAGTTAACAATAATTTTTTCCTCTCTAATTCTGGGTGCTATGGAGACACCTTCCTGTGCTACAGAGAGCTAGTTCAACTTCACGTGGTGGTCAAAGGTGAGTTACATACGCAGTGGTGAAGCATGCTTTTCTGGGTATGTGCCAAAATTATGGAACAATTTACCACAAGAATTAAGACAAGCTCCATCCATTGTAAATTTAAATCTCAGCTGAAAATTAACCTTTAAGATGGCTTTTATGTAATTATTGCTGATTTTATTATCTTTCATTTTTATTATTTTATCCATGTATTTGCTGCCTCTGTGTATTTTATTATTTTTATTGTATCATCTCTTTTATTCCACTGTGAAGCACTTTGAGTTGCTTCATTCTGTACGAAAGGAGCTCTACAAATAAAATGTATTATTATTATTATTATCAGAATTGGGGACTACTGCATTATTAATCATCTTCAGTTCTGTTTCATATTCAAGAGAACTGAACAGACTGCAAATTAAGAAACCCTAAAAAATAAATTAGTTTCTTCATTAACTGAAGGCTAAACAGGTGCTTTACAACATGTGAGTTTGGGATTGTTTGCTTAAATGTTTATAAAATGTTTCAGAAAATACTGTGTGTTTTGTCTATTAAAACAGTGAGAAAGTAAGTATATAAAGGATACAATTTTTTTTGAGGAGGTTGTCCATTCTTCCAGATTCAACAGCAGGGTATAATATTAAATAATAAATACATTACACACATTTTGTAAAAACATGTTACAAGGCATGTGAGGCAAGCTAATGGGTCTGTAGTATCTGGGCTCAGTAGAATGCCTTTCCCCACACTGGTGTCATGATGCATTGATTCTAATAGTCAGGTATTTCTCTTGTTGTTACAGACTTCGTCAGCGGTCGTGCACTGCCTCAGAATCCTCTACTCTCTGGATCTCAGCCATGGCGGAACCGAAAACAGCAGCTGAGAAGATTGTCGCCTCCGCAAGTAGAAGTGTTTCCATTCATCTGTCTAACTTCTCAGCTAACATCTTGACAAATCCTCAGTGAGTTCATTAGATTTGAAACTGGAATCAAAACTATGATTTGCCATTAAAGATGACATTTAGGGAAAAGTGTGTTTAGTTAATTTGATGTTCATGGTCATTTTTGACTTGGCAATCCAACTGGTGTATTTTTCAATTGATGTATTGTATAAGTCCTAAAGCAGGAGTGCCCGATACGTCTATCGACCAGTTGATTGCAGAGGCCATGCTGGTAGATCATCGTGACATTTAAAAAAATGTGTCTAATTCTTCATATTTTCATCCCATTTCCCTATAGATTCTGCCTGACAGACTGGTATGCTTTATTGATGAGAAATTTGGCCAATCTGCTGCTGTTGAAAACTTTGTTACATTATCGTGTCCATTCATTCATCGTATGGTCATGTATATGTCAATATTACACGATAGCAACACGATTAGTTGCATTTTATGTGGGGCAGAGCAGTTGTGGTGACACGATAAATTGGGTCCATTTTAGACAGGGAATTTCACTTTAAATATCTGACAGATAATGGTGTAAATCTAAAAGCTGGGATTTTGTCCAGATATGGTATTGGTCTAATGATTTTACTTTTATGCCAATACAGGTTTCTATACATAATTCTATACATATAATTCGGCTTATATTTTTACGTGATAGTAACAAACTTTGCCAATGCAATTGGTGCAGGGCAACCATGATGGTGAAACGACCTGGTCCATTTTAGGTTTTGCTTTCAATATCCGATGGACAATGCTTTTTAAAATCTTTTTAAAAAAATATATTTTTATGGGCTTTTCAGCTTTATTGGATAGGCCAGTGTAGAGGGACAGGAAGAACGGGGAAGAGTGGGAGAGACATGCAAAAATGTCAAGCGGTCGGATTCGAACCGCCGATGTCGTGGCTCGCAATGAGCATGCGGTTAGTGCTCTACAGGCTATGCCACGAGAAACCCATGCTTTTTAAAATCTAAACTGGGATTTTCTTTGTCCACAAATGATGCTAGTCTAACGATTTTACTTTTATGCCAATACAGCTAGCCTACAATTCTACTTGATTTTAGAAATAGAAACTACACACATGGTCCTGGAAAAAGTATAGTAGGCTAGTTAAGCTTGTAGCTCTGCCCAACACTATACAGAACTCCACTACACACACACACACACACACACAAATGTTGGCTAGTGGTTGTACGCAGTATTATTAAGTAGACTCAAAAAATAAATAGTTGGATTTATTAAACAAATTGTTGGATTTGCTTAATGAATCCCAATCAGATTGCATGCAGCCACTGTCCAACGATTTATTTATTTATTTTTTTTGGTTACACTACCACCCCACAACCCGCCCCCCCTTAGTAGATCACATTCTGCTGTCTATTGAAAAAGTAGATCGCAAGCCAAAGGTTTGGGCACCCCTGTCCTAGACCATTAATGTAAGAACAAGGAAAGCTTGTCACCCTTTCTGGAGCTGTGCGATAAAGCGTGTTTATTGCAGAGATCTCACACAGCAAGGCATTTTATTTTGACCTTAATTAGTCGTGTTCAAGATGTAATGTCAATTATATTTTCTTAGGGTTTACACCGAGAGTGGATACTGCTGTGGCACCCCACAACCCACGGTAGAAAGTGGGGTCGTAGCAACATGCAGTTTTGCGAAAAGAAAGATAGGCACATGCGGTGCTGTTGGGGTCCTGACCTATGACATCGCTGAAGACCAGAAGAAGAAGGCAGTCAACCGTCTGGCCATCATGTTCTCTGTACCTTTTGACTACAATTTCTATAAGAACTGGTTTGCTCTGGGTTTGTTCGAAACTATTCAAGCCTGTGATGCGGCTCTATTTGAGCTCATGTATAACAATGATGGAATGGGACATAAAAGAGGAAAGGGATTGGGTTCAGAACTCAGACACGAAGACGGAAGGTACACTCTGATTGGAACCATGTCTTCTGGTGGAAATGCAG
>CM045886.1:69209725-69269550 GCA_025169545.1 Anguilla japonica | reverse complement strand
CAGGTGAAAGTGTGTACAGGTTAGAGTGTGTGCAGGTGAGAGTGTGTACAGGTTAGAGTGTGTGCAGGTGAGAGTGTGTACTAATGGGTGCCAGCATCTTCTCCTCTTGTGTTTTTTTGGCTTCAGTGTTTTTTGACTCCAGCCAAGGAGCTGTTGAGGGGAGGCAGGGCTAAAGTGAGGTAGGGGGTGAAGCTCACCAGTATCCTGTCCTCTGATTTTCCACTCTTCGTATCTAGCTTGATGCCTCGTGCAAACTTGATTGACGATCTGTCAATGGCTTTCCTGATGCTTTCTGTAATTAAACATAAACTAAATTAAATAATCACATGAACACAGGTGCTCATTCATGCACATACAGGGGCAAACCACAGACACACACACACACACACACACACACAAACAAGCAAGGGGAAAAGTATTAAAAACAGCACCTCTATCTGTTTTCCTCCATTTGGGGAGACTGTGCTAACAGTGATGCCTTTAAAAGTGGAGTCCAGCAGGATCCCAATAATTGCTGAATCATTTTAAGAGTAGTAATCTACAGATGGAATTCTGTGACATCATTAATGCCAAAATATAAATCTCTTTGACGAGTATGATGCCAGAACGAAAAAACGCAAGATTGGCTCTCTTCCACAACCATCAAACTCAGGTTGAAGTCAAGTCAAAATCAATAATTTCTTAATGAATAAAAACTTAAAATAATGATTTATGTTGCATGTGGATTCTTCTTGGCAGGAAAAGCAAAAAACCCTTCAGCCCTGGAATATCTGTGCAGGCA
The DNA here is from genome assembly GCA_025169545.1 of Anguilla japonica. Taxonomy (NCBI): domain Eukaryota; kingdom Metazoa; phylum Chordata; class Actinopteri; order Anguilliformes; family Anguillidae; genus Anguilla; species Anguilla japonica. Next base: position 69,268,769 of record CM045886.1, on the reverse strand, counting down.
GAGAATGATTCACTCTCTTTTTTGGAACACATTCCATTAACTCACGGTGCTCTGAAGTTCTCACCAGTGTGTAAACCAGTGCTGACTAACTATACATAACCAGTTTTCTCAGCTTACAGTTACTGACTCACTCTATTTCCATATGCAGTACATCACCAAACATTAAAATATCCATTTTAACTACCCTCCCTTTTAACCATTTTAAAAGCAGATTTTTTGTAATGTTTTTCACAACATTCCAAGTAAGTATTCAAAAGAACTGCATTGCTGTCAGTTACCAGTAGTGATTGTTACATCAGCTTTAAAATGTTCCATTAAGAGCATTTCAACCACATATTTGTGATCTTACACCTAAAAGGGTTAATAAACATCTTTTAAACGGTGGGGGGGGGGGGGGGGGGGGGGGGGGGAGAGAACAACAGTTTTTCACAGGGTTTCTGCAAGGGCTAAGGGGGGAAGGTAAAGGTTACCCTCAGATACGGAATCTGCATTGGCATTAAAAGGTCAATTTCTTCACAAAAGTGATGTAGGTATGGTGGTCTCAGGCCAACGCTGTTCAGCAGTGACATTAATGACTCATTATACGGATGTCCGATTACTGATCAATGCAAAAGGAGGAGCCCTGCGGGGACTCAAAGCTCTACTGGCATGATACTGTCAGAACTGGGCCCTGGCAGCAAACCTTAAAGAGATCAAAGTAAATGATTTTTCAAAAAAAAAATTGGTTGGGGGGGGGAGGCAGATGAAAAATGTGCCAATTTACTCCAGGAAAAGAGGACCCAGAGGACACGAAAACCATGAATTCTATGCCTTATTCTCACAGTTACACCATGAGGGGCTCCCCATTTACCATGTGGTGTATTGACAGAATCAACCGAAAGAATATTCTGTGCCATTAAAAGGTAGGTTTCACCACAGCAAACATACCAATTAGTGTGGAGCTTGGAGTCAAACCCCGCATACTGAATTCTATAGAGGCATACTACGAACATACAATACACACACACTCACAGTCTTGCACCCACACACGCATGCATTTGCGTGTGCACACAAACACGCACACAAACACACAAGCACACACACTCACACACACACACACACACACACACACACACACACACACACACTCCAAACAATGCTTGCAGTGCAGAATTAGACGTGTATCCATTGATTTTTGCCATTTCCCTCCCTGTCTTTAGTAAACCCCAGAGACAAGCCCTGAGCAGTGTCACGTGAGTCAGAAGGAACAGGAAACGCAGGGATGCCACCGCTAGCCAGCAGCAAATCAGAGCAAACTAACAATGAAGCCATTAAAAAAGGAGGGGGTCAGAGGACCTGCGACTGTTCTACACCCCACAGTACACAACAGCACTACAGGAGAGCCAGTGACTATCTTACACCCTACAGGCCAGACACAGTACTACAGGAGAACCAGTGACTATTTTACACTATAGAGGCCACACAAAGTACTACATGAGAGTGAGTGACTATTTTACACCCTACAGGCCAGACACAGTACTACAGGAGAGTGAGTGACTATTTTACACCCTACAGGCCAGACACAGTACTACAGGAGAACCAGTGACTATTTTACACTATAGAGGCCACACAAAGTACTACATGAGAGTGAGTGACTATTTTACACCCTACAGGCCAGACACAGTACTACAGGAGAGTGAGTGACTATTTTACACCCTACAGGCCAGACACAGTACTACAGGAGAGCCACTGACTATTTTACACCCTACAGGCCAGACACAGTACTACAGGAGAGTGAGTGACTATTTTACACCCTACAGGCCAGACACAGTACTACAGGAGAGTGAGCGACTATTTTACACCCTACAGGCCACACACAGTACTACAGGAGAGCCACTGACTATTTTACACCCTACAGGCCACACACAGTACTACAGGAGAGCCAGGGACAATTTTACACCTTATTTAGGTGTAAAAAGTTGTTTTAGAAAAGGAGAATATTTGAACGGTACTCTTTAAATCACAGAGTAGTGGATGTGCCAACAAGACTTAGGCACAGGAAAACAAAACACACCCAAAAATAAAGCCGTACCCCTGGCAGGCAGGTTAAGGGGTTTCACGCAAATACCCACAATGCCCTGGGGCTGATTATGGCCAAATTATGGCCAAACTAAGCCGGGGAAAAAGGAAAGAAAAAGACCAGCATAACAACAACCAACGCACAGGAGCGTCCGCAGGACGAGAGACCCCTGAACTCTCCACCACCATCTTTTAACTCCTAAGCTCCACCCTCACCGCTCCGTCCACCTGTCCCATGCACACCTGTGTGACGGGGAAAAGAGAGAAAACACGGAAGGGCAGGAGCCCCTGACATCGACAACACGCAGCAGCAGAAGCACCGCCGCCATTTACCTTCTGAGGAGGCTTCTTATACGGTCCGAAATTCTTATTTAGACGCAGTGCACTTTATTGGCATGCCAGTTAACCTCATTTGAACTCCTGAGATGTGGGGTGGGGTGGGGGTGGGGGTGGGGGGGTGGGGGGTTGAGACTTAATGCAGCTTTAATTGACTTTGATCTCCACAAAACACAATCGCTTAAACCCAACAGGGATCTGGGGTTTCACAGGGGAGCAGAGAACATGTTCTCGTGAGAGAGAGAGAGAGAGAGAGAGAGGGATGGGAGAAAGAGAGATAGGGAGAGATACAGAGAGAGAGAGAGAGAGGGGGGGAACACTGAACAGAGCAAGGGGCACAGAGAGGAGGATTAAAGGAGGAGATAAGGAGGGATCAAAGAAGAGGATATTAAAACAGCACAGTGCATATGTTCATTTTGGCAGAAGGAGAGGGGAAGTGGAGAGACAGATTGGCAGAGAGAGCAGGAGAGAGGGATGAAAAAGGAGAGAGAGAGAGGAGCTGCGTATGTTCAGCAGGAGAAAGCAGCCCGTTGCACGTTGTTCTTTCAGTATAACTGGTTTAGCATCCTGTCACTCAAACCATGGCTGAACCAATCAGAGAAGGCGACAGAGAGAGGGGGCGGGACACCACAGGATCATCCTCAGGGCTGGTCTCTATTTGGAAACACGCGTGTGTGTGTGTCTGTGTGTTCATGTGTAATATGGGCTGCTGGTCTCTATTTGGAAACGTGTGTGTGTGTGTCTGTGTGCTCATATTTAATACCAGCTGCTGGTCTCTATTTAGAAATGCGAGGCTTATAAACTTATTAATGAGTTGGCTTATAAACACATTACCTGAGAGGTGTCCTGTGTTTCATAACACAGCCTGTTCGGTGCGTTTTTAGGCTGACTGTGTCCAGCGCACCTGCCTGCTCGAACCCCACACCGTGCCGCTGGTCTGGCTGACGGCTGTTAGGCTGGTCTACGACACGATGACACACATGATCCGCGTTCGGTCACAATGTCAGCCGCTCCAGTTATTTACCCCTCCTGCTAAATCAGCGAAGTGCCACAGATCCACCAGACACACCTCGGAATTCCTGCCACTGAACGTTCTGCCTCCCTGAACATTCACACCAAAAAGGCTCAAATTTCCTGCATCTTCGGAAATGAAAATGTATTTAAGGGTTTAAGTGTCCAAGGGCAGTAGCACCCAACACTCCTGTCACCACCAGAAATCTCCAAAAGCCAAGAATCAGAGGGAGCACGACTGGAGAGGTCAGTGTATAGAATTTGGATGTGATATCCAGTTGTGACATCAAGCTGATGGGACAACCTCACTCCTATATATATATATTTAACTTAATTCCTTAACTAACTAGTTTGTTCTTAGCATTGTTTTCTCACATGGAGGAGGCACTGACAGCACTGTACAATGAGTATTAAAACCAATAAATCACAAATCCAAACTTGCGGTTTAAACTTTGCTTGTACAGTAGCAAATTATTATTATTATTATTTATTAATTTATTTTTTAAATCATGGAATAACAACATGAGATAAAAAGAGATACAGGAAGATATTTAGGAAGGGTGACAGGGGAGAGTAACTAGATTAAAAAAGCAGGGGATTTCACAGGATTAGTAATCACTCAGTCGTTAATAAAGCCATTTGGAGTAATTAAGACTCAGATGTCCCCACAGATCTGAGTGCCACCGCGTGCAGGCGGACGGGCGCGCGTGCATGCGTGCCTGTGTTTGAGCCTCACCGCAAAAGGCACCGGGCACACACGTGTGTGTCTGCAACCAAGCAAAGACTGATGTGTAACGCTTGAATACAACGGGACCAGAACCTGCGCCCGCCTCATTCAGTACTGACACAGTCCCTCCAGAAAAAGAAAAGACAAGCACACCTGCACACTGACACACGTGTCCAACGTCTCTCACGCACAATTATTATGACACAGGGACCTCAACGTATACACACACGCGCGCGCGTGAAATTAGTAAATTAATGCAGAGTGTGGGGATCGCGCGGCCCGTATTTGTAGCCGTAGGGTTTTAAACGCGCGTTCCCCCATTCACAGCAAAGCACAACACAGCCCGAGCCGTAATGTCAATACACCTATCACCTGCAGAGGATTACGTACGGCCTAGGGCCGTGAATTGACTTGTGAGACCACCGCACTCTCCATCGCTTCGAATGCAGATAAGATGAATGAACACCGCTGATGATTTACCGGAGGGCACCGAGCTCACGAATTACAGCTGAACGCTGCGGACGCAGGACGCGGCGCTTCGCAAATATCCGATGCCTCCGTTTCCAGCTCGAGCGGAGAACACAAATTGCCCGCGAATAAACACGTCTGCGGTATAGTTCATAGGGTAATGACCGCGAACAATGTGTATCAACTGGGCTACGATGGTGACACAAATAATGGCGTTTCCTACCTGTGATTTCCCTGTTTACACTGACGAAACAGGAGGAGGCTATCTCCTTGGAAGCCATGTCTCTTTTCTATTCCCTTCTATCCTCGCGTTCACCCTCTCCAACCCCTCCCTCTGCCTCTCTGCCTCTCTCTCTCTCTCTCTCTCTCTCCGGTTTAGTAATTAGCGGACAGTGCCTTTCGCAAAGGCATGCCGGAATCCGAGTGGTCCTCAAAAAAAAGGAACAATACCATAAAGATTAAGCGCGAGGGAGGGAGTGCTGGAGAGAGAGAAAGAGGTAGTGTATGTGGATGCGAACGTTCAAAAAAAAAAGAAAAAAAAATTCTAAATGAATCGAACAAATGGTTGGGTAATCCTGCGTGGGTTGTGGCGCGAGACAGTTCACAATGCGGCCGCGAGGGCTCACCCCCTGTGGAAAGAATATTCAGAAATACAATGTTTATTGCACTATAAACGAGTCGGCACTTTCAAATGTGGAATTCTATAAAATTTATTGTAGTACTTTAACATATTGTCAATATATGTATAAAAATCATATTTATGGAATATTTCATTGATATACACTACACCCCTTCTAATTAGTGGGTTTGGCTATTTCAGCCACACCCATTCCTTCAAGTTACATAAAATCAAGCATACTGCCATGCAATCTATATAGACAAACACTAGCAGTAGAATGGGTTGTGCTGGAGAGCTTAGTGATTTCAACGTGGCACTGTCATATGATGCCACCTTTCAATTCATCAAATTACTGCCCTACTAGAGCTTCCCCGGTCAGCTGTGTAAGTGCTTTTATTGTGAAGTGGATAGGCTCAGCCAGGAAGCAGTAGGCCAGCCAAGCTCACAGAATGGGACCACAGAATGCTGCGTAGCACTAGATGGTCAGTCCTCGCTGGCAGCACTCATTACCGAGTTCCAGACAGCACAAGACCTGTCCGTAAGGAAGCTTCATGCAATGTGTTTCCATGGCCGAGCAGCCGTACGCTAGCCTAAGATCACCATGCACAATGGCAAGCGCTGGCTGGAGTGGTGTAAAGCACACCGCCATTGGGCTCCGGAGCAGCGGAAGTATGATCTCTGGAGTGATGAATCACACTTCACTATCTGGCGGTCTGATGGATCAGTCTGGGCTTGGCGGATACCAGGAGAACGCTACCTGTCGGAATGCATAATGCCAACGGTAAAGTTTTGTGGAGGAGGAATAATGGTCTAGGGAAGTTTTTGTGGTTTGGGCCGGGCCCCTTAGTTCAAATGAAGGGAGGCCCTAATGCTACAGCATACAGTGACATTCTGGAGAATCATCTACTTCCAACTCTGTGGCAACAGTTTGGGGAAGGCGCTTTGGAGTTTTAACAGGACAATGCCCCGATCAAGGCCCATAAAGAAATGGTTTGCTGAGTTTGGTGGGGAAGAAGCTGACTGACCTACACAGAGCTAGCTCTGACCTCAACCCCATCACACACCTTTGGGATGAATTGGACTGCCGACTGTGAGTGAGGCCTTATCGCCCAACATCAGTGTCCTAAACCTCACTAATGCTGTTGTGGCTGAATGGAAGTGAATCCCACAGCCATGTTAAAAGATCTAGCGGAAAGCCTTCACAGAAGAGTGGTGTTATAGCGGCAAAAGAGGGACCACAGCCATATTGATGGCTTTGGAATGAGATGTTCTACAAGCACACATGGGTGTGATGTGTGGGTGTCCACATACTTTTGGCCATGTAGTGCATTTAAATAAAGGAATAATGATCATCCATCCTCATCATTATTAAATTGCGATATCAATATGTGCTAATATGAATATCATCACAATAATATTATAATGGCAATCATAATAATCTGGATGATTCTCTAATTCAAATAGTGTTCATTCATTGTGTCTCTCCTGTCGATTCCCATTAAATAAACTATGGCAGAACAGGTGACAGTGATGACATCACATTGAGAGATTTCAAAAGCGAAGTTATTTGTTTTCAAGTTGGAATGACTTGCAACTGACTTGTGGCGCATGTGAACTTTGAAGGATAAAAATTGTGCTAAACAAAAAAAAATTGAAAGAGGACTGAATATCATAGGTCAGTTATTGGCACTTTAATGTCTGTCTATGGACGGCAACATTTTTAAAAAATGAATAGACACAGCAGCTTTGTTCTGACACTTTATGAATTTTAACTCTGCACATTTACTGACCCCCTATCTACCGCCCATGACACATTTACTGACCCCCTATCTACCGCCCATGACACATTTACTGACCTGCACATGTCCAGATGTGTACGTGCGAAAGCTGAAATATAGTCAGGAACTCAGCTGACAGGTAACCACAGGCGAGTTTTCCTATCTGTGGTGCCGACATTTGAAAAGTACATTTCACAAAATGTTATATTTTAATTTGCTGCTGTTGTTCAAGAAGACATGTTAGCAAGGCGGCTGGTGCATGCATTTCATTTGGAGCCTTGTTTTTTATTAGATGTTAAAGCTGCAGTTGTCATAGTGATGTATATGTTTCTGTGATTCTAATTGCAGTCATTCTGGGTCACTGGAGTGCACCTGTGCAGTTTGTAACCATAGAAACCAGCGAAGTCTTGCAGTACTGTAGCAAATACTGGAACTATTATTCTCAGACCACTAAAGCACTAACTTTGATCCTGACTTAACGTTCATTAATGTTCATTTTCCCAAATTTAAGCATCTGTTTTTTGAGATTTGTTTTCACAGTTCTAGTTGGGCTTTACTTTTTAATTCAAATTCTAAACCCCTGTAAGAAAGTACCCCTCAAAGTACCATAATTACCCCAAATAACCCCTCTGAGGTCCAGAACTATCAGCCAAACACAATCTTGTTTTCACTCCAAGCCTAACAATACAAACTTCATTCAACAGTGAGAGATCTCTTTGAGCTGCTAATTAGTAGAGTCAGGTGTGCTAAATTATGGTTGAAATAAAAACCTACAGGAGAGTAGATCTCCAGGAACAGGGTTGGACAGCCCTCCTCTACTTTGTCACCTATTCTGATGATTCTGCAGATTGAGTTCTGTCAGCAGAACAGAGGGGGGTTACAGGTGGAAATTGGGCACGGTAAAGTTCACGCTGATAACAGGATACTTTCTTTCACACAGAGATGGAAATCCGTAAAACACTTTGCCAGGTCATGTAGCAGAGGCAGAGACTCTGGGAGTTCAGATCCAGGCTTGATGCAGTGCTGGATGCTCTCTAGTTTGCAGGTGAATGATCAGACTAGAGGAGCTGAATGGTCTATTCTCATCATGAAAAATTCTCATGTCCTTATTCTTATGTTCTTCACATATTCATCTATTGCATTCAAAATACAACTTCTAATAAATATGTTGAAATTGCATGAAATGTGGAGACATTTAAAATTTATGAAACACAGTCTATTAAAGGACAACATATAAAGAGAAAATATCTAATGGAGCATCTCATATTTCTTACCTCCTCTCAAAGCGCCTCTAATACAAGGCTCTCTGGCACTATCTGGTGGTAAGGACTGAATGTGCACCTTCTCTTCCAGCTCTATCACTTCTGACCGACTTCATCTCTGGACCCAGTCCTGACCAATCCCATTTCAGGACACCAACCCAGACCAATCAGTGCATGAAACCCTCCCAAAGAAAAACTGCTGAATGCAGATGTGCAGCTGCAGATGATCATTTTTATTAATTTTTTTATTTTTATTAATCAATTCCCAATCTCCCAGCATTATCACATAATCAATCCAAAAAGAAACAGCAGACAGAATTATAAAACACCTTGAACTGAATCTTGGCTGTAACAGCAACCAAAAATGAGATAGTCACTGTAAACGTGATGACAGTGCAAGCAAACCCCAGAACAGATGGGCTGAGTGAATGTGGTCTGGATTCCATTTTTATTTCAACCAGTTAATCTTTTAAAGTTCAATATTTCATTTAATTGAACTCATTTTCTGTCGCATTTGAGTGTTTTTCCCTCTCTTTAATTAGAGCTGATCTTCCCTTCACTCGCTGCCTCATCCCAGATCACACAATTTTATAGAGGATCCAAAAGTATTAACCCAAAACCCAGGATAGAGGGGCTGAGTGAATGTGGTCTGGACTCTGTGCAGGAGGGTCATTGTGTCAGAGGCGCTGTAGAAGGACAGAGTTCCTGCCCTGTGATCCAGGTACACTCCTATTCTGGAGGAGGGGGGAACAGGGATTTCAGTGCGCTTATTATTGTGCCAGAAAGAGTAACTGGAGGCATTACGGCGCAACAACCAGGACTTGTTATTACCTCCCAGAGCACAGTCATAACCCCGCCCTTTCCTGCTGACCTCTTTATATGAGACTGCTATAGAAACCCCACCATTCCCACTCCACTCAGCCTCCCAGTAACAGCGTCCAGACAGACCCTCTCTGCACAACACTTGGGGCCGGTGCTCAAATCTCTCTGGATGATCAGGATATGGCTGGATCTCATTCCCATGGGTCACCTCTCTGTTCCCCTCAGACAGACGGAGGTATTGATTCACTGTGTTGGCGTCCAGTGTGAGCCGACAAGAATCTGACAGAGAAGAGACCAGTAAAGACATGAAAAGTTCAATTGTTTGTGTGTTATTACTTTAAGCAGAGTGTGTTTGTCAATTATTGTGAAACATTTAATGATTAATTAATGCAGAAATCTAGGTAATTCCAAAGGCAACTGTATCTTATTCCAGGTACTTTCCCTTCAGTTATTCTTTTCCTCCAATGTATTCAATTAATCAATCACTATTATATCAATATTAATTATTTGGTTTTTGTGTTGTTGTGTCGGCAGTGATCACGTACCAGGAAACCAGCACAAGAACAACACCATCAAATATGAAAATCGCTCCTTACTGTGAATATTGCACAATTAAAATGTTTGTTTTAACATATAGAAATTGAATTGTGTGGCCCATGGATGGTTGTGGCCCGAAATGACAGCATAGAGCATTTATGCCCCCAGCCAGCTCTGACTGCAGGACATGTATTATCATATATGATCCATATGTTTAATACCAGGAGGACTGCAGCTGAATTAACAGGGATCTGATGGAGGAGGAGATGTATGAGATCCCTAAAGCAAGTCACTTATGAATATAAAGAATCATAGAAATAATCTTTTACTTCATATTACCTATATTCATTCTTTAATTTACGTTTAATTACAGACTCACATTGTAAGAAGTCCTCTCTGGTCTTGGGCTCTAGAATATTGACTTCTTTCGCTGTTAGGGGAGATCACAACAAAGTTTAACCCCTAAAGCTTAACTTGTTTCATTATTTCCTGAAGAAACTGAAAGCTATCCAGAATGCAGTGTCAGAATTAGACTCAGTTATTTATCATCCTAATACTGAGTAAAGATGCGATGAGAGGAGACAAGATGGAATAATTTCACAGGAAAACTACTGAATATTAGAAGATCTTCTGTGGGCAGCTCTAAGAGGAATTTTTCTTAAATGTGTTGTCTCCTCTCTTATCTCCACAATATCTTGCATCCTACCAAGTAAAAAATGAGCCAAAACATCACATTGCAGGCATTTAGCAGACGCTCTTATCCAGAGCAACTTACACAACTTTTAACACAACATTTACACTGCATCCATTTACACAGCTGGATAGATACTGAAGCAATGCATGTTAAGTACCTTGCTCAAGGGTAAGATGGCAGTGAACCGGGGAATCGAACCTGTGACCTTCATGTTACAGTACAAGCCCGGTTTCTTACCCAATATACTACACTGCTGCCGTGTTCCCTTTCAGAAAGTCATACTTTGTTCCCTGAAGTTCAAACAAAGCTTTTGATTGAAAATATTTTGGGTTCTCCCCTAGCCAAAAAGACTGCACCCTTATAAAGTGGCTAAGCACACTTTCTGCAGCAGAGTGTGTCTACAAACCTTTTCCAGATACTTTGATCAACTCCACCGTGAAAACATCCTCCAGTCTCTCTTTCAGTTCAGAGACAGATTTCCTCACAGCCTCAAAAGAGACGTGTGGACTGATAGTGATGCTGGGTAAGTCTTCAGGTCCAGGAGGGGCACAGAGAGACTGACAGCTCTGCAGAGAAACAGACAGAAAATCAGACATTCAGACAGGGACACAGAGAGACATACAGGCACACAGACATACAGAAAACAGTCTCAATGAAAGATTTCTGTGTAGATTTGAGGGGAAAATCATTGTAAATGAGGAACACACCTCACCATGTGTGTGCAATGTACATAGTGCAGACTGTCAGAGAGCCAGTGATGTTACCTGGAGGAAATGAATGTGATCCTCGGTGTGTGAAAATTGCTCCAGCTCAGCATCTCTCCTCCTCAGCTCAGCAATCTCCTGCTCCAGTCGCTCTAGGAGTCCTTCAGTCCGACTCACTTCAGCCTTCTCCTGATCTCTGATCAGATCTTTCACCTCAAAGCGCCTTCTCTCAATGGAGCAGATCAGCTCAGTAAAGATCCTCTCGCTGTCCTCCACTGCTGCCTGCGCAGAGCGCTGTTAGGAGACACAGAGAGAGGAGGGCTGTACATTTTAACGAGGCCTTTCACTCAGCTCTTACTGGGACCCCAGACAGCCTGTTCCCCACAGTGTGGCTCAGTAGGATTGAGCCCCACAGGGCTGGAAAGTGACCCAACACTGGGCTCCTCACTGGCTGACTGGAGGAGAGCCCTGACTGAGCCCTGAAATGGCTCTTCCAGCAGCCAGCTGTTGTCTTCTCCTCTGGTCAGTACCCACCTTGAGTGACTGCACAGCCTGTCTCACATCCTGCAGCTCCTTCTCTCTCTCCTGGATTCTCTGCTGGAATTCTTTCTGTGTCGCCCCCAGCTGCTTCTGCAGATAATTTATTTTCCCAGTTATATATCTTATCATATAACAAGGCTGAATGTTTCAACTACATTTTCACATTCTAAATTAAAATGAATACTTGTACATGTTTGATGTACAGTGGTTAAGGTTTCATTTGATGCATTTTTCTCCACAGCAGAGGTTCTGCCGGCCAGATGGAAATACTTTTGGGGTTCTGACATTAGGGGACAAATACAATTATAGTGGAGAAACCAATTAATTTGTTTCTCAAGTGCACTGGCAGTTCAACAGTGTGACTTATTCACTTTCGAACTCAGAAAATATTATGCTAATTTATGGGAAGCGGCTAATTTTAAAATTTGTATTAAAGCAAACAGCTGATATTATCTTGCATGTTGAAAACTGCTGGTTAAAAATGTTAGTGCTTACCTGTTTCTCAGTCCTTTCTGCTGCAGCTGAGACTGTATCATGGCCTTTGTGTTCATCCATCGTACACAGATAACAGATGCACTGCTGATCAGTACGACAGTAAACCTCCAGCAGTTTGTCATGATGAGAGCAGATCTTCTCCTGCAGGTTTCCAGTGGCTTTGACCAGTTTGTGCTTCTTAAAGGCAGGAGATTCATAATGAGGCTGGAGGTGAGTTTCACAGTAAGAGGCCAGACAAGCAAGACAGGACTTGACGGCTTTGCGCTTTCTCCCAGTGCAGGCATCACAAGCCACGTCTCCAGGTCCAGCGTAACAGTGAGCAGGAGGAGCAGCTTGGAGTCCTGTCTTCTTCAGTTTCTCCACCACTTCAGCCAGCATAGTGCTTTTTCTTAAAACAGGCCTTGGGGTGAAAGTCTCTCTGCACTGGGGACAGCTGTAGACACCAGTATGATCATCCTGATCCCAGCAGCCCTCAATACAGCCCATACAGAAACTGTGTCCACAGGTTATTGTCACCGGATCCTTCAGTAGATCCAGACAGATCGCACAGCTGAACTGGTCCTGATCCAGTGAAACACTACCTTCAGCCATTTTACTGCTCACACTGACAGAGACAGAGTTAAGTTTCGTTTCTCTGAAACTGCGTGACAGAGAGAGTGGGAATGACTTCCTGGTTCAGCCCACAGCTGCAGGAGGTGTGGTGCTGGACTGATGCCAGGCTGAGCAGAGCAGGCTGAGCAGAGAGTGCAGATTCCTGAGGAAATATTTAATCTTAGGGGTCAAAGGGCAGATTTATTGATGGACTGTGTGTGTATTGTGAGCAGTAAAGGCCTGTGTGCACATGCATAGATGTACTACCGGTGCATCTGATCTGAGTACACCAGTCAAAAATGCACAGATAATATACATAATATAAGTGGACAGGTAATTTTTCTGCCCATATTATTCATGGAAACAGTGAGTATTATATTATAAAACATGGAACTACACCATGGCCTCAGGTAATACAGTATGTGCAGAAGGAAATAGTTCGAACCAAAAATAAGACTAATGTATTGTTTTGAAGAGTAATCACATACACACATACAGCCTCTGAGGTATAACATTGCTTTACAAGCTGCATTGGACTCACTTCATATTTATTTTCTCGCCTGAATCTCACAAACTCGCAAAAGTACCTGAGCTAGCAGGTCATCAGAAATTTCTCCATTCACCAAAACTGACTGGGCTGATCAAAAAAAGTGTTAAACTATTCCTGTCACAAACAGGTAACATCCCTGCAGAAATGTGGCTATTCTGGGTTTCAGAGAGAGAGAGAGAGAGAGAGAGAGAGAGAGAGAGAGAGAAATTCAACAAAGAAGCAAACAATAATCTTCATCGTTCCCCCTCATGGGTTCTGGGTAAAAATAATATACAAACATAACAAAGTAAAAATTCATCCAAACACACGGCAGCAAGTATTTCAGCTTTCTCACTTTTCAGCCTTTCAGCTTTTTCAGCTTTTCAGCCAGGTTTGTTTTATCTCAGTCGCTCTCTCTCAGTGAGCCGATATCTGTGTGTGCCACTCAACCTGCAGGCGAGGACTTCCACAGTCATGTGTCCAGTGTCCACTCGGGGCCAGATGTTGTCGGATAGAGTTGAATCAACACTTTTAGAGTTGAATTAATGCTGGACATTTCACAGTATATAGTTCATGAAACTCTGTGTTTCTGATAACACCGTGAGCTTGACATGCAGTAACATGCTGTGCCTGCAGGGGGCAGATGTTAACTACTAATGCTGAATTCACCCTGATCTGTATGCGTTTCAGCATTACATTACATTACAGGTATTTAGCAGACGTTCTTATGTCATCACATACAGCACTTATGTGATGAATTAAAGCAGTTTAAAACATTCACACAATTTAACCCCCTTTACCTGGCCTTCTGCGCCTGTACCGTACGATGAATTTAAGGAGAAGGCTAAAGAGCCCCAGACACTCCCGGACCTGGTTTATCCGGACCAAGGCAGCAGAATGGGGAGATTACAGGCTTTCTTTGGGGGGGTTGGGGTTTGGGGGACGAGCAGGTCCCTGTTGTAGTGTTCCTCAAGTCAAGTCATGTCAGCTGTATTGTCATTCCAGCCATATACCATGCAGATTACAGTGGCATGATATTGCGTTTCCCCTGGTCATTGGTGGAATATATACAATATACACACAAGACATACAGACAAGGACGGGGCTGTATGCCCATGACTAGACATAGTGCAAGTGACAGGACAGTGCAAGTGTAATAGACATTACGAGTGCAACTCCATGCAATACAATGCAGGACAGTATAAAAACAAAACAGTAGGCACACAATAAATAAACTAAATGGAATAAAATTAAAAATTAAGTTACAATAAAAAAAATTAATAGTGTGTAAAGTATGGTGTAGCAGCATGGAATAGCAGTGGAGGTAGTCTTTGAGAAAATAGTCCAGAGGAAATGTAGTGCAACAGGATGTATAAAAATAAAAATACAAATAAAATAAGTGGCTAGTGGGGTGGGGGGTGGGGGCTTGGCCGTATTCTGTAAAGTTAGGGTGGTGCGGGTCAAGGGAGGCAGCAGTGAGTTAAGGAGCCTGACAGCTTGGGGGAAGAAGCTGTTGCGGAGTCTGGCAGATCTGGCCCGTATGCTGCGGTACCCTTTGCCAGACGGCAGGGGGGTAAAGTGAGCATGGGAGGGGTGGGAGGGGTGGGAGGGGTGGGAGGGGGGAGAGGGATCCTCAGCCGTGCTGCGGGCCTTGCCTGTGCAGCGTTTGGGGTAAAGGTCTTGAATAGAAGGGAGAGGGACCCCAGTGATCCTTTCGGCTGCCCTCACTATCCGCTGCAGGGACTTGCGGTCTGAGACGCTGCAGCTCCCATAGCAGGTAGTGAGACAGCTGGTCAGGACGCTCTCGATGGTGCCCCTGTAGAACGTGGTGAGGATGGGGGGGGGGGGGGGGGGGGGGGGGGGGTGGGGGGGGGGAGGCTTCCTTTCCTCAGTCTCCTGCTGCAGCGGCTGTCCCATGGGCAGCTCCCATAGGGAGGGCCCCAAAGGGGAGGGGCCCCAGACCAAACCGGACGCCACGGAGATCCAGTGGGACGTCCCGTGGACGGAGATGGAGGCCACCCTGCTGGGCGGAGCCCGAGACGAGGAACAGGGCGTCTGGCCCCCCCAGCCAGGAGCACATATCTGGGGCCTGAATCCCCCCTAGCACTGATCAGCAGGGGTCCTCAGTCTTACCCAGAAAGGGCTGGAGGGGGTGCAGGCTTCTGTTCCAACCAAGCCGCTACCCACCTGACTCTACTAACCAACCACAAGAGTCTCTGCTAAGGACCATCCACACCAGGGCTGCCCAGCCCTGTTCCAGGAGATATCTAACGTCCTGTAAATTTAACTCCAGCCCTAGCAAAGCGCACCTCACTCAACAGCGAGAGATCTCATTGAGCTGCTGACTAGTAGAACCAGGTGTGCCAAATTAGGGTTGAAATGAAAACCTACAGGACCGTAGATCTGCAGGAGCAGGGCTTGATCAGCTCTCCTCTACACTATCAGCGCTGTCACCTATTCTGGCAGGTATTTCAGGGAGAGTTCTGTCAGCAGAACAGAGAGGGGTCACAGGTGGAAAAGGTAATGTTCACATTAATGACAGGATTCATTTTAATTCCACACAGAGATGTAAATCTGTGGGTCACTTTGCCAGCTCATGCAGTAGAGACAGAGACTCTGGGAGTGCTCAGATCCAGGCTTGAGGCAGTGCTGGAAGCTCTTTAGTTTGCAGGTAAATGAACAGACTGGATGAGCTGAATGGTCTGATCATGAAAAATTCTTATGTTCTTCAGAAATTCATCTATAGCATTCAAAACACAACTTTTAATAAATATGATTAAATTGCATGAAATATCAGGGAGATAAATAAGTGTATTTAAAATTTATAAAACATAGTCTATTAAAGGACGAGATTTAAAGAGAAAAAAATCTAATGGAGCATTCTCATATATTTCTGACCTCTTCTCAGAGCACCTTTAATACAAGGCTCTCTGGTGGTGAGGACTGAATGTGCACCTTCTCCTCCACCTCATTCAATTCTGTCTGGTTCTATCTCTGGTCCCAGTCCTGACCAATCAGTGCATGCAGGCCTCTGGTCTCATGAGAACCGGTGTCCTGGAACCCCTCCAAAAGAAACACTGCTGAATGCAGATGATTATTTTTATTAATTTTATTATTTTTATAAATCAATTCCCAATTTCCCAGCATTATCACATAATCAATCCAAAAAGAAACAGCAGACAGAATTATAAAACACCTTGAACTGAATCTTGGCCGTGACAGCAAACTAAAATAAGACAGTCACCGTAAACGTGATGACAGTGCAAGCAAACCCCAGAACAGATGGGCTGAGTGAATGTGGTCTGGATTCCATTTTTATTTCAACCAGTTAATCTTTTAAAGTTCAATATTTCATTTAATTGAACTCATTTTCTGTCGCATTTGAGTGTTTTTCCCTCTCTTTAATTACAGCTGATCTTCGCATTCACTCGCTGCCTCATCCCAGATCACACAGTTTTACAGAGGATCCAGTACCAACCCAAAACCCAGGATAGAGGGGCTGAGTGAATGTGGTCTGGACTCTGTGCAGGAGGGTCATTGTGTCAGAGACGCTGTAGAAGGACAGAGTTCCTGCCCCGTGATCCAAGTACACTCCTACTCTGGAGGGGGGGGGAACACAGATGTCAGTGCTCTCATTATTGTGCCAGAAAGTGTAACCGGAATTACGGCCCAGACACCAGGACTTGTTATTACACCCCAGAGAACATTCATCACTCTGCCCTTTCCTGCTGATCTCTTTATATGACACTGCTATCTCAACCCCATCCCCACTCCTCTCAGCCTCCCAGTAACAGCGTCCAGACAGACCCTCTCTGCACAGCACTTGGACATAGTGCTCAAATCTCTCTGGATGATCAGGATATGACTGGATCTCTTCCACACAAGTCACCTTTCTGTTCCCCTCAGACAGACGGAGGCATTGATTTGCTGTGTTGGGGTCCAGTGTGAGCTGACAGGCATCTGTTGGAGGAGAAGAGATCAGTGAAGAAATGAAAATTTAAATTGTTTGTGTGTTCTTACTTCAAGCAGAGTGTTTTTGTCAATTATTGTGACACATTTAATGATTAATTAATGCAGAAATGTAGGTAATTCCAAAGGCAACTGTATCTTATTTCAGGTACTTTCCCTTCAGTTATGTATTCCTCCAATGTATTCAATTTTCAATCGCTATTATATCAATATTAATTATTGTGGTTGTTGTGTTGGCAGTGATCACGTACCAGAAAACCAGCACAAGAACAATACCATTACAAAATTAAAATGTTTTTTGTTTTAACATACAGAACTTGAATTGTGTGGCCCATGGATGGTTGTGGCCCTAAATGACAGCATAGAGCATTTATGCCCCCGGCCAGCTCTGACTGCAGGACATGTATTATCATATATGATCCATATGTTTAATACCAGCAGGACTGCAGCTGAATTAACAGGGATCTGATGGAGGAGAAGATGTAGGAGATCCCTAAAGCAAGTCTGTTATGGATATTAAGAATCATAGAAATAATCTTTTTCCTTCATATTACCTATATTCATTCTTTAATTTAGGTTGAATTACAGACTCACATTGTAAGAAGTCCTCTCTGGTCTTGGGCTTTAGAATATTGACTTCTTTCACTGTAAGGGGAGATCATAACAAAGTTGAGCCCCTAAAGCTTACCTTGTTTCATTATTTCCTGGAGAAACTGAAAGCTATCCAGAATGCAGTGTCAGAATCAGACTCAGTTATTTATCATCCTAATACTGAGTAAAGATGCAATGAGAGGAGACAAGATGGTATCATTTCACAAGAAAACTACTGAATATTAGAAGATCTTCTGTTTGCAGCTCTGAGGAATTTTTCTTAAATGTGTTGTCTCCTCTCTTATCTACACAATATCTTGCATCCTACCAAGTAAAAAATGTGCCAAAACATTATATTACAGGCATCTAGCAGAAGCACTTAACCAGAGCAACGTACTCAACTTATACACAGCATTTACACTGCATCCATTTACACAGCTGGATAGATACTGAAGCAATGCATGTTAAGTACCTTGCTCAAGGGTAAGATGGCAGTGTCCAACTGGGGAATCAAACTTGTGACGTTCATGTTACAGTACAAGTCCGGTTTCTTACCCAATATACTACACTGCTGCCCTGTTCCCTTTCAGAAAGTCATACTTTGTTCCCTGAAGTTCAAACAAAGCTTTTGAATGAATATATTTAGGGTACTCCCCTAGCCAAACAGACTGCACCCCTATGAAGTGGCTAAGCACACTTTCTGCAGCAGTGTGTCTACAAACCTTTTCCAAAAACTTTGATCAAATCCACCGTGAAAACATCCTCCAGTCTCTCTTTCAGTTCAGAGACAGATTTCCTCACAGCCTCAAAAGAGACGTGTGGACTGACAGTGATGCTGGGTAAGTCTTCAGGTCCAACAGGGGCACAGAGAGACTGACAGCTCTGCAGAGAAAAAGACAGAAAATCAGACATTCAGACAGGGACACAGAGAGACATACAGGCACACAGACATACAGAAAACAGTCTCAATAAAAGATTTCTGCTTCGATTCGAGGGGAAAGTCATTGTAAATGAGGAACACACCTCACCATGTGTGTGCAATGTACATGGTGCAGACTGTCAGAGAGCCAGTGATGTTACCTGGAGGAAATGGATGTGATCCTCTGTGTGTGAAAGCTGCTCCATCTCAGAATCTCTCCTTCTCAGCTCAGCAATCTCCTGCTCCAGTCGCTCCAGAAGTCCTTCAGTCCGACTCACTGCAGCCTTCTCCTGATCTCTGATCAGCTCTTTCACCTCAGAGCGCCTTCTCTCAATGGAGCGGATCAGCTCAGTAAAGATCCTCTCGCTGTCCACCACTGCTGCCTGTGCAGAGTGCTGTTAGGAGACACAGAGAGAGGAGGTCTGTACATTTTAACAAGGCCTCTCACTCAGCTCTTACTGGGACCCCAGACAGCCTGTTCCCCACAATGTGGCTCAGTGGGATTGAGCCCCACAGGGCTGGAAAGTGGCCCAACACTGGGCTCCTCGCTGGCTGACTGGAGGAGAGCCCTGACTGAGCACTGAAATGGCTCTTCCAGCAGCAAGCTGTTGTCTTCTCCTCTGGTCAGTACCCACCTTGAATGACTGCACAGCCTGTCTCACATCTTGCAGCTTCTTCTCTCTCTCCTGGATTCTCTGCTGGAATTCTCTCTGTGTCGCCCCCAGCTGCTTCTGTGGATAATTTATTTTCCCAGTTATATCTTATCATATAACAAGGCTGAATGTTTCAACTACATTTTCACATTCTAAATTAAAATGAATACTTGTACATGTTTGATGTACAGTGGTTTAAGGTTTCATTTGATGCATTTTTCTCCACAGCAGAGGTGCTGCCAGCCAGAGAGAAATACTTTTGGGGTTCTGACATTAGGGGACAAATACAATTATAGTGGACAAACCAATTAATTTGTTTCTAAAGTGCACTGAAAGTTCAACAGTGTGACTTATTCACTTTTGAAGTCAGAAAATATTATGCTAATTTACGGGAAGCGGCTAATTTTAAAATTTGTATTAAAGCAAACAGCTGTTATTATCTGGCATGTTGAAAACTGCTGGTTAAAAATGTCAATCCTTACCTGTTTCTCAGTCCTTCCTGCTGCAGCTGAGACTGTATCATGGCCTTTGTGTTCATCCATCACACACAGCAGACAGATACACTGCTGATCAGTACGACAGTAAACCTCCAGCAGTTTGTCATGATGAGAGCAGATCTTCTCCTGCAGGTTTCCAGTGGCTTTGACCAGTTTGTGCTTCTTTAATGCAGGAAATTCATAGTGAGGTTGGAGGTGAGTTTCACAGTAAGAGGCCAGACAAGCAAGACAGGACTTGACAGCTTTGCGCTTTCTCCCAGTGCAGAAATCACACGCCACGTCTCCAGGTCCAGCATAACAGTGAGCAGGAGGAGCAGCTTGGAGTCCTGTCTTCTTCAGTTTCTCCACCACGTCAGCCAGCATAGTGCTTTTTCTTAAAACAGGCCTTGGGGTGAAAGTCTCTCTGCACTGGGGACAGCTGTAGACACCAGTATGATCATCTTGATCCCAGCAGCCCTTAATACAGCCCATACAGAAACTGTGTCCACAGGGAATAGTCACCGGATCCTTCAGTAGATCCAGACAGATCGCACAGGTCAACTGGTCCTGATCCAGTAAAACTCCACCATCAGCCATTTTACTGCTCACACTGACAGAGACAGAGATAAGTTTCGTTTCTCTGAAACTGCATGACAGAGAGAGTGGGAGTGACTTCCTGGTTCAGCCCACAGCTGCAGGAGGTGTGGTGTTGGACTGAGGCCAGGCTGAGCAGAGCAGGCTGAACAGAGAGCGCAGATTCCTGAGGAAATATTTAATCTTAGGGGTCAAAGGACAGATTTATTGATGTACTGTGTGTGTATTGTGAGCAGTAAAGGCCTGTGTGCACATGCATAGATGTACTACAGGTGCATCTGATCTGAGTACACCAGTCAAAAATGCACAGATAATATACTTCATATAAGTGGACAGGTAATTTTTCTGCCCAAATTATTCATGGAAACAGTGAGTATAATACAGAAAACATGGAACTACACCATGGCCTCAGGTAGTACAGTATGTGCAGAAGGAAATAGTTCTAACCAAAAATAAGACTAATGTATTGTTTTGAAGAGTAATCACATACACACATACAGTCTCTGAGATATTACATTGCTTTACAAGCTGCATTGGACTTCATATTTATTATCTTGCTTAAATCTCACAAACTCGCAAAAGTCCCTGAGCTAGCAGGTCATCAGAAATTTCTCCATTCACCAAAACTGACTGGGCCGATCAAAACAAGTGTTAAACTATTCCTGTCACAAACAGGTAACATCCCTGCAGAAATGTGGCTATTCTGGGTTTCAGATAGAGCGAGAGAGAGAGAGAGAGAGAGAGTGAGGAAAAAAATTCAACACACAAACAAGCAAACAAAAATCTTCATCGTTCCCCCTCATGGGTTCTGGGTAAAAATAATATACTAAAATAACAAAGTAAAAATTCATCCAAACACACGGCAGTAAGCTTTTCAACTTTCTAACTTTTCAGTCTTTCAGCTTTTCTGCCAGGTTTGTTTTATCTCAGTCGCTCTCTCTCAGTGAGCGGATCTCTGTGTGTGCCACTCAACCTGCAGGTGATGACTTCCACAGTCATGTGTCCAGGGTCCACTCTTCACAGTGCATTGCTGTAAGAGAGCATGTCATGCTCAGTCAATTTACCCTCTATACATAAAGGTCAGTAAATAAATAAATAAAACACTAAAGCCTGCACCCGCACCCGCCCATTCTGGATGAGACTGTGGACCCCTGCTTCAGAGGACCACTCCACCAGAGTTAGGAGGCCAACCTTGGGTCCCAGGAAGGAGGAGTTACTTTCTCTCTCTCATCTGTGATGTCACTGAACCCATAGGGGATTCCAAAAGTGACATCGCTTTTTGTTTAGGGTTTGTTTTTAAGTGACACCACTGCCTCTGTAGTTTTCTGTTTTGTTTTTCAAGTGAAACCACTGTCTTTGACAGGTGTTTTTGTTTTGTAGTTGCATCACTGTTCTTTATCTTCGTCTGGCTATTTATAGATTAACTTGATTATTAATAATGATTAATACTGATTATTTTTACAGATTATTCAGTAGGTTTTTGGTCATTACGTGTTATTATTAATCTGTTTCTTATTGTTTCATGGTGAAAATATCATTATTTGAAAATTAGCCATTTGATATTTGTTAAACAAAATATCTAATAGTTATACAGTAGATATAGTAGGTTTTTTAATTCTGCAATGAAAAATGCTTTCTGTATTGTAGCACTATGAGGAAATTCTCTCTGAATTTGTTCTCTGGAACAATGTAAGGGAGCTAACTGAGAAATGCACATCTTTGACTGTTTAAAACAGGTTCAAAGATGAATGTTTCTTCTTTCCTTTTGATCTTTCATGTATTTTATATAGAAATAAATAAGTAAACAAATAATTAATGAAATGAATAAATAAAGCACTGAACTATTTGTTTGTAGAAAGAAATTGCTCTCTTTAGGTTGTGAACCTCCAGATGCCATGTTCTCTTCTTTCTTTTTATTTCCTTATTTGCTCCACAAGAGTTTTTATCGCGAATAATAATCTGATAATTAAACTAAAAGTGTCCTTTTCGATGGTCTGGATCCACTATTTTATAGTCATTTCTTGATCTGGAATTTTTTTTTTTTTTTTTGTGTATTCATAACTATTCATTTGAAAATGAATAACTCACAGAGAAATCAAGAGAACAGCAATAACTGCTGTTATCTCTGTTATCTGTTGCTCTTAAATCTTCTCCAGACTGACTGCAGGGAAATGTCTAGCAAACCCAATACTCTGTGAAAAGAGTATTTTCTGACTGAATTCTCACTGTATGCTTCTACATGCCAATCAAACAAATATGCTCAGCGTGCCCCCCCAAGTCAGATTTTTTAAGATGACATTAAATATGGCGGAAGTTGACAGGTGGCATTTTCTGTCGTCTTCTCCTGGAGCACATGATAATGACTGTGAACACATTCCATTCATTCCTCTCGGTGTCTTATGGGAAACACCAGCCACTCAAGCACCCCCCCCCCCCCCCCCACCCCCCCACCCCCCCAAGTCAAAGCACACATCTTCTCTTGTACTTCCTGCCCACACTTCTGAAACAGGGTCAGATTACATGCCAACGCACCAATGAGCAGGAAGGTCTGAGGGACGGGTTTGTGTTTCTTGATCTGCTCTCTGTGGCGAAGCAAAAAAACCTTTTTAATCCAACCCTTTTACCTGAGTACAAAATCACTCTTATGAAACCATGCACTCAGGGGGAGTGGACAGTGTGTAAATGATTTTCATAAGGGTCACAAACCATTTGCATCTTTCCTATTGGGATTCCTCTCCACATAAAGTCCCTCCTCCTCTTCCCTGCTAATCTGCAGTCTCGTTGTGGGAGGACTGGGTGAGAGAGGGGGTACAGGGACAATCGGAGGCAGGAGCTCTGCTGTATCTGTGGCAGGCGCCCCTTCCTGCTCAACGCGCCATTACTGCGTTTCCCCAGGCAACAGGTATCTGAGGCCAGCGGGGGGTCCAAAAGCCTAAACCCCCAATCCTGCCGTGGAACGTGACTCACCCAGCCCCACCTGGCTTAAACGCAATTACCTGTGTTTGCTTTCTCTGTCCCTCCCAGGTGCACAGCACAGTGTCACACTCATCAAACCTGTTCCTCCTCATTGTGCTGGATCTGACCGCGGGATTTAGACAGAACAGGGCTTTGCCTCCTCCCAAAGAGAGCACTGAGAGAAGACCGTATCAGTGAAGGGAATCCAGCAGAGCAGACTCTACTTTATCACATCTGCACTCTCATTTAAAATCAGCTGATTTAAAAACAGAAAAATCTTTTAGGCAGAACCAAGTGTCCACGGACTGACGGGGACAACAGAAGAAAACAAGTGTAAAACCCAAATGGCAACTGACTCGTCGCTACTGAGAAACGATGGTGAGTCTTGAAGTTTTCACCTGTTGGGAATGAAAGAAATGGCTGAAACACAACAGAAAACATTTATTCTCCTTTGAATAATTACAGCAGTTATATACATATCACCTGTCCCTGCCTGTTTGTCATCCAGTGAAATGGGTCTGTTCCACCTGCATGTTGTTCAAATTAGCAATAGATACCGCAATGTAAAAAGGCACTGTGTTTTTTCAGTGAAGTATTGCAGTATTTACTGTATAAAAAGCACTGTTTTTTTTTTTTACAATGAAGAACTGTTGTATATGGTTGTATATTTGACGAATTATCAACAAGCAAAGGTGTTTTCAGATTTTTTTACTGTTCTACACTGTCATAGTACCATAAGTACAAGTTTATTTATGAAAATTATGTGTTATTGGATCTCATTTTGGTTATTGTGATTACCTGTACAAAAACTTTAGGTTAGTGTGATTACCTGTACTGAAAACTTCAGTTTGTGTGATTACCTGTACTGAAAACTTCGGTTTGTGTGATTACCTGTACTGAAAACTTTGATTTATGTGATTACCTGTACAGAAACCTTTGGCCAGTGTGATTTCCTGTACAGAAATATTTGCTTAGTGGGATTACCTGTACAGAAATCTCTGGCTAGTGTGATTACCTGTACAGAAACTTTTGGTCAGTGTGATTACCTGTACAGAAATCTCTGGTTAGTGTGATTACCTGTACTGAAGTCTACTTGCCCCCAATGTTATTTGCTGACAAACTCCCATGAGCCTTTTATGTAATACTATGTTCTGCATTGTCTGTGGAGTAATTGTTCAGGTGCATGCTCACCTGTGCCCTTCACCTGTGAGTAATATCAAACCCGTTTAGAATGCATGTAGTCAGGCCGGTTTGGCTTTGATTAGACATGCAGAGAAGATGGTGTTTACCTTTGCGGAGGATGTTTTTCACGTTGGAAAACATCACACATGAAAAAGGGCTTGTTTCTACACAGCGATTCTGTGTGTTGCTTTTACATGTTGAGCTCATGAGTTAATGATCTACTTCAGAAGCCACAGCTTAATTAGCACAACGGGCAAAACAAGTCTCTGTGGTTCGGCGCGTAACCACTTCCCACAAACATTCCAGCTGCACTCACGTTTACTTTGAAGTGAAGCAGTTCTGAGTGAAGCTCTAAGAGATCAGAAAATTTCATGCTCCTCATACACAATACTTTGCAGGATACAACTTCTTAGCCTTCACAAATTGTTGGCTAGCAAATAATCATAGTTTCTCAGGTGTGATTTCATGACTACTGTTGTTTTTGTTTTTGGTTTTTTAATTTTGTTTTGGTTATAGAACGTGACGTGCATGAGCGGGACAGGATATGGATGCCGTACAGCCCTTGCTTGCTAAAAAGATCGTTTGAATTGTGCAGACGTTGTTCACAGATTGTTTTGAATTGTGCAGACATTGTTCAGAGATTGGGGGAAATCCTGGACTTTTAAGCAGCATTTGCATTGAATGCATCTGCATGCTTGTAATCAGAAACCCAGTCCTGTCAAATTATCCTATTTTAACTTTATATGAGAGCTTTGGATTTCTTCAGTACACATACAACCAAACGAATCAGTCAAATGACCTCCAGAAAAACATTACACATTGCTGTGGAGGTAATCTACTGCAATGATCAAAAATAAGAATATTCATCATGGCATATGACAAAGTCATCAAGGAAGGGGTGTGGCCTGAAACGGCTCTGCATACTTACAGTAAACTACAAGGAACAGGGAAGAAAATATCTTGGGTCGTTGTAATTCATTGTAATCTTCTTGTTTCTGATTGGTGGGGAAGTACTGTGGACTGTGCCTAATTTTCGAGACACAGTTCTGTGACCACATCAGTTCTGAAAAGCGTCTTTTTTGGTATTATGCTTTGTGTCTTCTATTTAAATTTTTCACCACAAAGATGAAGTTTCTTCTCTTCCTAAATATGTACAGTGTTCCAATATTTTATCTCCAAGAGTGAGCATGAGTCTGCATCCCCGAGGCCTTGTTCTTTTAACCGTGTGAAATGTGAGATCACAAAAATGTTCTGAAATATGTGATTAGAACTGAACATTCTAATGCTGATGTAACAACCACTTCTGGTAATTGAGAGCAATGAAGCTGTGGAACACTGGCTTCCGAATTCCGAATAAACATTCCAAAAAAACTACTCTATAAAAGGTTAAAAATTACACTTCTTCTCATGTCCTGCCAGGGCCCAGTTCTGACAACATTTCTCAAGCAATGCCAGGCTCTGCTGCAGCTTTTGTTCTGTGGGTGGTTGCAGAACAATAAGCAGCATTTGTCATGAAGGGTGAGCCCTAGGATGAAGATTGCTCCAATATCATAGCCAATTTAGGTAGCAGTTTAGCAGTTTTGTGTTCCAGCATTTATCGCTAAATGGTTCTCGATTCTCTGTTTGCACTCCACAGAGAGTAAAGAGCTGAGGATTGTTCTGCTGGGAGGAAGATGGGGTGGGAAGAGTTCAGCAGGAAACACCATCCTGGGAGAAGAGAGGTTTGAATCCGGAAGACAAAGAACAGCAAAGAGCGACGACCGGCATGCAACAGTGGCTGGCAGGAAGCTGATCCTGGTTGATACGCCCGGGTGGAAAGGTCATTTGTCTCTCAGGGAAACCACAGAGGCGGACAGACGAGAGATCAAGCAAAGTGTGTGCAAGTGCCCTCCCGGACCCCACGCCTTCCTCCTGGTCGTTCCCGTGGATTCAGCCTTCACCGAGGAACACAGGAGATCACTGGTGGACCACCTGACGCTCCTGGGCGACAAAGTCTGGAGATACTCTATGGTGCTGTTCACCTGCGGTGACTGGCTGAGAGAAAAAAGCATCGAGGAGCACATAGAGACAGAAGGAGATGCTCTGCAATGGCTGACAGATAAATGCAGAAATAGATTCCATATTCTCAACAACAAGAACAGGGAAGATCCCACTCAGGTCTCACAGTTGCTGGACAAGATTGAGGAGATGGTGGCAGAAAACGATGGCGGCCATTTTGAAGTTGATGAAAGCACTCGTCAAATGATCCTGACAAAGATGATGGAGGTGGAAGCAAAGGCAACGGAAAGGAAGATGCAGACAGACAAACGCAGAGAGGAGCTGAGTAGACTCCTCCAGGGTAAGGTCACTTCCACGTGACTCAGATGCAGAGCAAATGGCTCCAAAATTACTGCAAATAATAGTTGACTTTATATGTAAATGACTCTAAATATTAGCTTCTCAGAATATGCCCTTTAAAACATTCCCATCAAAAGTTCTTAATCTTGTGCTCTTGTGCCTTCTCTCAGCTGTCTCTACAGTTGTCATTTTTCAGTTTTCTTTCTTTCAGGGACAGAGCAGCCCACAGAACTCAGGGTGGTTCTGCTGGGGAGCAGAAACGCTGGAAAGAGCGTGTCGGGGAACACAATCCTGGGCAGCGAGGAGTTTGACATTAAGAAAGGGACCTCGAAGTCTGTGGTGAAACGCACTTGTGTGGAAGGGACGGCCATAACCATAGTCGACACTCCTGGCTGGTGGCAAGGTTTCTCTGTCCACGACACTACCAAGCAGGGGAAACAGGAACTGACACGCAGTGCGTCTCTGTGTCCGCCGGGACCCCATGTCTTCCTGCTGGTCATTGACACGGATGTGGCCTTCACCGAGAGGCAAAGAGAAGCTGTGGAGGAACACCTTCAGCTCATCAGTGGGCGTGTCTGGAACCGCACCATGATTTTATTCTCCAGAGCTGATTGGCTCGGAGCCAAGTCCATCGAGCAGCACATAGAGGAGGAAGGGAAGGCTCTTCAGTGGCTGGTGGAGAAGTGTGGGAACAGGTACCACGCCCTCGACAACAAGAACAAGGACAACAAGGCTCAGGTGGCAGAGCTGCTGCAGAAGATGAAGGAGATGGTGGCGGGAAATGGCGGGAGCTTCCACGAGGTGGATGAGAGAGCCCTGCAGTCCATCGAGGAGGACAGGAAGGCCGTGGAGGAGAAAGCCAAGCGGAGGATGACAAAAGCCAAGGAACAGAGGAAGAGATTCCAAGGTGAGTTAATTTTCAATGTCATGACCGCACGTGGTCAAGGTAAGCGTGGAACGTAGTTGCAGAACTGTAATATGATCTTAAACTTTCATATCCTGAAAGTAAATTGTGAAGAGCTGACTTTGATGGGTTTTCGCTTAAAAGAACTCAAAGTCCCCTCAGCTGTGGTGGAACTCTATATGGTGGTGAGGATAAGCAATGACTGTCTGTTTCATGCTGATTGATATTGTAGGGACAAACATTCATCTTCCTGAGATGAAGGTGGTCCTGATGGGGCAGAAATCATCGGGGAAGAACGCGGTGGGGACCACCATCCTGGAACACGATGCGTTCCCCAACTGCGAAACCGCGTGTTGTGAGATAGAAGAGGGCGTGGTTTTTGGGAGACGGCTCACAGTTGTGAACACCCCAGGCTGGTGGGATAATTCTGCAAGGTGCACCTTGGAGCAGGACAAAGAGATCATGAGGGGACTGTCTCTGTGCCTCCAGGACCCCATACTGTCCTCCTGGTCATCCCTGTAGACGTGGCCTACAGAGAGAGACAAAGGAGGGCGCTGGAGGACCACCTGTGCTGTCTCGGTGAGGACGTCTGGAGACACACCATCGTGCTGTTCACCTACGGGGACAGACTGGGAGAGACGAGTGTGGAGCAGCACATAGAGAGGGAGGGCTGGCCCCTCCAGTGGGTGGTGGAGAAATGCGGGAACAGGTACCAGCTCTTCAACAACAAGAACAGGGGCGACGGTGCTCAGGTGGCAGAGCTGCTGGAGAAGATGGAGGAGATGGTGGCGGGAAATGATGGGCAGCAGTTCTCTCCTGACATGAGTCAGGTCTACCGCGAGGTGGAGAACAAGCTGAAGAGGAAGGTGGCTGAGGAAATGAAAGTATGCTATGTGGAGGAAATGAACTGGAGGGAAAAAGAACTGAAAGAACAATTTGAGGAGGAATGGAGGAGGAGAGAGAAAGAACTCTTTGAGAAGTTTGGAGACTCATCAGTGAAAGGCAAACAGCCAGCTAAATTAAAAATCAAGCCTTCCACTGCTCTGCCCTGTGAGTACACTGATAACATTGTAAATTTGTGTGTACACTGCACTACTTTTCATCTAATTTAGTCTCTCTTCAAGAGCACCCATTAAAAATGTCACTCACTTCAGTCAGTTCCCCAGGGACCCACCCCACCCTGATTTGGCTTTTGATTTGCCTAATTTTAAGGTCATCAAAATAAATGGCTTCATTTATCAATACATTTTAATGCATTGATGAAAATAAAAATCCAGATCAATACTCAGTCATAAGCTCTGCATAATTAAGTCACAGCGCCACTGAAACAAAAACAAAAATTAACAGTCTGATTACCGCTGACGTAGTCAGAGCACCCCAGGGTGGAACTCAAATAGGCTTCTCTGAAATTTCTGTCTGTAGCTTTGACATAATGGAACCTAACTATTCTAGAATAGAACACAAGGCAGCTATTGGTTGACTCATGCAGGAAGTTACATGGCATACTCCTACTCTCAGGCAGTCCCTTAAAGTCAGACCTGGAGGATCTGTCAGATTGAAAAGTAAATGCATTAATGTTGTGTTTTACAGCAAAGGAAAGAAAAATTCGGAAGGAACAGAGAAAGAATGAGGAGAAGACAAGTCAAGACAACTACCCGCGAAAACGTGAGTCATATCACTCATCAGCTGTGTTAGGACTCCATCTGCATGGTCTACCTGTAGCTCATCAGCTGTGTGAGACCTTCATCTGCATGGTCTACCTGTAGCTCATCAGCTGTGTTAGGCCACCATCTGCATGGTCTACCTGTATGTGCTACATCTGGAGCAGAGTGTTGGTGGAATTTTAGAACTGGGATTGATACAGTCACTCCCCTAACATTCCAAGTCTGTCTCGTTGTGGGCATCAGCAGGTTATTTCAGTTAGGTGCACGGTAATCCTGTGGAAACGCAAGTATAGATGCCTGTGCTGACTGAACCTGTTGCTGTGTGATTGGACAGTGAGCGGAGGGATGGTCCCTCAGATTCGAGGCTGGAAACTCCGTTTCCGGATGAGGAACAGCCTTGAGTTTGGTCCACCCAGCAGTAAGTGATGCTTCTGAAACATCTGCCATCTGTACACACATTAGCAATCCTTTTTGGTAAAGCTGTGTACATTTACATTATAGTTCTGCTGAAACACATGTGTAGCTGCCAGTCATAACCAAGCCTGTTGCTGTGTGGTTTCACAGTGAGTGAAGGGATGGATTCTCAGAATAGCAGCTCGAACCTGCGTTTCCAGAGGAGGAACAGCCTTGAGTTTGGCCCACCCAGCAGTAAGTGATACATCTGAAACATCCCCCATCTGCACACACATCAGCCTACATATACAACATTCCACATACGGTACATATATTCCATATAGTCCACTAATATTCTATAGAGCCTACTTATATTCTTCTGTGTGTTTCATTGTTCTACATCTGACAGAGTTTACATTCAATTATTTCACCCCCAAAACAGTTTTACTCTGGGTACATCCTGCACCAGGGATCTACACCCAATGTAAAAATCAGGCTAATGATATCAAAATGTTTTCATTCTGGCAAACAGAAATCACACGTCTCAGACACATGCTTTCATCAATGAACATGTTACTCACACACACACATGCACGCAGGCACACACACACGCACACACACGCACATGCACGCGCACACACACACACACACACACACACATACAAAGTACATTTAATTAGAGAAGAACTTCCAAAAATAGGCTACACTTTTTAAAAAATACTCAGTAAAACTTCAAAATCAAAGGTAACTGATGTAGTCCTTATTGTGAGTCGTTGAAATATTTTCTTCCCAAAAATCAGTAAAGATTTTTATGTATCTGTATCATTCATTAATTTCTCAGTAACTGCAATCAATTAATAATCTCCACCATTTAACTGCAATCAACACATACTGAATATCCTATTTTTGATGCGCTATATGCATTATAGTTTTGCAGACACACGTGCAGCTGTCAGTCATAACTGAGCCTGTTGCTGTGGGGTTTGACAGTAGGTGGCAGCACTGAGCACATGTGGACAGAGAGCACTACAGGCCCGCAGGAAGCCCTGAGGAAGAGACGCCAGTCTTGGTCGCCCTCCACCTTCTCAACCGCCTCGACTGGACAAGATTCCGGAATTACTTCCCGCTCGGGTTCCCTTCGGTCCTTAACCATCTCTGAGTACCCGGCCGAGAGCGACGCGGCACTTCCTCCCGGCACAGGAAGCAGGTAGCAGAGGCAGGACACTAGGGACTCACTTCTCTCAGAAGGGGGCAGTCAGCTGGGATGGCATTTCTCAATCAGTCCCGGTGTCCTAGCCTTTAGATCGCTTTGGGGGCTAGCTTAGCTTGCTAGCCATCAGGATGAGTAGGAGAACCCTGCAGTGAGCCTTGGTGCCCTGATGGAAACCATGGGGCTGTGTAGCCAATCCACTGCAGAGGGGGCTGTTTAGGTCACCATGTGTGGGGTGGCCATTTGTAAAATTTGAACAAGACACAGGGTATCAGCATTCTCTAATGTTTATAATACAGCCATGTGATCTTTAATGACTCAATGTGTCAGGACTCTTAAAACTTTGAACCTTTTTCTTCACAATCTCACCTAGAAGGCTGGACCTTCTACAGCACAGTTGCCCCATCACTATCTTTGGACAGTGGGTTTCCTGCATGATTCAGTGTGTAGACTGCCCCCTGCTGGCTGAATCACCAGCAGCAGGGGTGTACTGTAAACAGGGGCACCGTCAGGGATTTTGGCGGTGTCCCTGTTTACAGGGGTTGTAAAATTAAGAAAAATTCATTAGTTCATTCTGGACCAGAGTCCTATTAAAGTTTTCTGTTCAAATGTGAAGTAACAGGTGTCAAGTTCTCCATATTCCATATTCTTTTTTCAAAAAAAGAGAGTGAGAAAAAATGTCCACCCCAATGTTTTCTACAGTAAAATGTTCCACTCTGGACCAAATGTTATCAGTTAGAATTTAATTAACACTGTTTTTGTTGAATTAACACTTGTCATTTTACTGTGTTGAGTACCTGTAACTCTTGTGTTTCTAATACACACTGTAAAATACAAATAAAACATTACTACATTAATATTTATCAGGTTTACACTTCTCATTTTACTGTGTAATTTTCTCCAGTTTCTGAACAGCTGATATAACATTATGGGTACAGACCACAACAACAGACACAGGAAGTGAACTATCTGAAGAGTGCACCATTCAAATATAAACAGGAAGTCAGACAAACTCATTCTGCCCCCGGGCACCTGGCTCTCCCCTCCCTGTGATGGCCTGACTCCACAATGCAGGAGCGACCTACCCCCCCTCAGTCCTACTGACTACCCAATGCAGGAGAAACCTGCCCCCCTCAGTCCTACTGACTCCCCAATGCATGAGAGACCTGCCCCCCTCAGTCCTACTGACTCCCCAATGCAGGAGCGACCTGCCCCCCTCAGTCTTACTGACTCCACAATGCAGGAGAGACCTGCCCCCCTCAGTCCTACTGACTCCCCAGTGCAGGAACACCCTGCCCCCCTCAGTCCTACTGACTCCCCAATGCAGGAGAGACCTGCCCCCCTCAGTCCTACTGACTCCCCAGTGCAGGAACACCCTGCCCCCCTCAGTCCTACTGACTCCCCAATGCAGGAGCGACCTGCCCCCCTCAGTCCTACTGACTCCCCAATGCAGGAGCGACCTGCCCCCCTCAGTCAGGAAAGCAGAGCCCCTCCCTACCTTCCAGAATAGGCCTGGAGTCATAAACATGATGATAATACAAAAACTGGATAGATGAGCTGAGCGAATGTGGTCTTGATTTGTATTTAAATCAGGAGTGTCAAACTCTGTTTCTGGAGATCCTGTAGGTTTTCACTTCCAACCCTAACAAAGCACGTCTCATTCAACAGCTAGAGATATTCATGAGCTGCTAATTAGTAGAATAAATTTACAGCACATTAGCATTGTTAGAGAAGGATAGCATTGTTGACTTAAATCCACTTGTATGTAATGTGAAAAGTGAAAGAGGAGTAAAAAGCTCTTTTTCTCCAAGTGTGTCAGAGAGGGAGTGACAGGTGATGAAGACGCTGAAGAAGATGATGGACAAGCACAGGGACGAGTTCTGGGCCAACAGATCAGGAACTGAGAATAAGTTGTGCCATGGTAGAGTTTAAATGTAAACCTGCGGGATGAAGGACCTCCAGGAACAGGGTTGGGCAGCCCTCATATACACCGTCAGTGTTGTCACCTATTCTGATGACTGTACATATTTCAGGTTGAGTCCTGTCAGCAGAACAGAGGGAGCTATAGATGGTAATGAGGCATGGTAAAGTTCACCTTGATAACAGGATACTTTATTTCACACAGAGTTGTAAATCTGTGGAAAACTTTGCCAGGTTATGTAGCAGAGGCAGAGACTCTGGGAGCTCAGATCCAGGCTTGATGCAGTGCTGGATGCTCTCTAGTTTGCAGGTGAATGATCAGACTAGAGGAGCTAAATGGTCTGTTCTCATAATGAAAAATTCTCATGTCCTTATTCTTATGTTTTTCACATATTCATCTATTGCATTCAAAATACAACTTCTAATAAATATGTGTAAATTGCATGAAATATCGAAGAGGGAAATGTGGAGACATTTAAAATTTATGAAACGCAGTCTATTGAAGGACGATATATAAAGAGAAAAAATCTAATGGAGCATCTCATATTTCTTACCTCCTCTCAAAGCGCCTCTAATACAAGGCTCTCTGGCACCATCTGGTGGTGAGGACTGAATGTGCACCTTCTCATCCAGCTCTTTCACTTCTGACCGATTCCATCTCTGGTCCCAGTCCTGACCAATCCCATTTCAGGAGCCCAGCCCTGACCAATCAGTGCATGACGGCCTCTGGTCTCCATGGGAACCGGTGTCCTGGAAACCCTCCCAAAGAAAAACTGCTGAATGCAGATGATTATTTTTATTAATTTTATTATTTTTATTGATCAATTCCCAATTTCCCAGCATTATCACATAATCAATCCAAAAAGAAACAGCAGACAGAATTATAAAACACCTTGAACTGAGTCTTGGCCGTGACAGCAAACTAAAATAAGACAGTCACCGTAAACGTGATGACAGTGCAAGCAAACCCCAGAACAGATGGGCTGAGTGAATGTGGTCTGGATTCCATTTTTATTTCAACCAGTTAATCTTTTAAAGTTTGATATTTCATTTAATTGAACTCATTTTCTGTCACATTTGAGTGTTTTTCCCTCTCTTAATTACAGCTGACCTTCGCATTCACTCGCTGCCTCATCCCAGATCACACAGTTTTACAGAGGTTCCAGTACCAACCCAAAACCCAGGATAGAGGGGCTGAGTGAATGTGGTCTGAACTCTGTGCAGGAGGGTCATTGTGTCAGAGACGCTGTAGAAGGACAGAGTTCCTGCCCTGTGATCCAGGTACACTCCTATTCTGGAGGAGCGGGGGGCAGGGATTTCAGTGCTCGAAGCATTGTGCCAGAAAGTGTAACTGGAGGCATTACAGCGCAACAACCAGGACTTGTTATTATATCCCAGAGAACATTCATTACCCCGCCCTTTCCTGCTGATCTCTTTATATGACATTGCTATAGAAGCCATGTACCCACTCCACTCAGCCTCCCAGTAACAGCGTCCAGACAGACCCTCTCTGCACAGCACTTGGAGCCAGTAGTCAAATCTCTCTGGATGATCAGGATATGACTGGCTCTCTTTCACATGGGTCACCTCTCTGTTCTCCTCAGACAGACGGAGGTGTTGATGCGCTGTGTTGGGGTCCAGTGTGAGCTGACAGGCATCTGTTGGAGGAGAAGAGATCAGTGAAGACATGAAAATTTAAATTGTTTGTGTGTTATTACTTCAAGCAGAGTGTTTTTGTCAATTATTGTGACACATTTAATGATTAATTAATGCAGAAATCTAGGTAATTCCAAAGGCAACTGTATCTTATTCCAGATACTTTCCCTTCAGTTATTTTTTTCCTCCAATGTATTCAATTAATCAATCGCTATTATATCAATATTGATTATTGTGGTTGTTGTGTCGACAGTGATCACGTACCAGGAAACCAACACAAGAACAATACCATTGCACAATTAAAATGTTTTTTGATTTAACATATAGAACTTGAATTGTGTGGTCCATGGATGGTTGTGGCCCTAAATGACAGCACAGAGCATTTATGCCCCCAGCCAGCTCTGACTGCAGGACATGTATTATCATATATGATCCATATGTTTAATACCAGGAGGAGTGCAGCTGAATTAACAGGGATCTGATGGAGGAGGAGATGTATGAGATCCCTAAAGCAAGTCACTTATGAATATAAAGAATCATATAAATAATCTTTTACTTCATATTACCTATATTCATTCTTTAATTTAGGTTGAATTACAGACTCACATTGTAAGAAGTCCTCTCTGGTCTTGGGCTCTAGAATTTTGACTTCTTTCACTGTAAGGGGAGATCACAACAAAGTTGAACCCCTAAAGCTTACCTTGTCTCATTATTTCCTGAAGAAACTGAAAGCTATCCAGAATGCAGTGTCAGAATCAGACTCAGTTATTTATCATCCTAAAACTGAGTAAAGATGCGATGAGAGGAGACAAGATGGTATCATTTCTCGAGAAAAATATTGAGTATTAGAAGATCTTCTGTTGGCAGCTTTAAGAGGAATGTTTCTTAAATTTGTTGTCTCCTCTCATATCTCCACAGTATCTTGTATCCTACCGATCACAAAATGGGCCAAAACATTACGTTACAGGTTATCTGTAAAGCGTATTGTGACAACTGCTGTAAAATACGATATACAAAAAAAAATCTTTTGATTTGATTTGATATTCATTCTTTAATTTAGGTTTAATTACAGACTCACCTATTGCGAACTCCTCTTTTCTCTTGGACACAGGAAAACAGACTTCTTTCTCTGTAAGGGGAGATCACAACAAAGTTGAGCCCCTAAAGCATACCTTGTTTCATAATTTCCTGAAGAAACTGAAAGCTATCCAGAATGCAGTGCCAGAATCAGACTCAGTTATTTATCATCCTAAAACTGAGTAAAGATGCGATGAGAGGAGACAAGATGGTATCATTTCACGAGAAAAATATTGAGTATTAGAAAATCTTCTGTTGGCAGCTTAAAGAGGAATGTTTCTTAAATTTGTTGTCTCCTCTCATATCTCCACAGTATCTTGTATCCTACCGATCACAAAATGGGCCAAAACATTACGTTACAGGTTATCTGTAAAGCGTATTGTGACAACTGCTGTAAAATACGATATACAAAAAAAAATCTTTTGATTTGATTTGATACTCATTCTTTAATTTAGGTTTAATTACAGACTCACAGGTGAGTAGGTGAGTCTGTAATTAAACCTAAATTAAAGAATGAGTATCAAATCAAATCAAAAGATTTTTTTTTGTATATTATTTTAACATAACATTTACGTTGCATCCATTTACACAGCTAAATATATTCTGAAGCAATGCAGGTTAAGTACCTTGTTCAAGGGTACAACAGCAGTGTCCTGCCGGGGAATCGAACCTGTGACCTTTAGGTTACAAGCCCAGCTCCTTCCCATTACACACTGCGGCCCCGTTCCCTTTCAGAAAGTCATACTTTGTTCCCTGAAGTTCAAACAAAGCTTTTGATTTAATATATTGAGGGTTCTCCCCTAGCCAGAAAGACTGCCCCCGGTAAAATGGCTAAGCACACTTTCTGCAGCAGAGTGTGTCTACAAACCTTTTCCAGAAACTTTGATCAGCTCCTCCAGCTGCTCTTTCAGTTCAGAGACAGATTTCCTCACAGCCTCGAAAGAGTGTGGACTGACAGTGATGCTGGGCAAGTCTCCAGGTCCAGGAAGGGCACAGAGAGGCTGACAGCTCTACAGACAGACAGACAGACAGACAAACAGACAGACAGAAAGACAAACAGGAAAACAGACATTCAGACAGGGTGATAGAGAAACATACAGGCACACAGACATACAGAAAACAGTCTCAATAAAAGATTTCTGCATATATTTGAGGGGCAAATCATTGTAAATGAGGATCACACCTCACCATGTATGTGCAGTGTACATAGTCCAGACTGTCAGAGAGCCAGTGATGTTACCTGGAGGAACTGGATGTGATCCTCTGTGTGTGAAAACTGCTCCAGCTCAGCATCTCTCCTCCTCATCTCAGCAATCTCCTGCTCCAGTTGCTCCATGAGTCTTTCAGCCCGACTCACTTCAGCCTTCTCCTGATCTCTGATCAGCTCTTTCACCTCAGAGCGCCTTCTCTCAATTAAGCAGATCAGCTCAGTAAAGATCCTCTCGCTGTCCTCCACTGCTGCCTGTGCAGATTGCTGATAGGAGACACAGAGAAAGGAGGGCTGTACATTTTAACTAGGCCTTTCACTCAGCTCTTACTGGGACCCCAGACTGTTCACCACAGTGTGGCTCAGTGGGTTTGAGCCCCACCGGGCTGGAAAGTGACCCAACGCTGGGCTCCTCACTGGCGGACTGGAGGAGAGCCCTGACTGAGCCCTGAAATGGCTCTTCCAGCAGCCAGCTGTTGTCTTCTCCTCTGGTCAGTACCCACCTTGAGTGACTGCACAGCCTGTCTTACATCCTGCAGCTCCTTCTCTCTCTTCTGGATTCTCTGCTGGAGTTTACTCTGTGTCGCCCCCAGCTGCTTCTGCGGATAGATTATTTTCCCAGTTATATATCTATCAGATAACAAGGCTGAATATTTCAACTACATTTTCACATTCTAAATTAAAATGAATACTTGTACATGTTTGATGTGCAGTGGTTTAAGGTTTCATTTGATGCATTTTTCTCCACAGCAGAGGTCCTGCCAGCCAGAGAGAAATACTTTTTGCGTTCTGACATTAGGGGACATATAAAATTATAGTGGACAAACCAATTAAATTGTTTCTGAAATGCACTGGCATTTCAACAGTATGACTTTTTCACTTTTGAGTTCAGAAAATATTATTCTAATTTACGGTTAGTGGCTAATTTTAAAATTTGTATTAAAGCAAACAGCTGTTATTTTCTGGCATGTTGAAAACTGCTGGTTAAAAATGTCAATCCTTACCTGTTTCTCAGTCCTTTCTGCTGCAGCTGAGACTGCATCATGGCCCCTGTGTTCATCCATCACACATAGCAGACAGATGCACTGCTGATCAGTACGACAGTAAACCTCCAGCAGTTTATCATGATGAGAGCAGATCTTTTCCTGCAGGTTTCCAGTGGCTTTGACCTGTTTGTGCTTCTTAAAGGCAGGAGATTCATAGTGAGGCTGGAGGTGAGTTTTACAGTAAGAGGCCAGACACACCAGACAGGACTTGACGGCTTTGCGCTTTCTCACAGTGCAGACATCACACACCACGTCTCCAGGTCCAGCGTAACAGTGAGCAGGAGGAGCAGCTTGGAGTCCTGTCTTCTTCAGTTCCTCCACCACTTCAGCCAGCATGATGTTTGTGCCCAGAACAGGCCTTGGAGTGAAGGTCTGTCTGCACTGGGGACAGCTGTAGACACCAGTATGATCATCCTGATCCCAGCAGCCCTTAATACAGCCCATACAGAAACTGTGTCCACAGGTTATTGTCACCGGATCCTTCAGTAGATCCAGACAGATCGCACAGCTGAACTGGTCCTGATCCAGTAAACCTCCACCTTCAGCCATTTTACTGCTCACACTGACAGAGACAGAGATAAGTTTCGTTTCTCTGAAACTGCGTGACAGAGATTGTGGGAGTGACTTCCTGGTTCAGCCCACACCTGCAGGAGGTGTGGTGTTGGACTGAGGCCAGGCTGAGCAGAGCAGGCTGAGCAGAGAGTGCAGATTCCTGAGGAAATATTTAATCTTAGGGGTCAAAGGGCAGATTTATTGATGGACTGTGTGTGTATTGTGAGCAGTAAAGGCCTGTGTGCACATGCATAGATGTACTACAGGTGCATCTGATCTGAGTACACCAGTCAAAAATGCACAGATAATACATGGAATATGAGCACACAGGTATTTTGTCTGCTTAAAGTTGACCAAATTTTGAATAGAAACAGTAAATATTATACAGAAATGAAATGGCCCAGTCGTCTCAGTTGTATGTGCAATAGGAAGTAGTTCCAGCCCAAAATAAGGTTAAATGCGATTTTTAAAGAATAATAATGTTTTGGAGTTACTTGACCTTTATTTTCTTGCTTAAAACTCACCAACTCACAAATGCCCCTCTGAAAGTTATTCTTTTATTTAATACATTCTACTTTGCACAGAATGACTTACTGATCCTATCAAGAAATGTGTTGAAATATTCCAGTTACACACCAGGTGACACCCTTGCAGAAATGTGGCTCTTCTGGTTTTCAGAGAGAGAGAGAGAGAGAGAGAGAGAGAGAGAGAGAGAGAGAGAGTATATTAAACAAACAAACAAATAAAAATCTTTACCATGCTCCCTCGTGAGTTCTGGGTAAATATAATTAACTGAAGTAACACACGGTAGCAAGCTTTTCAGCTTTGAGCTTTTCAGTCTTTTCAGCTTTTCAGCTTTTCAGCTTTTCGGGTTTCCAGCTTTTCAGCTTTTCAGTTTCCCAGCCCTGTTTGTTTTATCTCACTCACGTCACTCTGTCTCTCTCTCTCGGTGAGCGAGTCCACATCTCTGGATTTAAGGAAGAAAAAGATTTCTGAGACACCTGTAAGTCCTGTGACACCTGTGCGTTCTATGTACATTCAGGATGTTGAGGTGGAGGTTGTGACGTCCTGTAAGTTTATTGGGTGTGCACACTGATAACAAGCTGGACCGGATTGTTAAAACAAAACCAGTCAAAGCGGACAGTATTTTACAGAGAAACAGAGATCTTATGCACCAAATTGCCTTTGATGTATTAATCAGTGTCTTTTCTAATCTTTTAGAAAGGATTTCATATATTTATTTATTTATTTATTTATTATTATCGCCATTTTCTGGCTGTGTTAAACTGTTTGTTTCTGTCACTGTTTTGTTTATGTTTTTTGTTTTGCTTTGTTTTTTGTAATTCTCCTTATGGGGAATAATAAAGTTCTTCTGATCTATTCTATAACCTGGTCACTGTAATTTAAAATCATCGAAGAATGGTGATAAAATGTGCATTAAAATCATTTTAATTTAGATTAATCTTTGCCTTTTTGAATATCATTAGGATGTAATAAAAAAAGAAAGAAGAATAAAATCTTGTTATGATTCTAATTAGTAGAGTCAGGTGTGCCAAATAAGGGTTGAAATGAAAACCTACAGGAGAGTAGATCTCCAGGAACAGGGTTAGGCAGCCCTCCTCTACTTTGTCACCTATTCTGATGATTTTGCAGATTGAGTTTCGTCAGCAGAACAGAGGGGGTTACAGGTGGAAATTAGACATGGTAAAGTTGATAACAGGATACTTTCTTTCACACAGAGATGGAAATCTGTAGAACACTTTGCCAGGTCATGCAGTAGAGACAGAGACTCTGGGAGTTCAGATCCAGGCTTGAGGCAGTGCTGGATGCTCTCTAGTTTGCAGGTAAATGAACAGACTGGATGAGCTGAATGGTCTGATAATTAAAAATTCTTATGTTCTTCAGAAATTCATCTATAGCACTCAAAACCCAACTTTTAATAAATATGATTAAATTGCATGAAATATCAGGGAGAGAAATAAGTGCATTTAATATTTATTAAACATAGTCTATTAAAGGATGAGATTTAAAGAGAAAAAAATCTAATGGAGCATTCTCATTTCTGATCGTTTCTCAAAGCACCTTTAATACCTGGCTCTCTGGCACCATCTGATGGTGAGGACTGAATGCACAACTTTTCCTCCAGCTCATTCAATTCTGTCCGGTTCTCTCTCTGGTCCCAGTCCTGACCAATACCATTTCAGGACACCAGCCCAGACCAATCAGTGCATGCAGGCCTCTGGTCTCATGAGAACCGGTGTCCTGGAACCCCTCCAAAAAAAAAACTGCTGAATGCAGATGATTATTTTTATTAATTTTATTATTTTTATTTATCAATTCCCAATTTCCCAGCATTATCACATAATCAATCGAAAAAGAAGCAGCAGACAGAATTGTAAAACAACTTGAACTGAATCTTGGCCGTAACAGCAAACGAAAATAAGATAGTCATCGTAAACGTGATGACAGTGCAAGCAATCCCCAGAACAGATGGGCTGAGTGAATGTGGTCTGGATTCCATTTTTATTTCAACCAGTTAATCTTTTAAAGTTCAATATTTCATTTAATTGAACTCATTTTCTGTCGCACTCCCTGCCTCAACCCAGATCACACAGTTTTACAGAGGACCCGATATCATAAACACCAAACCCAGGATAGAGGGGCTGAGTGAATGTGGTCTGGACTCTGTGCAGGAGGGTCATTGTGTCAGAGACGCTGTAGAAGGACAGAGTTCCTGCCCTGTGATTCAGGTACACTCCTATTCTGGAGGGGGGAACAGGGATTTCAGTGAGCTCATTATTGTGCCAGAAAGAGTAAACACCATTACGGCGCAA
Organism: Anguilla japonica; assembly: GCA_025169545.1. Lineage (NCBI taxonomy): Eukaryota > Metazoa > Chordata > Actinopteri > Anguilliformes > Anguillidae > Anguilla > Anguilla japonica. The sequence continues at coordinate 69,227,459 of CM045886.1, read as the reverse complement.
ACTCCAGGACTTGTTATTCCATCCCAGAGCAGAGTCATCACCCTTTCCTTTCCTGCTGATCTCTTTATATGACACTGCTATATCTACCACACCCCCACTCCACTCAGCCTCCCAGTAACAGCGTCCAGACAGACCCTCTCTGCACAGCACTTGGGCCCAGCCGTCAAATCTCTCTGGATGATCAGGATATGACTGGATCTCTCTCACATTGGTCACCTCTCTGTTCCCCTCAGACAGACGGAGGCGTTGATGTGCTGTGTTGGGGTCCAGTGTGAGCTGACAGGAATCTGATGGAGGAGAAGAGATCAGTGAAGACATGAAAATTTCAATTGTTTGTGTGCTATTACTTCAAGCGGAGTGTGTTTGTCAATTATTGTGACACACTTAATGATTAATGAATGCAGAAATCTAGGTAATTCCAAAGGCAACAGTATCTTATTCCAGGTACTTTCCCTTCAGTTATGTATTCCTCCAATGTATTCAATTTTCAATCACTATTATATCAATATTAATTATCTGGTTTTTGTGTTGTTGTGTCGGCAGTGATCACATACCAGGAAACCAGCACAAGAACAACACCATCAAATATGAAAATCGCTCCTTACTGTGAATATTGCACAATTAAAATGTTTGTTTTTCAACATATAGAACTTGAATTGTGTGGTCCATGGATGGTTGTGGCCCTAAATGACAGCACAGAGCATTTATGCCCCCAGCCAGCTCTGACTGCAGGACATGTATTATCATATATGATCCATATGTTTAATACCAGGAGGAGTGCAGCTGAATTAACAGGGATCTGATGGAGGAGAAGATGTATGAGTTCCCTAAAGCAAGTCCGTTATGGATATTAAGAATCATATAAATAATCTTTTACTTCATATTACCTATATTCATTCTTTAATTTAGGTTGAATTACAGACTCACATTGTAAGAAGTCCTCTCTGGTCTTGGGCTCTAGAATTTTGACTTCTTTCACTGTAAGGGGAGATCACAACAAAGTTGAACCCCTAAAGCTTACCTTGTCTCATTATTTCCTGAAGAAACTGAAAGCTATCCAGAATGCAGTGTCAGAATCAGACTCAGTTATTTATCATCCTAAAACTGAGTAAAGATGCGATGAGAGGAGACAAGATGGTATCATTTCTCGAGAAAAATATTGAGTATTAGAAGATCTTCTGTTGGCAGCTTTAAGAGGAATGTTTCTTAAATTTGTTGTCTCCTCTCATATCTCCACAGTATCTTGTATCCTACCGATCACAAAATGGGCCAAAACATTACGTTACAGGTTATCTGTAAAGCGTATTGTGACAACTGCTGTAAAATACGATATACAAAAAAAAATCTTTTGATTTGATTTGATATTCATTCTTTAATTTAGGTTTAATTACAGACTCACCTATTGCGAACTCCTCTTTTCTCTTGGACACAGGAAAAACAGACTTCTTTCTCTGTAAGGGGAGATCACAACAAAGTTGAGCCCCTAAAGCGTACCTTGTTTCATAATTTCCTGAAGAAACTGAAAGCTATCCAGAATGCAGTGCCAGAATCAGACTCAGTTATTTATCATCCTAAAACTGAGTAAAGATGCGATGAGAGGAGACAAGATGGTATCATTTCACGAGAAAAATATTGAGTATTAGAAAATCTTCTGTTGGCAGCTTAAAGAGGAATGTTTCTTAAATTTGTTGTCTCCTCTCATATCTCCACAGTATCTTGTATCCTACCGATCACAAAATGGGCCAAAACATTACGTTACAGGTTAACTGTAAAGCGTATTGTGACAACTGCTGTAAAATACGATATACAAAAAAAAATCTTTTGATTTGATTTGATACTCATTCTTTAATTTAGGTTTAATTACAGACTCACAGGTGAGTAGGTGAGTCTGTAATTAAACCTAAATTAAAGAATGAGTATCAAATCAAATCAAAAGATTTTTTTTTGTATATTATTTTAACATAACATTTACGTTGCATCCATTTACACAGCTAAATATATTCTGAAGCAATGCAGGTTAAGTACCTTGTTCAAGGGTACAACAGCAGTGTCCTACCGGGGAATCGAACCTGTGACCTTTGGGTTACAAGCCCAGCTCCTTCCCATTACACACTGCAGCCCCGTTCCCTTTCAGAAAGTCATACTTTGTTCCCTGAAGTTCAAACAAAGCTTTTGGTTTAATATGTTTTGGGTTCTCCCCTAGCCAGAAAGACTGCCCCCGGTAAAATGGCTAAGCACACTTTCTGCAGCAGAGTGTGTCTACAAACCTTTTCCAGAAACTTTGATCAGCTCCTCCAGCTGCTCTTTCAGTTCAGAGACAGATTTCCTCACAGCCTCGAAAGAGTGTGGACTGACAGTGATGCTGGGCAAGTCTCCAGGTCCAGGAAGGGCACAGAGAGGCTGACAGCTCTACAGACAGACAGACAGACAGACAAACAGACAGACAGAAAGACAAACAGGAAAACAGACATTCAGACAGGGTGATAGAGAAACATACAGGCACACAGACATACAGAAAACAGTCTCAATAAAAGATTTCTGCATAGATTTGAGGGGCAAATCATTGTAAATGAGGATCACACCTCACCATGTATGTGCAGTGTACATAGTCCAGACTGTCAGAGAGCCAGTGATGTTACCTGGAGGAACTGGATGTGATCCTCTGTGTGTGAAAACTGCTCCAGCTCAGCATCTCTCCTCCTCATCTCAGCAATCTCCTGCTCCAGTTGCTCCATGAGTCTTTCAGCCCGACTCACTTCAGCCTTCTCCTCCTGATCTCTGATCAGCTCTTTCACCTCAGAGCGCCTTCTCTCAATTAAGCAGATCAGCTCAGTAAAGATCCTCTCGCTGTCCTCCACTGCTGCCTGTGCAGATTGCTGATAGGAGACACAGAGAAAGGAGGGCTGTACATTTTAACTAGGCCTTTCACTCAGCTCTTACTGGGACCCCAGACTGTTCACCACAGTGTGGCTCAGTGGGTTTGAGCCCCACCGGGCTGGAAAGTGACCCAACGCTGGGCTCCTCACTGGCTGAATGGAGGAGAGCCCTGACTGAGCACTGAAATGGCTCTTCCAGCAGCCAGCTGTTGTCTTCTCCTCTGGTCAGTACCCACCTTGAGTGACTGCACAGCCTGTCTCACATCCTGCAGCTCCTTCTCTCTCTGCTGGATTTTCTGCTGGAATTTATTTTGTGTCGCCCCCAGCTGCTTCTGCGGATAGATTATTTCCCAGTTATATCTTATCATATAATAAGGCTGAATGTTTCAACTACATTTTCACATTCTTAATTAAAATTAATACTTGTACATGTTTGATGTACAGTGGTTTAAGGTTTCATTTGATGCATTTTTCTCCACAGCAGAGGTTCTGCCAGCAGGAGAGAAATACTTTTGGGGTTCTGACATTAGGGGACAAATAAAATTATAGTGGACAAACCAATTAAATTGTTTCTAAAGTGCACTGGCATTTCAACAGTGTGACATTTTCACTTCTGAAGTCAGAAAATATTATGCTAATTTACGGAAAGCGGCTAATTTTAAAATTTGTATTAAAGCAAACAGCTGTTATTTTCTGGCATGTTGAAAACTGCAGGTTAAAAAATGTCAGTCCTTACCTGTTTCTCAGTCCTTTCTGCTGCAGCTGAGACTGTATCATGGCCTCTGTGTTCATCCATCACACACTGATAACAGATACACTGCTGATCAGTACGACAGTAAACCTCCAGCAGTTTGTCATGATGAGAGCAGATCTTTTCCAGCAGGTTTCCAGTGGCTTTGACCAGTTTGTGCTTCTTTAACGCAGGAAATTCATAGTGAGGCTGGAGGTGAGTTTCGCAGTAAGAGGCCAGACACATCAGACAGAACTTGACGGCTTTGCGCTTTCTCCCAGTGCAGAAATCACACACCACGTCTCCAGGTCCAGCGTAACAGTGAGCAGGAGGAGCAGCTTGGAGTCCTGTCTTCTTCAGTTTCTCCACCACGTCAGCCAGCATAGTGCTTTTTTTTAAAACAGGCCTTGGGGTGAAAGTCTCTCTGCACTGGGGACAGCTGTAAACACCAGTATGATCATCCTGATCCCAGCAACCCTTAATACAGCCCATACAGAAACTGTGTCCACAGGGAATAGTCACCGGATCCTTCAGTAGATCCAGACAAATCGCACAGCTGAACTGGTCCTGATCCAGTAAACCTCCACCTTCAGCCATTTTACTCACACTGACAGAGACAGAGGTAAGTTTCATTTCTCTGAAACTGCATGACAGAGAGAGTGGGAGTGACTTCCTGGTTCTGCCCACAGCTGCAGGAGGTGTGGTGTTGGACTGAGGCCAGGCTGAGCAGAGCAGGCTGAGCAGAGAGTGCAGATTCCTGAGGAAACATTTAATCTTAGGGGTCAAAGGGCAGATTTATTGATGGACTGTCTGTGTATTGTGAGCAGTAAAGGCCTGTGTGCACATGCATAGATGTACTACGGGTGCATCTGATCTGAGTACACCAGTCAAAAATGCACAGATAATATACGTAATATAAGTGGACAGGTAATTTTCCTGCCCAAATTATTAATGGAACAGTGAGTATAATACAGAAAACATGGAACTACACCGTGGCCTCAGGTAGCACAGTATGTGCAGAAGGAAATAGTTCTGACCAAACAATAAGACTAATGTATTGATTTGAAGAGTAATCACATACCCACATACAGCCTCTGAGGTATAACATTGCTTTACAAGCTGTTGTGGACTCACGTCACATTTATTTTCTTGGTTAAATCTCACAAACTCGCAAAAGTCGCTGAGCTAGCAAGTCATCAGAAATTTCTCCTTTCACCTAAACTGAATGAGCCGATCAAAAAAAGTGTTAAACTATTCCTGTCACACACCAGGTAACACCTCTGCAGAAATGTGGCTATTCTGTTTTCCAGAGAGAGAGAGAGAGAGAGAGAGAGAGAGAAAAAAAAATTCAACAAACAAACAAGCAAACAAAAATCTTCATCGCTACCCCTCATAGGTTCTGGGTAAAAATAATATAATGCTAACATAACAAAGTAAAAATTCATCCAAACACACGGCAGCAAGCTTTTCAGTTTTCTCACTTTTCAGCCTTTCAGCTTTTTCAGCTTGTCAGCCAGGTTTGTTTTATCTCAGTCGCTCTCTCTCAGTGAGCCGATCTCTGTGTGTGCCACTCAACCTGCAGGCGAGGACTTCCACAGTCATGTGTCCAGTGTCCACTCTTCACAGTGCATTGCTGTAAGAGAGCATGTCATGCTCAGTCAACCGACCCTGTATACATAAAGGTCAGTAAATAAATAAATAAAACACTAAAGCCTGCACCCGCACCCGCCCTTTCTGGCTGAGACTGAGGACCCCTGCTTCACAGGACCACTCCACCAGAGTTAGGAGGCCAACCTGGGGTCCCAGGAAGGAGGAGTTTCTTTCTCTCTCTCATCTGTGATGTCACTGCACCCATAGGGGATTCCAAAAGTGACATCGCTTTTTGTTTAGGGTTTTTTTTTCGTGACACCACTGTCTCTGTAGTTTTCTGTTTTGTTTTTCAAGTGAAACCACTGTCTTTGACAGGTGTTTTTGTTTTCTAGTGGCATCACTGTTCTTCATCTTCGTCTGGCTATTTATAGATTAACTTGATTATTAATAATGATTAATACTGATTATTTTTCCAGATTATTCAGTAGGTTTTTGGTCATTACGTGTTATTATTAATCTGTTCCTTATTGTTTCATGGTGAAAATATCATTATTTGAAAATTAGCCATTTGATATTTGTTAAACAAAATATCTAATAGTTATACAGTAGATATAGTAGGTTTTTAAATTCTGCAATAAAAAATGCTTTCTGTATTGTAGCACTATGAGGAAATTCTCTCTGAATTTGTTCTCTGGAACAATGTAAGGGAGCTAACTGAGAAATGCACATCTTTGACTGTTTAAAACATGTTTAAAGATGAATGTTTCTTCTTTCCTTTTGATCTTTCATGTATTTTATGTAGAAATAAATAAGTAAATAAATAATTAATTAATGAAATGAATAAATAAAGCACTGAACTATTTGTTTGTAGAAAGAAATTGCTCTCTTTAGGTTGTGAACCTCCAGATGCCATGTTCTCTTCTTTCTTTTTATTTCCTTATTTGCTCCACAAGAGTTTTTATCACGAATAATAATCTGATAATTGAACTAAAAGTGTCCTTTTCGATGGTCTGGATCCACTATTTTATAGTCATTTCTTGATCTGGAATTTTTTTTTTTTTTTTGTGTATTCATAACTATTCATTTGAAAATGAGTAACTCACAGAGAAACCAAGAGAACAGCAGTAACAGCAGGGAGGCTCTGTGATCTGTTGCTCTTGAATCTTCTCCAGACTGACTGCAGGTGAATGTCTAGCAAACCCAATACTCTGTGAAAAGAGTATTTTCTGACTGAATTCTCACTGTATGCTTCTACATGCCAATCAAACAAATATGCTCAGCATGCCCCCCCCAAGTCAGATTTTTTAAGATGACATTAAATATGGTGGAAGTTAACAGGTGGCATTTTCTGTCATCTTTTCCTGGAGCACATGATAATGACTGTAAACACATTCCATTCGTTCCTCTCGGTGTCTTACGGGAAACACCAGCCACCCCCCCCCCCCCCCCACCCCCACCCCCCCACCACCCCGCCCCCTACCCCCCCCCCCACCCCCCGAGCCAAAGCACACCTCTTCTCTTGTACTTCCTGCCCACACTTCTGAAACAGGGTCAGATTACATGCCAACGCACCAATGAGCAGGAAGGTCTGAGAGACGGGTTTGTGATTGTTGATCTGCTCTCTGTGGCGAAGCAAACAAACCTTTTTAATCCAACCCTTTCACCTGAGTACAACATCACTCTTATGAAACCGTGCACTCAGGGGGAGTGGACAGTGTGTAAATGATTTTCATAAGGGTCACACACCATTTGCATCTTTCCTATTGTAATTCCTCTCCACATAAAGTCCCTCCTCCTCTTCTCTGCTAACCTGCAGTCTCGTTGTGGGAGGACTGAGTGAGAGAGGGGGTACAGGGACAATCGGAGGCAGAAGCTCTGCTGCACCTGTGGCAGGCGCCCCTTCCTGCTCAACGGGAGGATCATATTACTGCGTTTCCCCAGGCAACAGGTACCTGAGGCCAGCGGGGGGTCCAAAAGCCTAAACCCCCAATCCTGCCGTTGAACGTGACTCACCCAGCCCCACCTGGCTTAAACGCATTTACCTGTGTTTGCTCACTCTGTCCCTCCCAGGTGCACAGCACAGTGTCACACTCATCAAACCTGTTCCTCCTCATTGTGCTGGATCTGACCGCGGGATTTAGACAGAACAGGGCTTTGCCTCCTCCCAAAGAGAGCACTGAGAGGAGACCGTATCAGTGAAGCGAATCCAGCGCAGCAGACTCTACTTTATCACATCTGCACTCTCATTTAAAATTAGCTGATTTAAAAACAGAAAAATCTTTTAGGCAGAACCAAGTGTCCACGGACTGACGGGACAACAGACGAAAACAAGTGTAAAACCCAAATGGCGACTGACTCGTCGCTACTGAGAAACGATGGTGAGTCTTGAAGTTTTCACCTGTTGGGAATGAAAGAAATGGCTGAAACACAACAGAAAACATTTATTCTCCTTTTAATAATTACAGCAGTTATATACATATCACCTGTCCCTGCCTGTTTGTCATCCAGTGAAATGGGTCTGTTCCACCTGCATGTTGTTCAAATTAGCAATAGATACCGCAATGTAAAAAGGCACTGTGTTTTTTCAGTGAAGTATTGCAGTATTTACTGTATAAAAAGCACTGTTTTTTTTTTTTACAATGAAGAACTGTTGTATATGGTTGTATATTTGACGAATTATCAACAAGCAAAGGTGTTTTCAGATTTTTTTACTGTTCTACACTGTCATAGTACCATAAGTACAAGTTTATTTATGAAAATTATGTGTTATTGGATCTCATTTTGGTTATTGTGATTACCTGTACAAAAACTTTAGGTTAGTGTGATTACCTGTACTGAAAACTTCAGTTTGTGTGATTACCTGTACTGAAAACTTCGGTTTGTGTGATTACCTGTACTGAAAACTTTGATTTATGTGATTACCTGTACAGAAACCTTTGGCCAGTGTGATTTCCTGTACAGAAATATTTTGCTTAGTGGGATTACCTGTACAGAAATCTCTGGCTAGTGTGATTACCTGTACAGAAACTTTTGGTCAGTGTGATTACCTGTACAGAAATCTCTGGTTAGTGTGATTACCTGTACTGAAGTCTACTTGCCCCCAATGTTATTTGCTGACAAACTCCCATGAGCCTTTTATGTAATACTATGTTCTGCATTGTCTGTGGAGTAATTGTTCAGGTGCATGCTCACCTGTGCCCTTCACCTGTGAGTAATATCAAACCCGTTTAGAATGCATGTAGTCAGGCCGGTTTGGCTTTGATTAGACATGCAGAGAAGATGGTGTTTACCTTTGCGGAGGATGTTTTTCACGTTGGAAAACATCACACATGAAAAAGGGCTTGTTTCTACACAGCGATTCTGTGTGTTGCTTTTACATGTTGAGCTCATGAGTTAATGATCTACTTCAGAAGCCACAGCTTAATTAGCACAACGGGCAAAACAAGTCTCTGTGGTTCGGCGCGTAACCACTTCCCACAAACATTCCAGCTGCACTCACGTTTACTTTGAAGTGAAGCAGTTCTGAGTGAAGCTCTAAGAGATCAGAAAATTTCATGCTCCTCATACACAATACTTTGCAGGATACAACTTCTTAGCCTTCACAAATTGTTGGCTAGCAAATAATCATAGTTTCTCAGGTGTGATTTCATGACTACTGTTGTTTTTGTTTTTGGTTTTTTAATTTTGTTTTGGTTATAGAACGTGACGTGCATGAGCGGGACAGGATATGGATGCCGTACAGCCCTTGCTTGCTAAAAAGATCGTTTGAATTGTGCAGACGTTGTTCACAGATTGTTTTGAATTGTGCAGACATTGTTCAGAGATTGGGGGAAATCCTGGACTTTTAAGCAGCATTTGCATTGAATGCATCTGCATGCTTGTAATCAGAAACCCAGTCCTGTCAAATTATCCTATTTTAACTTTATATGAGAGCTTTGGATTTCTTCAGTACACATACAACCAAACGAATCAGTCAAATGACCTCCAGAAAAACATTACACATTGCTGTGGAGGTAATCTACTGCAATGATCAAAAATAAGAATATTCATCATGGCATATGACAAAGTCATCAAGGAAGGGGTGTGGCCTGAAACGGCTCTGCATACTTACAGTAAACTACAAGGAACAGGGAAGAAAATATCTTGGGTCGTTGTAATTCATTGTAATCTTCTTGTTTCTGATTGGTGGGGAAGTACTGTGGACTGTGCCTAATTTTCGAGACACAGTTCTGTGACCACATCAGTTCTGAAAAGCGTCTTTTTTGGTATTATGCTTTGTGTCTTCTATTTAAATTTTTCACCACAAAGATGAAGTTTCTTCTCTTCCTAAATATGTACAGTGTTCCAATATTTTATCTCCAAGAGTGAGCATGAGTCTGCATCCCCGAGGCCTTGTTCTTTTAACCGTGTGAAATGTGAGATCACAAAAATGTTCTGAAATATGTGATTAGAACTGAACATTCTAATGCTGATGTAACAACCACTTCTGGTAATTGAGAGCAATGAAGCTGTGGAACACTGGCTTCCGAATTCCGAATAAACATTCCAAAAAAACTACTCTATAAAAGGTTAAAAATTACACTTCTTCTCATGTCCTGCCAGGGCCCAGTTCTGACAACATTTCTCAAGCAATGCCAGGCTCTGCTGCAGCTTTTGTTCTGTGGGTGGTTGCAGAACAATAAGCAGCATTTGTCATGAAGGGTGAGCCCTAGGATGAAGATTGCTCCAATATCATAGCCAATTTAGGTAGCAGTTTAGCAGTTTTGTGTTCCAGCATTTATCGCTAAATGGTTCTCGATTCTCTGTTTGCACTCCACAGAGAGTAAAGAGCTGAGGATTGTTCTGCTGGGAGGAAGATGGGGTGGGAAGAGTTCAGCAGGAAACACCATCCTGGGAGAAGAGAGGTTTGAATCCGGAAGACAAAGAACAGCAAAGAGCGACGACCGGCATGCAACAGTGGCTGGCAGGAAGCTGATCCTGGTTGATACGCCCGGGTGGAAAGGTCATTTGTCTCTCAGGGAAACCACAGAGGCGGACAGACGAGAGATCAAGCAAAGTGTGTGCAAGTGCCCTCCCGGACCCCACGCCTTCCTCCTGGTCGTTCCCGTGGATTCAGCCTTCACCGAGGAACACAGGAGATCACTGGTGGACCACCTGACGCTCCTGGGCGACAAAGTCTGGAGATACGCTATGGTGCTGTTCACCTGCGGTGACTGGCTGAGAGAAAAAAGCATCGAGGAGCACATAGAGACAGAAGGAGATGCTCTGCAATGGCTGACAGATAAATGCAGAAATAGATTCCATATTCTCAACAACAAGAACAGGGAAGATCCCACTCAGGTCTCACAGTTGCTGGACAAGATTGAGGAGATGGTGGCAGAAAACGATGGCGGCCATTTTGAAGTTGATGAAAGCACTCGTCAAATGATCCTGACAAAGATGATGGAGGTGGAAGCAAAGGCAACGGAAAGGAAGATGCAGACAGACAAACGCAGAGAGGAGCTGAGTAGACTCCTCCAGGGTAAGGTCACTTCCACGTGACTCAGATGCAGAGCAAATGGCTCCAAAATTACTGCAAATAATAGTTGACTTTATATGTAAATGACTCTAAATATTAGCTTCTCAGAATATGCCCTTTAAAACATTCCCATCAAAAGTTCTTAATCTTGTGCTCTTGTGCCTTCTCTCAGCTGTCTCTACAGTTGTCATTTTTCAGTTTTCTTTCTTTCAGGGACAGAGCAGCCCACAGAACTCAGGGTGGTTCTGCTGGGGAGCAGAAACGCTGGAAAGAGCGTGTCGGGGAACACAATCCTGGGCAGCGAGGAGTTTGACATTAAGAAAGGGACCTCGAAGTCTGTGGTGAAACGCACTTGTGTGGAAGGGACGGCCATAACCATAGTCGACACTCCTGGCTGGTGGCAAGGTTTCTCTGTCCACGACACTACCAAGCAGGGGAAACAGGAACTGACACGCAGTGCGTCTCTGTGTCCGCCGGGACCCCATGTCTTCCTGCTGGTCATTGACAACGGATGATGTGGCCTTCACCGAGAGGCAAAGAGAAGCTGTGGAGGAACACCTTCAGCTCATCAGTGGGCGTGTCTGGAACCGCACCATGATTTTATTCTCCAGAGCTGATTGGCTCGGAGCCAAGTCCATCGAGCAGCACATAGAGGAGGAAGGGAAGGCTCTTCAGTGGCTGGTGGAGAAGTGTGGGAACAGGTACCACGCCCTCGACAACAAGAACAAGGACAACAAGGCTCAGGTGGCAGAGCTGCTGCAGAAGATGAAGGAGATGGTGGCGGGAAATGGCGGGAGCTTCCACGAGGTGGATGAGAGAGCCCTGCAGTCCATCGAGGAGGACAGGAAGGCCGTGGAGGAGAAAGCCAAGCGGAGGATGACAAAAGCCAAGGAACAGAGGAAGAGATTCCAAGGTGAGTTCATTTTCAATGTCATGACCGCACGTGGTCAAGGTAAGCGTGGAACGTAGTTGCAGAACTGTAATATGATCTTAAACTTTCATATCCTGAAAGTAAATTGTGAAGAGCTGACTTTGATGGGTTTTCGCTTAAAAGAACTCAAAGTCCCCTCAGCTGTGGTGGAACTCTATATGGTGGTGAGGATAAGCAATGACTGTCTGTTTCATGCTGATTGATATTGTAGGGACAAACATTCATCTTCCTGAGATGAAGGTGGTCCTGATGGGGCAGAAATCATCGGGGAAGAACGCGGTGGGGACCACCATCCTGGAACACGATGCGTTCCCCAACTGCGAAACCGCGTGTTGTGAGATAGAAGAGGGCGTGGTTTTTGGGAGACGGCTCACAGTTGTGAACACCCCAGGCTGGTGGGATAATTCTGCAAGGTGCACCTTGGAGCAGGACAAAGAGATCATGAGGGGACTGTCTCTGTGCCTCCCAGGACCCCATACTGTCCTCCTGGTCATCCCTGTAGACGTGGCCTACAGAGAGAGACAAAGGAGGGCGCTGGAGGACCACCTGTGCTGTCTCGGTGAGGACGTCTGGAGACACACCATCGTGCTGTTCACCTACGGGGACAGACTGGGAGAGACGAGTGTGGAGCAGCACATAGAGAGGGAGGGCTGGCCCCTCCAGTGGGTGGTGGAGAAATGCGGGAACAGGTACCAGCTCTTCAACAACAAGAACAGGGGCGACGGTGCTCAGGTGGCAGAGCTGCTGGAGAAGATGGAGGAGATGGTGGCGGGAAATGATGGGCAGCAGTTCTCTCCTGACATGAGTCAGGTCTACCGCGAGGTGGAGAACAAGCTGAAGAGGAAGGTGGCTGAGGAAATGAAAGTATGCTATGTGGAGGAAATGAACTGGAGGGAAAAAGAACTGAAAGAACAATTTGAGGAGGAATGGAGGAGGAGAGAGAAAGAACTCTTTGAGAAGTTTGGAGACTCATCAGTGAAAGGCAAACAGCCAGCTAAATTAAAAATCAAGCCTTCCACTGCTCTGCCCTGTGAGTACACTGATAACATTGTAAATTTGTGTGTACACTGCACTACTTTTCATCTAATTTAGTCTCTCTTCAAGAGCACCCATTAAAAAATGTCACTCACTTCAGTCAGTTCCCCAGGGACCCACCCCACCCTGATTTGGCTTTTGATTTGCCTAATTTTAAGGTCATCAAAATAAATGGCTTCATTTATCAATACATTTTAATGCATTGATGAAAATAAAAATCCAGATCAATACTCAGTCATAAGCTCTGCATAATTAAGTCACAGCGCCACTGAAACAAAAACAAAAATTAACAGTCTGATTACCGCTGACGTAGTCAGAGCACCCCAGGGTGGAACTCAAATAGGCTTCTCTGAAATTTCTGTCTGTAGCTTTGACATAATGGAACCTAACTATTCTAGAATAGAACACAAGGCAGCTATTGGTTGACTCATGCAGGAAGTTACATGGCATACTCCTACTCTCAGGCAGTCCCTTAAAGTCAGACCTGGAGGATCTGTCAGATTGAAAAGTAAATGCATTAATGTTGTGTTTTACAGCAAAGGAAAGAAAAATTCGGAAGGAACAGAGAAAGAATGAGGAGAAGACAAGTCAAGACAACTACCCGCGAAAACGTGAGTCATATCACTCATCAGCTGTGTTAGGACTCCATCTGCATGGTCTACCTGTAGCTCATCAGCTGTGTGAGACCTTCATCTGCATGGTCTACCTGTAGCTCATCAGCTGTGTTAGGCCACCATCTGCATGGTCTACCTGTAGCTCATCAGCTGTGTTAGGCCTCCATCTGCATGGTCTACCTGTAGCTCATCAGCTGTGTTAGGCCTCCATCTGCATGGTCTACCTGTAGCTCATCAGCTGTGTTAGGCCACCATCTGCATGGTCTACCTGTAGCTCATCAGCTGTGTTAGGCCACCATCTGCATGGTCTACCTGTATGTTCTACATGTGGGGTAGAGTGCTGGCGGAATGTTAGAACTGGGATTGGTACATTCACTCCCCTAACATTCCAAGTCTGTCTCATTGTGGGCATCAGCAGGTTATTTCAGTTAGGTGCATGTTAATCCTGTGGAAACGCATGTATAGATGCCTGTGCTGACTGAACCTGTTGCTGTGTGATTGGACAGTGAGCGGAGGGATGGTCTCTCAGATTCGAGGCTGGAAACTCCGTTTCCGGATGAGGAACAGCCTTGAGTTTGGTCCACCCAGCAGTAAGTGATGCTTCTGAAACATCTGCCATCTGTACACACATTAGCAATCCTTTTTGGTAAAGTTGTGTACATTCACATTATAGTTTTGCAGAAATGCATGTGTAGCACTCAGTCATAACCAAGCCTGTTGCTGTGTGGTTTCACAGTGAGTGAAGGGATGGATTCTCAGAATAGCAGCTCGAATCTGCGTTTCCAGAGGAGGAACAGCCTTGAGTTTGGCCCACCCAGCAGTAAGTGATACATCTGAAACATCCCCCATCTGCACACACATCAGCCTACATATACAATATTCCACATACGGTACATACATTCCATATAGTCCACTAATATTCCATAGAGCCTACTTATATTCTTCTGTGTGTTTCATTGTTCTACATCTGACAGAGTTTACATTCAATTATTTTCACCCCCAAAACAGGTTTTTATTCTGGGTACATCCCGCACCAGGGATCTACACCCAATGTAAAAATCAGGCTATGATATCAAAATGTTTTCATTCTGGCAAACAGAAATCACACGTCTCAGACACATGCCCTCATCAATGAACATGTTACTCACACACACACGCACGCACACACACACACACATGCACGCACGCACGCACACACACGCACGCACGCACACATGCACGCCGGCATACACACACACGCGCACACACACATGCATGCACACACACACACACACACACACACAAACACACACAAAGTACATTTAATTAGAGAAGATCTTCCATAAGTAGGCTACACTTTTTAAAAAATACTCAGTAAAACTTCAAAATCAAAGGTAACTGATGTAGTCCTTATTGTGAGTCGTTGAAATATTTTCTTCCCAAAAATCAGTAAAGATTTTTGTGTATCTGTATCATTCATTAATTTCTCAGTAACTGCAATCAATTATTAATCTCCACCATTTAACTGCAATCAACACATACTGAATATCCTATTTTTGATGCGCTATATGCATTATAGTTTTGCAGACACACATGTGCAGCTGTCAGTCATAACTGAGCCTGTTGCTGTGTGGTTTGACAGTAGGTGGCAGCACTGAGCACATGTGGACAGAGAGCACTACAGGCCTGCAGGAAGCCCTGAGGAAGAGACGCCAGTCTTGGTCGCCCTCCACCATCTCAACCGCCTCGACTGGACAAGATTCAGGAATTACTTCCCGCTTGGGTTCCCTTCGGTCCTTAACCATCTCTGAGTACCCGGCCGAGAGCGACGCGGCACTTCCTCCCGGCACAGGAAGCAGGTAGCAGAGGCAGGACACTAGGGACTCACTTCTCTCAGACGGGGGCAGTCAGCTGGGATGGCATTTCTCAATCAGTCCCGGTGTCCTAGCCTTTAGATAGCCTAGGGGGGCTAGCTTAGCTTGCTAGCCATCAGGATGAGTAGGAGAACCCTGCAGTGGGCCTTGGTGCCCTGATGGAAACCATGGGGCTGTGTAGCTAATCCACTGCAGAGGGCGCTGTTTAGGTCACCATGTGTGGGGTGGCCATTTGTAAAATTTGAACAAGACACAGGGTATCAACATTCTCTAATGTTTATAATACAGCCATGTGATCTTTAATGACTCAATGCGTCAGGACTCTTAAAACTTTGAACCTTTTTATTCACAATCTCACCTAGAAGGCTGGACCTTCTACAGCACAGTGGCCCCATCACTATCTTTGGACAGTGGGTTTCCTGCATGATTCAGTGTGTAGACTGCCCCCTGCTGGCTGAATCACCAGCAGCAGGGGTGTACTGTAAACAGGGGCACCGTCAGGGATTTTGGTGGTGTCCCTGTTTACAGGGGTTGTAAAATTAAGAAAAATTCATTAGTTCATTCTGGACCAGAGTCCTATTAAAGTTTTCTGTTCAAATGTGAAGTAACAGGTGTCAAGTTCTCCATATTCCATATTCTTTTTTCAAAAAAAGAGAGTGAGAAAAAATGTCCACCCCAATGTTTTCTACAGTAAAATGTTCCACTCTGGACCAAATGTTATCAGTTAGAATTTAATTAACACTGTTTTTGTTGAATTAACACTTGTCATTTTACTGTGTTGAGTACCTGTAACTCTTGTGTTTCTAATACACACTGTAAAATACAAATAAAACATTACTACATTAATATTTATCAGGTTTTTACACTTCTCATTTTACTGTGTAATTTTCTCCAGTTTCTGAACAGCTGATATAACATTATGGGTACAGACCACAACAACAGACACAGGAAGTGAACTATCTGAAGAGTGCACCATTCAAATATAAACAGGAAGTCAGACAAACTCATTCTGCCCCCGGGCACCTGGCTCTCCCCTCCCTGTGATGGACTCCACAATGCAGGAGCGACCTACCCCCCCTCCCCCCCCCTCCAGTCCTACTGACTCCCCAATGCATGAGAGACCTGCCCCCCTCAGTCCTACTGGACTCCCCAATGCAGGAGAGACCTGCCCCCCTCAGTCCTACTGACTCCCCAATGCATGAGAGACCTGCCCCCCTCAGTCCTACTGACTCCCCAATGCAGGAGAGACCTGCCCCCCTCAGTCCTACTGACTCCCCAATGCAGGAGAGACCTGCCCCCCTCAGTCCTACTGACTCCCCAATGCAGGAGCGACCTGCCCCCCTCAGTCTTACTGACTCCACAATGCAGGAGAGACCTGCCCCCCTCAGTCCTACTGACTCCCCAGTGCAGGAACACCCTGCCCCCCTCAGTCCTACTGACTCCCCAATGCAGGAGAGACCTGCCCCCCCTCAGTCCTACTGACTCCCCAGTGCAGGAACACCCTGCCCCCCTCAGTCCTACTGACTCCCCAATGCAGGAGCGACCTGCCCCCCTCAGTCCTACTGACTCCCCAATGCAGGAGCGACCTGCCCCCCTCAGTCAGGAAAGCAGAGCCCCTCCCTACCTTCCAGAATAGGCCTGGAGTCATAAACATGATGATAATACAAAAACTGGATAGATGAGCTGAGCGAATGTGGTCTTGATTTGTATTTAAATCAGGAGTGTCAAACTCTGTTTCTGGAGATCCTGTAGGTTTTCACTTCCAACCCTAACAAAGCACATCTCATTCAACAGCTAGAGATATTCATGAGCTGCTAATTAGTAGAATAAAATTACAGCACATTAGTATTTTTAGAGAAGGATAGCATTGTTGACTTAAATCCACTTGAATGTAATGTGAAAAGTGAAAGAGGAGTAGAAAGCTCTTTTTCTCCAAGTGTGTCAGAGAGGGAGTGACAGGTGATGAAGACGCTGAAGAAGATGATGGACAAGCACTGGGACGAGTTCTGGGCCAACAGATCAGGAACTGAGAATAAGTTGAGCCATGGTAGAGTTTAAATGTAAACCTGCGGGATGAAGGACCTCCAGGAACAGGGATGGGCAGCCCTCATATACACCGTCAGTGTTGTCACCTATTCTGATGACTGTACATATTTCAGGTTGAGTCCTGTCAGCAGAACAGAGGGAGCTATAGATGGTAATGAGGCATGGTAAAGTTCACCTTGATAACAGGATACTTTATTTCACACAGAGTTGTGAATCTGTGGAACACATTGCCAGGTCATGTAGCAGAGGCAGAGACTCTGGGAGTTCAGATCCAGGCTTGATGCAGTGCTGGAAGCTCTCTAGTTTGCAGGTGAATTATCAGACTGGATGAGCTGAATGATCTGTTCTCATCATTAAAAATTCTCATATTCTTATTCGTATGTTCTTCACATATTCATCTACAGCATTCAAAATACAACTTTCAATAAATATGTTCAAATTGCATGATAAAATTGCGGTTTCAGAGTTAAGTTTCGTTTCTCTGAAACTGTGTGACAAAGAGTGTGGGAGTGACTTCCTGGTTCAGCCCACAGCTGAGGGG
>CM045886.1:69177984-69209225 GCA_025169545.1 Anguilla japonica | reverse complement strand
ACACACCTCCCCCTGTACACACACTTTCACCTGCCCTGCTCCTGCATGACAGAGCTTAGCTGCTAGGTGGCTAGCCTTGTGTGCTTCTCTTATCCTCCTTGCTGTAACCCTGGCCAAAGAAGTGAAGATCACAGGGATGAACCCGCTCATTTTTCAGGATGTAACTTAGCCAATCACGTCATCTCTATGCAGACCGCTGTATGGTCCGCTGTAAGAAGGTCATCCACACAATAAGTGTGAGGCTCAGGAACAGGTGGTTGAATGGTGACAAGAGGACAAATGTACATCACACTTCCATAAGCTTCCCTCTTACTGGGAATCTCACTGGGAATCTCACTGGGAATCACACTGGTAATCTCACTGGGAATCACACTAGGAATCTCACTGGGAATCACACTGGGGTTTTCACTGGGAATCACACTGGGAATCTCACTGGGAATCACACTGAGAATCTCACTGGCAATCACACTGGGAATCACACTGGGAATCATACTGGGAATCTCCCTGGGAATCACACTGAGAATCTCCCTGGGAATCGCACTGAGGATCTCACTGGAATCTCGCTGGGAATCTCACTGGGAATCACACTATATCTTCTGTGTGTTTAACAGCTATGGGCTTTAACAAGGATTCAGAACAGTGCCCTAAGAACACACATACACACAGACGTGCCCATACACGCACACACACACATTTATGTCTGTACAAACCAGCCTGCTTGAACCATAATCAAACAAACTGAGGAAAGAGAGAGAGTGGAGAGATGAAGGGAGGGGAGAGGGAAGGGAGAGAGGGATCTGGGAGATTCAGAAGAAAAGGAGGACAGAGAAGAAAGAGAGGATCACGCTGAGTTCTGACACTTATCACTGTGCGCTGCTTCAATTATTCATCACATCCTCTAATATGACACACGCAAACACACACACACAACCACACCACACACAGACACACGCAAACACACACACACACAACCACACGCAAACACACACATGCACACAACCACACGCAAACACACACACAAACACAACCACACACAGACACATGCGCACACACATGCACACACAAACGCATACACACACGGACACACACACACACACACACACACACACACACACACACCAACGGTTCATTTATCATGAAAAGTATATTTCACTGAAAAGCCTTCAAAATGCCTAAGGCTCAATTTCCAGAAGAGTGAAATAAATGGGGTACAAATCATAGAATCATAGCTCTACCCAGGGCACAGCATTGCTCCGAAACAACCCTAATCTTTCCTGCACCCCAACACTAAGTCCCGAAGCATACCCTACAATAGTACACGAGGGCAAATGACAACGCCGAGCCAACGTACTGCAAACACATGCCGTTCTCATGCCCCTGTAATAAGCCAGAGTAATAGGGTGGCAGTGCAGTTTAATGGGTAAGGAGCCGGTCTTGTAACCTAAAAGGTCACAGGTTCACCTGGAGGACACTGCCATTGTGCCCTTGAGCAAGGTACTTAACCTGCAGTGCTGCATATCCAGCTGTATAAAAGGATGCAATGTAATGTAGAATGTTGCGTAATTCGCTCTTATCCTGCTGAATGCCTGTAATGCAGTGCAATGCAATGTGTCCTCAAGGGGGCGATGCAGGGCAGTTGTGAAAGACTGAGTGGAAGAAAGCACAGTGAAGAAGAAGAAGGCTCCATCCTGTTCTTGCCTGCTGGAGCTCCCCCTCGCTGTGACGCTTGTGTTAAGAATTTCAGGTGGCACATTTTCAAACGCAACGGCACACAATACCAGCTTTGCGCAGCTTGAAGTGTCCACGTACTTACGTGAGGGCTGCGTTTCGGGCCTACCCCCTTCTCCCCGGCACCTAACCTCAGCGCTAACTCTGACAGTCATATGAAGCTGTCTGCTTATACAGTGCACTCAGCAATAGATTGCAGGGTGGATGGATAGAGGGAGAGATTGATGAGAGAGGGAGAAAGAGTGAAGCATATAGGGAAGAAGAGGGGGAGGAAGGGGAAAGGGGGAGGGAGAAGAGAGAGATGAAGAAAATAGGAACACTGTTTGGCAGAGCGAAACAGAACTCTTGTGTTCGTGATTTCAGTGATAACAGTCTGTCCTCCCATGGCGTAGTATAATGGTTGGAGAGCTGGGCTTGTAACCAGAAGGTTGCAGGTTCTTCTCCCCACTGAGCAAATTACTTGACCTGAATGGCTCCAGTATGTATCCAGCTGTGCTAGTGATCCTTTGTAAAACTGCAAAAGCTGTGTAAGGTTTTCTGGAGAAGAGCGCTTCTTAAATGCCTGTACTGTAAGTTTTTTTTCGTTTTTTTTTTTTTTTTTTTTAGCAAGTGAATCCAAAGCGGTTTTCATTTGTAAATTTCTCTCTGTGGAAGAGGGAACTAATGGCTGTTTCTTCTTCTTTGGTTTTAAAGGAGAGTGGTCGCCCTGCATTTAAGATTCCTTCTCCTTCCGTCCAAAGTTTGCTCTCTATAAAAAAATCTGCTTTTTTAATGGCTGCATCTAATTCTGAAGATTTTATTAAACAGGAAAATCTGGTGCAATAAAAACTGTTCTCTTTCACCGACCACCTGGTGAGAGGGGGGAGGGAGGGGGGAGGAGGGGGCACTTATACTGCTCATCTGAGTGAAAGAATGAGTGATTAGATGCAACAGAGGAGAGAGAGAGAAAAGAGAGAGAGAGACTCTAAACAGCTATTTATTTCACAGCTGTCAGAAATTAAGCCTAAGTGATAGACAGACATTGAAATGTGACAGATCACATGATTGTACTGGGAGAGAGACCAAGAGTGGCTGTACAGTCATGGTACCTCTGATAATATGGCTTTACACTGTATCATTATTATTATAGCTAATAAAGTTCATTTCAAATAAAATACATTAATTAGCATGACAAAGATTGCATTGGTAAAGCGCTCTGTCAAAATCAAATTCGCATTCCATGCCCACGTCTATTGCTCTCTATCTACCTGTCCGCCAACATGGCCTGTTTGTGTCCTTTCAGAAATGGTAAAGACGACGGTGTTGAAATGAAATGGCTCTGTGTGGAGGGGAGTGGGATCTGGGTGCTGTCTCTCTCTCTCGCTCTCTGAAATGAAAGTTGCAATATTGGCAGGAACACATACATAAATATTGCAAATCAATTTATGTATTCATAGGAATAATTTATGTAAAGAAACAACAAAACAAATCTGAAAAAACCAATCTGTCTCCTTCTCTCACTCTTTCTCTTCCTACCCCCTTTCTCTCTCTCTCTCTCCCTCTCTCACTCTCACTCTCTCTCCCTCCCCCCTTTCTCTCTCTTTCATTCTCTCTCTCTCCCTCCCCTTTCTATCTCCTCCATTCCTCTCTCTCTCCCTCCCCCACCCTCTCTCTCTCTCTCTCCTCACTCTCACTCTCTCTCTCTCTCCCTCCCCCTTTCTCTATCTCTCTTTCTCTCTCTCTGTTCTCTCAGGTTCTTACAACATGGCGGATCTACCTCCTCGCTGCCAAGGTTCCGGCAAAGGTGAGTGTTGCTCTCTGACGGGTGCAGCCAATTCCAGAAACGAAAAAAACACCCCTGCTGTTTTCGAGAGGGAATTTCATGCACATAATGAATTTGTATGGACTCGAGCTCATCGCTGCTGTTTTGGGACGTCCTGTTCGTGATTTTGGGGCACCTGAGAGGCCGTGACACCTGTGCGTCCCTGCAGGTGGAGATTACCTTTAATTTCCTGGAAATCCGGGCAATGACCTCTCACCCCGAGCTCCAGGTGAGTATCTTTGACCTGCATCCAATTTAACCTTTGACCTCATACTGGACGGTTTAAATGTTGGATAATGTTTGCTAAAAAGTGCAAGAACAGTGCACACCTGCATTACAGCGATGAAAATATACATAGCAACGTGAGCCCTTCCAGGTTTTACCGAGACATAATAGTGCACTGAATGTCTGTGGCTTATGTGCTAATACACTAATGTTCTGATACACTAATGTGCTGATACGCTAATGTGCTAATACGCTAATATGCTAATGCACCATTGTGCTAATACACTAATGTGCCAATACGCTAGTGTCCTGATACACTAATGTGCTAAAACACTAATGTGCTGATACGCTAATGTGCTAATACGCTAATGTGCTGATATGCTAATGTGCTAATACACTAATGTGCTAATATGCTAATGTGCTAATACGCTAATGTGCTGATATGCTAATGTGCTAATACGCTAATGTGCTAATTCACTAATGTGCTAAAACACTAATGTGCTAATACGCTAATGTGCTAATTCACTAATGTGCTAAAACACTAATGTGCTAATACGCTAATTTGCTAATACAACAATATGCTTCACATAAAGTCTGAAATTAGCCCAAACTGGTGCTGTCATCGCTGAATACTATGGGATGTCTGTCCTGGTGCAGGTTGTCATAGAGACGGACAAGTCCGCCTACTCCTTGAGGCTGCAGTCGAGGGAACACCTGGATCACGTGATCAACCACGTGAACTTCGCCCTCTCGCGGATCTTCAACAACTCGGTGTTTGCGTGAGTGTGGCGGGGGCCGCTGCAGAGAGAGGCACGGTCGCTCTGCTCTTTAATTTCAGCCTCTGCCCCCCCCCCCCTTTCTCCTGCACCTCTATCCCCATGGCTCGCCCCCCCCCCCCGGCCCTTTCTCCTGCACCTCTGTCCCCATGGCCCCCCCCCCCCCGGCCCTTTCTCCTGCACCTCTGTCCCCATGGCTCCCCCCCCCCGCTCTTTTTCCTCCTGCACCTCTGTCCCCATGGCTCCCCCCCCCCCCCCCCACCCCCCCCTCACGCCCTTTCTCCTGCACCTCTGTCCCCATGGCCCCCCCCCCCCCCCCCGCCCTTTCTCCTGCACCTCTGTCCCCATGGCTCACCCCCAGGCTTTCACTCCTGAACCAAGTCCCTCTCTTTCTCTCCCTGTCCCTGTTTTCTCTCTCCTCTTTCTCTGTCTCTTTCTCCCTCCCTGCCTCCCTCTCTCTCCACCTCTCTGTTCCTTCTCTCATTCCCTCCTCTTCCCCCTCTTTCTCTTTCTCGTCTTCTGTCTCCTCTGTTCCTCCTCTCTCTCTCTCTCTCTCTCTCTCTCTCTCAGTCCATCCGTCTGTCATTCAGAAGGCGATGCCTCGGAGGGAAGCAGGAAGGTGTCGCCGAGTTCTGAAACGTCCGTGGAGACGCAGAGAGCCTGTGGTGAGAGAGACTGAAATATCATTTATTGCATCTCTTTTACAGCGAATGCCTTTGCTTAAATAAACACACCTGTGCTTAATTCACATTTGGGCCTTTGCTTAAATAAACACACCTGTGCTTAATTCACTTTTGGGCCTTTGCTTAAATAAACACACCTGTGCTTAATTCACATATGGGCCTTTGCTTAAATAA
Organism: Anguilla japonica; assembly: GCA_025169545.1. Classification (NCBI taxonomy): domain Eukaryota; kingdom Metazoa; phylum Chordata; class Actinopteri; order Anguilliformes; family Anguillidae; genus Anguilla; species Anguilla japonica. The sequence continues at coordinate 69,203,838 of CM045886.1, read as the reverse complement.
ACACACCTGTGCTTAATTCACATATGAGCCTTTGCTTAAATAAACACACCTGTGCTTAATTCACATTTGAGCCTTTGCTTAAATAAACACGCCTGTGCTGAATTCACATTTGAGCCTTTGCTTAAATAAACACGCCTGTGCTGAATTCACGTTTGAGCCTTTGCTTAAATAAACACACCTGTGCTGAATTCACATTTGAGCCTTTGCTTAAATAAACACGCCTGTGCTGAATTCACGTTTGAGCCTTTGCTTAAATAAACACGCCTGTGCTGAATTCACGTTTGAGCCTTTGCTTAAATAAACATGCCTGTGCTGAATTCACGTTTGAGCCTTTGCTTAAATAAACACGCCTGTGCTGAATTCACATTTGAGCCTTTGCTTAAATAAACATGCCTGTGCTTAATTCACGTTTGAGCCTTTGCTTAAATAAACACGCCTGTGCTGAATTCACGTTTGAGCCTTTGCTTAAATAAACACGCCTGTGCTGAATTCACGTTTGAGCCTTTGCTTAAATAAACACGCCTGTGCTGAATTCACATTTGAGCCTCCTTTGCTTAAATAAACACGCCTGTGCTGAATTCACGTTTGAGCCTTTGCTTAAATAAACACGCCTGTGCTTAATTCACGTTTGAGCCTTTGCTTAAATAAACACGCCTGTGCTTAATTCACGTTTGAGCCTTTGCTTAAATAAACACGCCTGTGCTGAATTCACATTTGAGCCTTTGCTTAAATAAACACGCCTGTGCTGAATTCACGTTTGAGCCTTTGCTTAAATAAACACGCCTGTGCTGAATTCACGTTTGAGCCTTTGCTTAAATAAACACGCCTGTGCTGAATTCACGTTTGAGCCTTTGCTTAAATAAACACGCCTGTGCTTAATTCACGTTTTGAGCCTTTGCTTAAATAAACACGCCTGTGCTGAATTCACGTTTGAGCCTTTGCTTAAATAAACACGCCTGTGCTGAATTCACGTTTGAGCCTTTGCTTAAATAAACACGCCTGTGCTGAATTCACGTTTGAGCCTTTGCTTAAATAAACATGCCTGTGCTGAGTTCACGTTTGAGCCTTTGCTTAAATAAACATGCCTGTGCTGAGTTCACGTTTGAGCCTTTGCTTAAATAAACACGCCTGTGCTGAATTCACGTTTGAGCCTTTGCTTAAATAAACACGCCTGTGCTGAGTTCACGTTTGAGCCTTTGCTTAAATAAACACGCCTGTGCTGAATTCACGTTTGAGCCTTTGCTTAAATAAACATGCCTGTGCTTAAGTTCACGTTTGAGCCTTTGCTTAAATAAACATGCCTGTGCTGAATTCACGTTTGAGCCTTTGCTTAAATAAACACGCCTGTGCTGAATTCACGTTTGAGCCTTGGCTTAAATAAACACGCCTGTGCTGAGTTCACGTTTGAGCTGGTACCGTATGAAATCACTTTGATTGCGCAGGTCGCTGCTTCAGAAACAAACTGCGGGTGTTTGTTTCTGTAAAGATGGCAGGATATTCAGATGTGCCAATGCCGAAAATGCATTTTGAAGTTGAACAGATCAATCACTCTGTAACAATGTTTTCTTTCCTGTGTATCTATCTCTTTCTCTCTGCTCTCTTACTCTCTCTGTCTCTGTCTCTGCTCTCTCTCTCTCTCCTCTCTCTCTCTGTCTTTGCTCTCTCACTCTTTCTGTCTCTGCTCTCTCTCTCTCTGTCTCTGCTCTCTGCTCTCTCTCTCTCTGGCTGCTGTCTCTCTCTCCCTCTCTCTGTCTCTGCTCTCTCTCTCTCTCTCTCTCTCTCTCTCTCATTCAGGTGGGTTTTCAGAGACATACGCTGCGCTGTGTGATTACAATGGCATCAGCTGCAAGGAGGAAGTGCAGTGGGTGAGAGAGTCTGTGTGTGTGTGTGTGTGTGTGTGAGTCTGTGTGTGTGTGTGTGTGTGTGAGTCTATGTGCGTGTGTGTGTGTGTGTTTGTGTGATAGTCAGTATCACATGGAGTTTGATGGATAAAACAGGCTCTGTTCTGTTTATACCTTTTTGTCTCTGTGAGTCAGGATGTGGACACAATCTATCACTCTCAGGACAACAGAGAGTTTAACCTGCTGGACTTCAGTCATCTGGAAAGCAGGTCAGAGGTCAACACACAAAATGGCTGCCAATCCTGCCATTATGGATACTGTATTATTAATATATAATATAATTTCTAAAATTATTCATATAGTGTACTTTGTGTTTGTATTTTGTGTTCAATGTGTTTTGCAACTGTAAAGAAATAAATAAAAATCAAGCAGTGGAACAGAGAAATATCTCAAAAATATTAATAATTTGTGTATTCACAGTACTGTATTTTCACCTTGGAGGATTCATTTGTGTGGGCATGCTTGTGTGTGTACATGTGTATGTGTGTGTGCGTGTGTGTGTGTGGGTGTGTGTGTGCACGCGGGTGGTGGTGTGTGTATGTGTGTGTGTCCGCTTGTCTGTGTGTCTGTGTGTATCTGTGCGTGCATGTGTGGGTGTGTGCATGTGTGCACGTATGTGTGTGTGTGTCCGCTTGTCTGAGTGTTTGTGCGTTTGTGTGTGTGCGTGTGCGTATGTGTGTGCCCATGCGTATGTGTGTCTGTGTGTTTGCGCACTTGTGTGTCTGTGTGTGTGTGTGTGTGTGTGTGCATGTCTGGTTTATGTGCTTTGCAGGGACCTGGCAGTGATCGTGGCCTCCATGGCATACAACACCTGGTTCACAAAACTCTACTGCAAGGACCTGCGTGTAGTGAGTGTCCCTTCAGCCTGCCTGCCTGCCCCCTCCCCTCAGACTCTGCCCCCTCCCCTCTGAGGCTGCCCCCTCCCCTCTGACTGTGCCCCCTCCCCTCTGACTCTGCCTGCCTGCCCCCTCCCCTCTGACTCTGCCCCCTCCCCTCAGAGCCTGCCCCCTCCCCTCTGACTCTGCCCCCTCCCCTCTGACTGACTGACTCTGCCCCCCCCCTCTAAGCCTTCCCCCTATCCTCTGACTCTGCCCCCTCCCCTCTGAGGCTGTCCCCTCCGCTCTGACTCTGCCCCCTCCCCTCTGACTCTGCCCCCTCTCCTCTGACTCTGCCTGACTCTGCCCCCTCCCCTCTAAGGCTGCCCCCTCCCCTCAGGACTGCCCTCTCTCCTTTTCTGACTTTACCAGCTTTCACTGTCCAATCTCTCTCTCTCTCACTCCTTCTTTCTCCCTCACCCTCTCTCACTCCTTCTCTCTCTCCCGTTGCTCCCTCTCTCCTTCTCCTTCTCTCTCTCTCTCTTTAAGGTACAGGTAGTGTCTGGAACTGTCATTTTTATTTCATGATCATTTTGTTTGTCTTGTTTATTTTGTTTTTATTTAGCTTGTAAGTGTATGTATAGACCTTGCTGATGCTGTGTTTGGTTTGCACAGGTCTCCCCCTCTCTCCCTCTCTCCCTTCTCTCTCTCTCTCTCTCTCTCTCTCTCTTTCTTTCTCTCTCACTCACTCTTCTCTCTCTCTTCCTTACCCCCCCCTCTCTCTAGGGGTCAGAGGTGATGGATCAGATTCTTCACACCCTCAGTAAATCCAGCAGTCTGGAGGAGGTCACCCTGGAGAACACTGGGCTCAGATCGTGAGTAACCTGTGCGCGCACACACACACACACACACACGCGCACACGCACACGCACACACACACTCACACTCACGTACACACACACGCACACACACACTCACATACACACACACACACACGCACACGCTCACACACTCACGCACTTACGTACACACGCACACACACACACTCACATACACACACACACACGCTCACACACACTCACACACACGCACACGCACACACACACACACACATACACACACGCACACGCATACACACACACACACACAGTATAATGCATGTGGTATAAATGTAGGCAGTTATGTCTGTAATCATTGCAAGAAATCTGTTACTACACAGCTGACAATTTGTCATTCAGTTTGTTATAAGCATATGTGTGTGTGTATTGTGTGTGTGCGTGCGTACGTGTGTGTGTGTGGTTGTGTGTGTGTGTGAGCGTGTGTGCGTGTGCATGTATGTGTTTGTGTGTGCGTGCGTGCGTACGTGTGCGTGCATACGTGTGTGTGTATGTGTGTGTGTGTGTGCGTGTGTGTGTGTGTGCATGCCTGTGTGCGTGCGTGTGTGTGTGTGTGTGTGTGTGTGTGTGCTGTGTGTGTGTGTGTGTGTGTGTGTGTGTGTGTGTGCGTGTGCGTGCGTGTGCGTGTGTGTGTGTGCGTGCATGTGTGTGTGTATGTGTGTGTGTGTGTGTGTGTGTGTGTGCGTGCGTGTGTGCGTGTATATGCGTTTTTGCGTACGTGTGTGTATGTGTGTGCGTGTGTGCGTGCGTGTGTGTGTGCGTGCGTGTATGTGTGTGTGTGTGTGTGTGCGTGTGTATGTGTGTGTGCGTGTGCGTGTGTGTGTGTGTGTGTGCGTGCGTGCGTGTGTGTGTGCGTGTGTGCATGTATGTGTGTGTGTGTGTGTCCTGCAGGGACTTCCCTCAGAAGATGGCCTTGGCTCTGTCAGAAAACCCCGCCTCTGTAATCCACTCCCTCAACCTGGCGCACAACACGCTGGACAACCAAGGTGGCACCCTCTCACCCTGTACCCCAAAACCTCACCCTGTACCCCGCAATCTCACCCTGTACCCCACAATCTCACCCTGTACCCCAAAACCTCACCCTGTACCCCACAATCTCACCCTGTACCCCGCAAAACCTCACCCTGTACCCCAAAACCTCACCCTGTACCCCAAAACCTCACCCTGTACTCCACAATCTCACCCTGTACACCAAAACCTCACCCTGTACCCCAAAACCTCACCCTGTACTCCACAATCTCACCCTGTACCCCAAAACCTCACCCTGTACTCCACAATCTCAACCTGTACACCAAAACCTCACCCTGTACCGCAAAACCTCACCCTGTACCCCACAATTTCAACCTGTACCCCAAACCCTCACCCTGTACCCCATAACCTCACCCTGTACCCCACAATCTCACCCTGTACCCCAAAACCTCAACCTGTACCCACAATCCCACCCTGCACCCCACAACCTCACACTGTACCCCACAATCTCACCCTGTACCCCAAAACCTCACCCTATACTCCACAATCTCACCCTGTACCCCAAAACCTCACCCTGTACCCCACAATCTCACCCTGTACCTGACAGTCCAACTCTGCACCCCACAATCCTGCCCTGCACCCCAAAATATCACCCTGTACCCCCAAACCTCAACCTGTACCTGACAGTCCAACCTTGCAAGCCACAATCCCGCCCTGCACCCCGAAATATCACCCTGTACCCCAAAATCTTGCCCTGTACCTGACATTCACACCCTGCACCCCAAAACCTCGCCCTATACCCCACCTCTTCCCTTAATGCTGCCTGGCTGTTCGTTTCTCTGGTCAGTGTCTTTGTCAAATTATTAATCGTTATTGGAGCGTTGCTGGCAGAACAACACACAGATGCTGTCACATCTAGGTCACAAAGAAGGCCAGCAGGCAATGAGCAAAATTCTTTTTCTCCCTGAGAAAAACTCTCTCTCCCTGTCTGCGTGACTGGAGTGTGATTTCAACATGAGATTTTTTGTGATTTGATGTCATGACATATTTTTTCATTACGTATCTCCAAAGTTCATAACCACTATTGGAAAGTCATGACACAGGGTAATATACACAGGTAATATCACAGGTTAAAATAATAGCTTATAGTAATAATAATAGTATTATTAGAAGAAGAAAAGCAACAGCAGCATCATCAACATATCTCAGGCTGTGCTGGCAGATTATCTGAAAATTTTCAACTCACCATGTTTCCAACCATAATGTACAATCTCTGCATTTTGCTGAAAATTATTATTTCTTTTTAAGATTGTCAATCACTTGCTGGTTTTTTTTTTTGTTGGTTTTTTTTTTTACTGGTAGCTAAAGGCTTGAAGTATTTCACGCAGTGATTTGACCTGATTCTAACAGGGCATCATCTTACTGACTGACACTTTGAGCACACTGTCCCTCTGTCTACCTGTCCACAGGCGTGTCCAGCCTCGTCCAGCAGGTATGCCGACTAAGCAAAGGCCTGCGTCTGCTCAACCTGTCCAAGACCTCCCTCTCCGCCAAGGGTAGGTGCCACTTCCTGTGTGTCACTTCCTGTGTGCCACTTCCTGTGTGTCACTTCCTGTGTGCCATTTCCTATGTGTCACTTCCTGTGCCCCACTTCCTGCATGTCACTTCCTGTCTGCCACTTCCTGTGGGTCACATCCTATTGATCTAATCCAGTGTGTACAGAAAGACCCACAGATTTTATAGACTCAGCAGTCACTCAGCTCATGCATTCATTCTGACCTCTGCTTCTTAACTACCGAAGGTCCCCCCTGCCCTATTGCAGTACAGAGTGTTTGGCCACGCCCACTTAATGAATATTCAGAAGATGCGTTGCAGTGAATTACTTCAGCTCCATCAGTTGGGACCCAGAGCTTCCAAGCCATGGGTCTATATAGGTTGTGACGCTGCCCCATAGTGGCAAAACATCATTCCACATCCTTGCCACACCTCTCAGGCCACATAAGTTTCTGGGCCACTTTCCCAAATACAGGTCCTCCAGCTCTCATTCCTGCCATCACTATGGGAGTGTGTAAATAACCCCCCCGCCCCCCTTGGCAACACACACACACACACACACACACACACAAAATAATTAATAAATAAATACATGAATTAGCTCTCAGCTAATCTCAGCCAGGAAAGAAAGAGGGTTTATAGAAAGCCTTCGATTATTTTATTAAATAAAACCTATTTATAAAGGGCTCTTTTTGGTTTTCCCCCCTGCACTGCACAGCAGACCCCAGCCATCACCCCTCTCAAAAGCACGCTGAGGGCAACAGTGACGCCAAAAAAACTCCCATGGGGGAGCAGGTTCACTGGCCCCTCTCTCTCTCTGCCCTGTAGGTGTGGTCTCTCTCGCCCAGGCTCTCTGCTCCAGTGATGATTACTCAAACTCGCTGCTGCACCTGGACCTCAGCCGCAACCCGGGGGCTCTGTCTGGAGATGACTCCACGGTCAGGCCGCCGCACTCCTCTCCTCTCCTCTCCTCTCCTCTCCTCTCTGTGTGCTGCTCTTTCTGCCTGTCTGTCAGATTATCAGAGTGCATCTGCTTTTGCCTGTCTATCAGATTATCTGAGTTCAACTGCTTTTGTCTGTCTATCATATTATCTGAATTGATTATCTGAATTGCAGCTGCCTTTGCTTATCTGAGTGCAGCTGCCTTTTGCCTGTCTATCAGATTATCTGAGTGCAGCTGCTTTTGCCTGTCTATCAGATTATCTGAGTGCAGCTGCTTTTGCCTGTCTATCAGATTATCTGAGTGCAGCTGCTTTTGCCTGTCTATCAGATTATCTGAGTGCAGCTGCTTTGCCTGTCTATCAGATTATCTGAGTGCAGCTGCTTTTGCCTGTATATCAGATTATCTGAGTGCAGCTGCATTTGCTTTTCTGCAGAACCTGTGCCTCTTCCTGTCTCAGCCAAACTGCCTGGTCCACTTGGACCTGTCTGGCACAGACTGTGCTGTGGAGTCGGTGAGTGTGATGATGCTCTCTGATAAGGAACACAGCTGTCCAATCAGAATAATTCTCTCTGATAAGGAACACAGCTGTCCAATCAGAATAATGCTCTCTGATAAGGAACACAGCTGTCCAATCAGAATAATGCTCTCTGATGAGGAACACAGCTGTCCAATCAGAATAATGCTGCCTGATGAGGAACACTGATGTCCAATCAAAATAATGGTTCCTTAGATTTTTAATACTTTTAATAATGTACTATTTACTATGTTCTACTCATCCATGGAGTCATAGATGGTAAAAAATTTTACTATAATCATAAACTGAACTGTTCCAAACCATTTCAAAACATGAATGTTGATGTACATAAATTGTAGATAAATTGGTTTTATTTTTCATTTCCCTCTTCTCTTTCTCTTGTCAGGCTGTCACTCTCCATCTCTCGCTCTCTCTCACCCTCTTTCTTTCTCATTCCTTCACTTTTTTTATTTTAATGAGTTTTAGATGATGTTTTATGGTATTGGCAGGTCAACCAGAGCAGGCATGCCGAAGACATATAGAAAATGAAATATGAAATATCTGTAACCATGCGATGTTGATTGATGATCTCTCTTTCTCCGCCCCCCCCCTCTCTTTCTCAGCTGTTTGGAGCTCTGTTGCGGGGCTGCTGTGCTGATCTCTCCTACCTGAACCTCTCCAAAAACTCTTTCTCTCACAAGTCAGTCCCTGGCCAGCGGGTTATACCAGGCCGCGCCGCGTTTCGTCCCATAAACCCTCTCACAGAAAGGCTTTGGAATCAAAATGGAGTCTAATTTTGCACAGGCAGTATTGTCAAATATCTAAGTCCCCCGCCCCCCTTGCCATTGTAATATATACTGTACATTAAATAACTGAAACAGTAGATGTAGATATAAAAATAGACATGAATATGAAGGCTTTTAAAACATAAAACTAGTGGAAATGGTTGTTACATCGCTAGTGTATCCCATGTCTATAGTTCTATTTTGGATTGGTCAGTACTGGGTGGTTGATCTTTATCTCTCCTTCTCTGATTGTAATGAACAGGGTGTGTCAGAGACATGTGGGGTGGGAACAGGGAGTCCTGTGAGGAGGCATGCCATTATGAACTTATGCATATTTAAAGCAGAGCTATTCTCAGTCGACCTAACTCCCTCCCCTCTTTCCTGATTGACCAATCAGTGCTCTCTCCTTCCCTTTCCCTCTCTCTCTCGCTCTCTTCTTTCTTTCTTTCTTTCTCTCTCTTGCTGTCTCTAACTCTCCCTCCACCCTTTTTAAAATTAGAATGAGCTATATTGGCATGACCACACAACAGAGTATTATTGCCAAGGTGATTGTTTGCAAAAAACAAAAATAACAATCTCTCTCTCGGTCTGTGATGGTGGACAATTGTATGGACTAAGAATTTAACTAAATCTCTCTCCATATTTTTCTCTCTTTCTCCCTCTTTTCCACCCCCCTCTCTCTCTCTTAGGAAAATGAAGGAGACTCTACCCATGTTTCGTCAGTTCTTCAGTTCAGCCTTCAGCCTCACCCACATCAGCCTGGCCTCCATGAAGCTGCCCCCCGATGCCCTCAGGTGAGAAGCCGCCTCCATTTTGTGTCAACACAAAGGGGCTCTTCGGTGAGAAGCCGCCTCCTAACCCTAACCCGCTCACGCATGGCTGACCACTGGAACTCTGAGCCACACATATAATAAATAATAATAATAATAATAAATAATAATAATAATAATAATTAATAATAATTTTATCTGTCTGTTTTCAGAGCTCTGTTCCTTGGTCTGTCCTCAAACCCTCATATTAATGACCTGCATCTGGACATCAGTGGCTGTGAGGTACCTGTTTGTCTGTTTGCCATCTCTGTCTGTCTGTCTGTGCTTGTCTGTCTGTCTGTCTGTCTGACTGTATTTCTGTCTATCTGTCTGTCCATCCGTCCATCTGTGTGTGTGTCTGTCTGTCTGACTCTGTCTGTCTCTGTCTGTGCCTGTCTGTCTGTCTGACTATATTTCTGTCTGTATGTCTGTCTGTTAGTCGGTCCTTCTGCATGTTCAGTGCATGTTCCAGAGCAGTGTCACCAAGATTTAAGTACAATCTTCTTTGTCTGGATCTGGGCTTTTTTTTAAAGACCAGTCTATTTTTTCTGCAAGGACCCAGTTCTGACAGTATTATTCCAGCAGTTTCACTGGTTTCTGTAAACCTTGTTCAGTCTGTGATGGTGGATCATTGTATGGACACTAAGAATTTAACTAAATCTCTCTCTCTCTCTCTCTCTCTCTCTCTCTCTCTCTCTCTCTCTCTCTCTCTCTCTCTCTCTCTCTCTCTCTCTCTCTCTCCCTCCCTCCCTCCCCTCTCTCCCTCATCCTCTCTCTCTCTCTCTCTCCCTCCCTCCCTCCCTCTCCCTCTCTCTCTCCCCTCTCTCTCTCGACTCCTCTCTCTCTCTCCCTCCCTCCCTCCCTCTCTCTCTCTCTCTCTCTCTCTCTCTCTCTCTCTCTCTCAGCTCAGGTCCACTGGAGCAGTGGTTCTGGAGGAATGCCTCCCCAGGCTCTCCTCCATTGCCACTCTTGACATCTCTGATAATGGTGAGCACTACTGGGCTATAGGGCTGGGCTATAGGGTGCTGGGCTATAGGGGGCCAGGCTATAGGGGGCTGGGCTGTAGGGACCAGGCTATATGGGCTGTGTGTATTCAGGGATGTATGTTGTGTATTCAGGGTTGTATGTTGTGTATTCAGGCCTGTGTGTTGTGTATTCAGGAATGAGTGTTGTGTATTCAGGGTTTTGTGTTGTGTTCTCAGGGTTGTGTGTTGTGTACTCAAGAGTGTGTGTTGTGTATTTAGGGTTGTGTTGTGTATTCAGGGTTGTGTTGTGTACTCAGGAGTGTGTTGTGTATTCAGGGTTGTGTGTTGTGTACTCAGGAGTGTGTGTTGTGTATTCAGGGTTATGTTGTGTACTCAGGAGTGTGTGTTGTGTATTCAGGGTTGTGTTGTGTACTCAGGAGTGTGTTGTGTATTCAGGGTTGTGTGTTGTGTACTCAGGAGTGTGTGTTGTGCATTCAGGGTTATGTTGTGTACTCAGGAGTGTGTTGTGTATTCAGGGTTGGATGCAGATCTTCTCTCTGTTCTCCCGGCTCTGTCTCGACATCCGTCCATCAAACACCTGCTGCTGGGAAAGAACTTCAACATCAAGAACAGGTAGAATGTGTGTGTGTGTGAGAGAGATTTTTTCAGAGTGTGTGTGTGTGTGTGAGGGGGGTAAATAAAGGTGAACAGGATAAGTGTGTGTGTGTGTTTTGTGTGTGTGAGAGAGAGATTTATTCAGAGTGTGTGAGGGGGGTAAATAAAGGTGAACAGGATAAGTGTGTGTGTGTGTTTGTGTGTGTGTGAGAGAGAGATTTATTCAGAGTGTGTGAGGGGGGTAAATAAAGGTGAACAGGATAAGTGTGTGTGTGTGAGAGAGATTTATTCAGAGTGTGTGTGTGTGTGTGAGGGGGGTAAATAAAGGTGAACAGGATAAGTGTGTGTGTGTGTTTGTGTGTGTGTGAGAGAGAGATTTATTCAGAGTGTGTGAGGGGGGTAAATAAAGGTGAACAGGATAAGTGTGTTTTTGTTTCTTTTTTCTGACCAGCAGGGTTCTGGATGAAGTCCTACAGAAACTGGTCCAACTCATTCAGGAGGAAGAGTGTGTGAGTCTCCTTTACACACACACACACACACACACACTCACAGACACATGCGCACACACACACACGCACACGCACACAAACACATGCACACTCACGCGCACGCACACGTACACAAACACATGCACACACACACACACACACACACACACACACACACCTACCTTGTGTCAGTGAGCTAGTGCAGCGTATTTGGCTGGTTGATTTGGTGGTGCATAAAGATGACCAGGAACACTGTTTCTGAGCAACAGGAGCAGCCAGCGACTCAGGTCTGTACTCATGACTACTGCAAACCTCCTGCTGTCTCGCTTTCTTTCATCTTCTCTTTCTCCCCCTCTCTCTGCCTCTTTTTCCTCTTATACAAAGCTCTCACCTCTTTTCTCCAGCCTCCTGTATCCCTTTTCTCCCTCTCTCTCTATATCGCTTCTCTCTCTCCAGCTCTCTTATCCCTCTCTCCATCTCTCTTTTCTGTTTTCACACCAGTAATGGTGGCACATTAGGGTGGAAACAAAGTAATTTATCCAAGTCTACCTGAAATATAAAAAATGTGTGTGTACAGCCAGTCTTTACTGCTCCTACACTATGGCCAATAGTATATGTAGTGCAACATAAAAATTACAGTGTGTCAATATATAAAAGAGCCTATATATTTTTTTCTACTTTTTAATGTCAGAACCCAAAATTGAATATAGTACCTTTCGGGACTCATCAAATGCACATACTGGCATAGCCCCAGTGGACCGCAGACTCATTCCAGGACCTGACTCATATATTCCCACGGCCCGATCCATTGTGGATCCTGACCCATATTTTAGGAAACACTGCTCTACGTCATGCAAGTTAATGAATTGACTTTAAAAAAAATTATGTCCCTTTATTAACTCTCTCTCTCCCTCCCTCTCTCCCTCTCTCCCTCCCTCCCTGTCTCCCTCCCTCCCTCTCTCTCCCCCTCCCTCCCTGTCTATCTCCCTCCCTCCATCTCTCTTTCCCTCTCTCTCTCTCTCCCTCCCTCTCTCCCCCTCCCTCCCTGTCTCCCTCCCTCCCTCCCTCCCTGCCCTGTCTCTCTCCCTCCCTCCCTCCCTCCCCGCAGGTCCTGCAGTCTCTCTCGGTGGCGGACTCCCGCCTGCGTTCTCGCGGGACGGTTCTGGTGAACGCTCTGGGCTCCAACGCCTGCCTGCGCCGGGTGGACCTGAGCGGGAACAGCATGGAGGACGTGGGAGCCAAGATGCTGAGCAAAGCCCTGCAGATCAACACGACTCTGAGGTGAGACCTACAGGTCAACACGACACTGAGGTGAGATCTACAGGTCAACACTACACTGGGGTGAGACCTGCAGGTCAACACTACACTGAGGTGAGACCTACAGGTGAACACTACACTGAGGTGAGACCTACAGATCAACACTACACTGAGGTGAGACCTACAGGTCAACACTACACTGAGGTGAGACCTACAGGTCAACACTACACTGAGGTGAGACCTACAGATCAACACTACACTGAGGTGAGACCTACAGATCAACACTACACTAAGGTGAGACCTACAGGTCAACACTACACTGAGGTGAGACCTACAGATCAACACTACACTGAGGTGAGACCTACAGTTCAACACTACACTGAGGTGAAACCTACAGATCAACACTACACTGAGGTGAGACCTACAGGTCAACACTATATTGAGCTCTATTGTGCACTGAGATTATTAAAGTTAAATTCTTACGCGAAACGAAAGATCTGATTCTGCGTTTGTCCGTCTGAATCTGTTGGAGGAATATTGTCAGAACCGGGTCCTCGCAAAATTTGAAAGTAAAATGATCTTTATTCCACAAAAACATCACGCTGTTCTGTCTTAAAATAAGCAACGAATTTAGGCTTTTTTTTTTTATTTTGAGAGAAATAGAGACGCAGTGAATTAGAAAGAAGCTAAATCCTGGAAATCTCTTCTCCTCTGTCAGGAGTGTGACTTGGGATCGCAACAACACCACGGCAACGGGATTCTGGGATGTGGCACGAGCACTGGAACAGTGAGTTATACACACACACACACACACACATGCACACACACACACACACACACACACACACACACACACACACACACACACACACACACACACACACACACACACACACACACACACACACACGCACACACACACACACACACACACACACACACACACACACACACACACACACACACACACACACACACACACACACACACACGCACACACACACACACACACACACACACGCATTCATGGGCAGTAGGAAGGCAGTGGGGTGTTCTGACACACGTTATATGGATTGCAAATTAAGCAGAATTGTATATTAGGCCTATGGGTTACAGTGGATCAGTCTGGTATATATAAAAGTATCCTTTATTAAATTTTTTAAACACATATACATTGATGGGTTGTAATCTAACTGTTTCAAAACTACATGGGTTTGAGTTTGTTTCTATCTGGCTTTATTCAAATATATTTTGCCAGTGGTGGATTTAAACTGAGTGATTTTCCCTCTCTCTGTGTCTCCCCTCTCCACCTCAGTAACTTCACCCTCCAGTACATGCCCCTCCCTCTCAGTGATGTCACACAGGCATACCGCAACACCCCTGAGAAGACTGAGCAGGCACTTGTCAAGGTAGGAGCCTGACTCCGCCTGCCTATTGGACGAGCAGCAGTCTGTGCTGCACCATGGTAACCAATGAAGTCTCACACGATGATTGGGCTTTGCAACAGGGAAAGACAAAATGGCCGTTTACAATAGCAGTACGTGCCCAGTGGGATAAATTAATTGCTTAAGTAAGATGCCCAGGTCTACAAATGACTGAACACAAAGAACAATACTTCAATTTTCCATTCACCAGTGAACATTGTGGTTTATCATTTGGAGTTCAGAACCAACTTTATTTGTGGTGTGAAGCTGATGTTCTGTAATGTAGTGTACATTAAAGTCCCTTTCTTTGTCTCACTGTCGCTCAGATCCAGAGAGCTCTGCTGAGGAACAACCAGACACAGCGTTTCTCCCAAAGACAGGCCCTGCGCCTGCACCAGGGCCTGGTCACCAGCACCGCCGAGCAGGTACGCTACTGCTACCGCTAACTCAGCAGTTATGCTACTGCTACGCTAACTCAGGAGGTTACACTACTGCTACAGCTAACTCAGCAGGTACGCTACTGCTACAGCTAACTCTGCAGGTACGCTACTGCTACAGCTAACTCTGCAGGTACATTACTGCTACCGCTAACTCTGCAGGTACACTACTGCTACCGCTAACGCTGCAGGTACACTACTGCTACCGCTAACTCAGCAGGTACGCTACTGCTACCGCTAACTCAGCAGGTATACTACTGCTACCGCTAACTCAGCAGGTACGCTACTGCTACCGCTAACTCAGCAGGTACGCTACTGCTACAGCTAACTCAGCAGGTACACTACTGCTACCGCTAACTCAGCAGGTACACTACTGCTACCGCTAACTCAGCAGGTACACTACTGCTACAGCTAACTCAGCAGGTACGCTACTGCTACAGCTAACTCAGCAGGTACACTACTGCTACAGCTAACTCTGCAGGTACGCTACTGCTACAGCTAACTCAGCAGGTACGCTACTGCTACAGCTAACTCTGCAGGTACGCTACTGCTACAGCTAACTCAGCAGGTACGCTACTGCTACAGCTAACTCAGCAGGTATACTACTGCTACCGCTAACTCAGCAGGTACACTACTGCTACCGCTAACTCAGCAGGTACACTACTGCTACCGCTAACTCAGGAGGTACACTACTGCTACAGCTAACTCAGCAGGTATACTACTGTTACCGCTAACTCAGCAGGTACGCTACTGCTACCGCTAACTCAGCAGGTATACTACTGCTACCGCTAACTCAGCAGGTACACTACTGCTACCGCTAACTCAGGAGGTACACTACTGCTACAGCTAACTCAGCAGGTATACGCTACTGCTACAGCTAACTCTGCAGGTACGCTACTGCTACCGCTAACTCAGCAGGTATACTACTGCTACCGCTAACTCAGCAGGTGCGCTACTGCTACAGCTAACTCAGCAGGTACACTACTGCTACCGCTAACTCAGCAGGTACACTACTGCTACCGCTAACTCAGCAGGTATACTACTGCTACCGCTAACTCAGGAGGTACACTACTGCTACAGCTAACTCTGCAGGTACGCTACTGCTACAGCTAACTCTGCAGATACGCTACTGCTTCAGCTAACTCTGCAGGTATGCTACTGCTACCGCTAACTCAGCAGGTATACTACTGCTACCGCTAACTCAGCAGGTACGCTACTGCTACAGCTAACTCAGCAGGTATACTACTGCTACCGCTAACTCAGCAGGTGCGCTACTGCTACCGCTAACTCAGCAGGTACACTACTGCTACCGCTAACTCAGCAGGTACACTACTGCTACAGCTAACTCAGCAGGTATACTACTGCTACCGCTAACTCAGCAGGTACGCTACTGCTACAGCTAACTCTGCAGGTACACTACTGCTACAGCTAACTCTGCAGATACGCTACTGCTACAGCTAACTCTGCAGGTATGCTACTGCTACCGCTAACTCAGCAGGTATACTACTGCTACCACTAACTCAGCAGGTACGCTACTGCTACAGCTAACTCTGCAGGTACGCTACTGCTACAGCTAACTCTGCAGCAGTATACTACTGCTACCGCTAACTCAGCAGGTATACTACTGCTACCGCTAACTCAGGAGGTACACTACTGCTACAGCTAACTCTGCAGATACGCTACTGCTACAGCTAACTCTGCAGGTACGCTACTGCTACAGCTAACTCTGCAGATACGCTACTGCTACAGCTAACTCTGCAGGTATGCTACTGCTACAGCTAACTCAGCAGGTACGCTACTGCTACAGCTAACTCTGCAGGTACACTACTGCTACAGCTAACTCTGCAGATACGCTACTGATAGCAGAGGACAGGTATGCTACTGCCCTGTGCTCAGGTGTGTCTCAGAGAGAGAGGACAGGCGCAGTGTGGTCAGGTGTGTCTCAGATAGAGAGGACAGGTGCTCTGTGCTCAGGTGTGTCTCAGATAGAGAGGACAGGTGCCAGTGTGCTCAGGTGTGTCTCAGACAGAGAGGACAGGTGCAGTGTGGTCAGGTGTGTCTCAGAGAGAGAGGACAGGTGCAGTGTGCTCAGGTGTGTCTCAGATAGAGAGGACAGGTGCAGTGTGCTCAGGTGTGTCTCAGATAGAGAGGACAGGTGCAGTGTGCTCAGGTGGAGTTTTCCTCACCCCTCCTGTTCCTCTCCCAGGTGATGGAGCGCCTGTGTGTGCGTGTGCAGCAGCAGGTGTCCGTCCTGCGGGGAGTCGGGGATGGGGAGGAGCTTAAAGCAGCCAAACAGGTGCTGAAGGAGGCCCGGAACTCCCGCGCGGTGAGTGTGTGTGTGTGTGTGTGTGTGTGTGTGTGTGTGTGTGTGCGTGCGTGTGTGTGTGTGTGTGCGTGTGTGCGTGTGTGCGTGTGCGCGTGTGCGCGTGTGCGTGTGTGTGTGCCTGCGCGTGTGTGCGTGTGCACGTGTTGTAATAACCCCTCTCTCTCTCTCTCTCTCAGCTCTACCCCTCTCTGTGTGAGCTGGCCCATGTGCTCTCACTAGACGTGTGTGTGTGTGTATGTGTGTGTGAGTGTGAGTGTGTGTGTGCATGTTGGTCTGTGTGTGTGTGTGTGTGTGTGTGCCTGCGCGTGTGTGTGTGTAATAACCCCACTCTCTCTCTCTCTCAGCTCTACCCCTCTCTGTGTGAGCTGGCCCATGTGCTCTCTGTAGACGGGCCGGTCAGACAGAAGCTGGACTCGCTGGCGGGAGAACTGGCCAAAGCCGCCGACAAGGAGCTGCAGGTACCAGCCAGGGGTCCGTCTGTCTGTCTGTCTGTCTGTCTGTCCGTCAGTCTGTCCATCTGTCCGTCTGTGTGTCTGTCCGTCTGTCCGTCTGTCTGTCTGTTAATCCCTCCATTCATCTGTTCATCTATTAATCCAGATATAGATAGATAGATAGATAGATAGATAGATAGATAGATAGGATAATTTTTTATTTTATTGATGATTGGCTGCCCTGTCTCAGGTGATCGTGGACTCCATGGTGTCTTATGTAATGTGCTGATTGGTCGGTTGGTTTGTGATGGGCTCATTGATTGGCTGCCCTGCCCCAGGTGATCGTGGACTCGATGGTGTCTTATGCAATGTGCTGATTGGTCGGTTGGTTTGTGATGGGCTCATTGATTGGCTGCCCTGCCCCAGGTGATCGTGGACTCCATGGTGTCGCTCTGTCGGGAGCTCTGCCCTCTCTCCTCCTCGGCGGCCGAGCGCCTGACTCCGCCCCTCTCCTCCGTCTCCGAGCGCGTCTCCATCCCTCGCTCCGCCATCCGCTCCGCCCTGATGGAGAGAGCGGCGCAGGACATCCACCGAGCCCTGGAGTGAGAGAGAGGGAGGGGAGGGGGAAGGAGAGGGGGAGGGATGGAGAGAGCGGCGCAGGACATCCACCGAGCTCTGGAGTGAGAGAGGGAGGGATGGAGGGAGAGAGAGAGAGGGAGGGAGGGAGAGGGGGAAGGAGAGGGGGAGGGATGGAGAGAGCGGTGCAGGAAATCCACCGAGCTCTGGAGTGAGAGAGGGAGAGAGAGAGAGAGAGGGAGGGGAGGGGGGGGGGGAGGGAGAGAGGGAGGGAGAGAGAGAGAGAGAGCGGGAGGGGAGGGGGAGGGAGAGAGAGAGGGAGAGGAGGGGGCGAGGGAAAGCTGGAGGGATAGAGGGGGAGAGAGTGGGAAAGATGGGGGAAGAGAGGGAGATAGGGATGAGGGAGAGAGAGAGGGAGAGATGGGGAGAGAGGGAGGAGAGATATAGTGAGGTGGAGAGAGAAATTGTTAAATTGGAGGGTGGGGTGTGTCTTCATTAGTTGCTGTTGCTTTAATACATGCTTCTATGTGTTGTTATTATTATTATTATTATTATTATTATTATTATTATTATTATTATTATTATTATTATTAATAGTAATGTTATTATTATGAATAGCTACAAAATATATTTGTGCATAATGATATAAAGTATACAGTCAACTGCCTTGCTTTATCTCTCTCTCTCTCCCCCCACCCCCTCTCTCTCTCTCTCTTTCTCTCAGGGAGGTGAAACTGTCGGTTGTGTCTTATCTCACAAACTCCATAGTAGACCACATTCTGCAGGACCTCTATGCCACTCAGAAAGCCCTGGTATGTGATCTGACCCATGTGTCCAGTGTTGCTGTAGTTTCAGTCTGTGCTGTGTGTGTTTGTGGGCGTGGCCTCTGTCTGTGGGCGTGGTGTGTGTTTGTGGGCGTGGCCTCTGTCTGTGGGCGTGGTGTGTGTTTGTGGGCGTGGCCTCTGTCTGTGGGCGTGGTGTGTGTTTGTGGGCATGGTCTCTGTCTGTGGGCGTGGTCTGTGTTTGTGGGTGTGGTGTGTGTTTGTGGGCGTGGTGTGTGTTTGTGGGCATGGTCTCTGTCTGTGGTCGTGGTGTGTGTTTGTGGGCATGGTCTCTGTCTGTGGTCGTGGTCTGTGTTTGTGGGCGTGGTGTGTGTTTGTGGGCGTGGCCTCTGTCTGTGGGCGTGGTGTGTGTTTGTGGGCATGGTCTCTGTCTGTGGGCGTGGTCTGTGTTTGTGGGTGTGGTGTGTGTTTGTGGGCGTGGTCTGTATTTGTGGGTGTGGTTTGAGGCCTAAGTCTCTCTCTCTCTCTCAGACTCGACAGGTGTCGCAGGTGAAGCACTGGGAGGCGGCGGGGGAGGGGGGCACTGGCAGGAGGGCACACCGACACCGAGACTCTCTGGACATCACAGACGAGGAGCTGGGCACCAGCATAGTGAGCCTGTGTGTGCGTGCGTGCGTGCGTGTGCGTGTGTGTGTGTATGTGTGCATGTGTGTGTGTGAGTGCGTGTGTGTGCGTGTGTGCGTGCGTGTGTGTGCGTGTGTGTGTGCGTGTGTGTGTGTGTGTGTGTGTGTGTGTGCGTGCGTGTATGTGTGCATGTGTGTGTGTGAGTGCGTGTGTGTGCGTGTGTGCGTGCGTGTGTGTGTGTGCGTGTGTGTGTGCGTGTGTGTGTGTGTGTGTGTGTACGTGTGTGTGTGCGTGTGCGTGTGTGTGTACGTGTACGTGTGTGTGTGTGTGTACGTGTGTGTGTGCGTGTGTGTGCGTGTGTGTGTGCGTGTGCGTGTGTGTGTGTGTGTGTGTACGTGTGTGTGTGCGTGTGCGTGTGTGTGTACGTGTACGTGTGTGTGTGTGTGTGTGTACGTGTGTGTGCGCGTGTGTGTAATTCTCTCATCCCTGGTCTTTTGGCTGTAGGACACCATTGCCATTAAGAAGCGAAGCTCCAGGACCCGGCGAATCCGCCCTGTGTCCACCAGACTGAGTAAGTCCCTGTATTATACAAACACAGGCACACACTCGCTACCACACACACATACACACACTAACACACTCACTATCACACACACAAACACACACAAACACACATGCACACTCGCACACATAAACACAGTCTGTTATACACACCCAGTCCCTATGAGAAACACACCGCTTACTTCACTCATTTTTTTCTCCATCTATTCCCCTCCCTCTCTCTCCCCCCTCTCCCCCTCCCTCTCTCCCTCTCTCTCTCTCCCCCCTCCCTCTCTCCCTCTCTCTCCCCCCTCTCCCCCTCCCTCTCTCCCTCTCTCTCTCCCCCGTCTCTCTGTCCCTCTCTCTCCCCCCCTCTCTTCCACTCCCTTTCTCTCTCTCTCCCCCTCTCCTTCTCCCCCCTTCTCTCTCTCTCCCCTTCTTTCCCTCTCTTTCTCTCTCCCTCTCTCTCTCTATCAGGTTTGTGCGATGACTCCAGCTCCTCTCCCCCTGCCTCGGCTCCGCCCCTCTCCGCTCCCCTCTCTCGCTCGGCATCATGGGAGTGCCTGTCCACTCTGCCCACTCAGGGCGCGCCGCTGCATCATGTGACCCGGGTCAGGCCGAGGCCCCCGCGGAGGCATCGAAGGGCGCATGCCCCCGTGGACACGGTGAGCCCCCCCAAACCCCCAAACGTTGCTATAATTAATGATGGTGGTATTGAACTTGACAATTTAATTTAAAACTTATTTCTTTTAAATATTTTCTTTTAAATAATGTTATATTTATGGGGCGTCCTTGCTGTGTGTTGACCCATTATCCTTCGTTTCGTGCGTAATGTTTGTCATAAAGTTTTTGAGGACCATTTGCAGTTTACATCAAATCAGTCCCCACACTTGTGTTTCATCCCAACTGCAGCCAAGTGTAGTGACTTATTTTATTTAATCTTATTAAGTACATCCTGCGTCTGAATGCCCTCTCCTACCCACGCTTACTTTATCTTATCTCTCGCTTTACTTATCTCTCTCTCTCTCTCTCTCTCTCTCTCAGCATTGCACAGAGAATGGTGCTGTGACTCCGCTGGATGATGGACTTCCTGATTTTTACACCAAGAGAGTCTTGCCTGACAGGTACAAACTGCACACGCACACACACACACACACACACACACACACACACACACACGCACTCACACAGCACACACACACACACACACAGGCACACACACACACACACACACACACACACGCACTCACAGGCACACACACACACACACGCACACACACACACACACACACAGGCGCACACACACACACACACGCACTCACAGGCACACACACACACACACGCACTCACAGGCACACACACACACACACTCACAGGCACACACACACACGCACACGCACTCACAGGCACACACACACACACACACACACACTGCTGTCGGTGAAATGTGTGTGATTGTTTTCACATGTGGGAACAGCAAGATATCCTTTTTTAAGCCCAGACGAGAATAGCCCATACAAATGAAAAAGAACATGCAACGAGGCAGTGACACATGATGTGTAACCCAGCAACGGTTG
This sequence comes from Anguilla japonica, assembly GCA_025169545.1. Classification (NCBI taxonomy): domain Eukaryota; kingdom Metazoa; phylum Chordata; class Actinopteri; order Anguilliformes; family Anguillidae; genus Anguilla; species Anguilla japonica. The sequence continues at coordinate 69,182,610 of CM045886.1, read as the reverse complement.
CCTGGTTACATGTGCAGTGCCTTTCTCTGGGATTAGGAGGCGGGGCTAACAGCAGCAGTAGCAGGATCCTGTAGATGACCTCTAAAAACTGACTGTTTATATCTCTCTTTCTTTTTCCTTCATTTTTCTTATCCCCCTCTTTCTTACGTTTCCCTTTACCCTCCCTACATCCCTCTTTTCTAATTCACATCCTGCTGTTTCTTTCACCTCCTCTTTCTCGATCCCTCATCCTTTCCTCTGTTGTTTTTCCCCTTTTCTCTTTCTCGCCTTTCACATTCTCTCCGTCTCTTCATCTCTCATCCTCTCTCTTCATCCTCTCTCTCTCTCTCTCTCTCCCTTGGCCCGCTCCCTCCCCCTTCTCTCCCCCTTTCTCCCTCTCTTTCCCTCTTTCTCTCCCTCCCTCTCTCTCTCTCTTTCTCTCTCTCAGTCAGTTGTCATGTCTGCATAAAGCCCAGTCTCTCAGAAGAAAGAAGAGGCGAAACATGCTGGCAATCTTCAGTTTCCGTAGGAACCGCAATTCAATCCAAGCCAATCATGGGACAGAGAGCAGAGGAGGGGGTGTGGCCTCTGGAGAAGAGTGTCGGACGATGGCGATGGCACCCACTGGGTGTGTACTTAGAAATACACCTGTATTACACCTGTAGTGTGAGTTATACACCTGTATTACACCTGTAGTGTGTGGGCTACACCTGTAGTGGTGTAGTTGAAGTATCTTTACTTGAAAGTGGAGTATTTTGTCAAAAGGTAACGTATCTTTCCCTGAAAGTGGAGTAACTTTCCCTGAAAGTTGAGTATCTTTACCTGAAAGTTGAGTATCTTTACCTGAAAGTGGAGTATCTTTACCTGAAAGTGAAGTATCCTTCCTTTCCTTTCTCCCCCCAGCAATGCCACTGAAAATGTGTACACCCTGCTCCAGCCCCCAAGGATTTCTGGGAAGACAGAGCCCTCCAGGGAAGGCCCTGATGGGAAGGTGGAGGACCAGAGGGGGGAGGACCAGGGGGGGCCGGCGGGAGTCCGGCCGGTGCAGGGCATACCACTGCCTGGTATGGGGGGACAAAAGCCCCCCTCATTCTCACCTAGACAGGTACGGTCCCGAATGTCTGAGCTGGCTACAGCCTTACCTGCTCAGCTTAATCATCTACATTACGGCACTCAGCAGAAGCTCCTGTCCAGAGATGCGTATGTTAGTCACACACAGCGCTTCAGGTGGGAAGCAAAGCTGATGACCAGTCATCATCACATCTGATAGTACAGAAACCTGCACCATATCACTTAAAGACATTGTAGGTACATTAGTACATAAACCTACAGCATGACACTTAAAGACATAGTTTGTACATCAGTACAGAAACCTGCAACATAACACTAAGAGAGTCAGAGTAGGCTGTCTACACCACACGTCAGTTGCAGGTGAGAAATCTCCAGACCTGTACTCTTGTCTTATTGTTCCTGTTTGTGTTGGCGTCTGCGCAGTCTCTCTCCCCGTGAGGAGGTGTGGAGAGAGGAGGGGTCGAGTCACACTTTCCCACCTGTCTCCCACAGAAGTCCGAGCCCGACGAGGAGCCGTACAGACAGACAGACAAACAGGCAGGGACAGACACACACAGACTGCAGCAGGCAGAGGTAGGCAGGCAGACAGTATCTACCATGCAGACAGACAGACAGACAGTATGTACCATGCAGACAGACAGGCAGACAGTATCTACCATGCAGACAGACAGGCAGACAGTATCTACCATGCAGACAGACAGACAGACAGTATCTACCATGCAGGCAGACAGACAGACAGACAGACAGACGGTATCTACCATGCAGATTGAAAGACTGAAGGCTGCAGTCATGTGGATTGACAGACAAACAGCCTCAGTGGACAGACAGACAGTATCAGCAGATAGACAGACTGACAAACAGACAGTATCAGCAGATAAACAGAGAGTATTAGCAGAAAGGCAGACAGTATCAGTAGACAGACAGACAGATTCAGCAGACAGACAGACTGACAGACAGACAGTATCAGCAGATAAACATACACACAGACAGACTGTATCAGTAGATAGACAGACAGTTTCAGCAGATGGACAGACAGTATCATCAGATAGACAGAGAGTATTAGCAGAAAGGCAGACGGTATCAGTAGACAGACAGGCGGTGTCAGCAGACAGACAGACTGACCGACAGACAGTATCAGCAGATAAACATACACACAGACAGACAGTTTCAGCAGATGGACAGACAGTTTCATCAGATAGACAGAGAGTATTAGCAGAAAGGCAGACAGTATCAGTAGACAGACAGACAGTGTCAACAGACAGACAGACTGACAGACGGACAATATCAGTAGATAGACAGAGAGTATTAGCAGAAAGACAGACAGTATCAGTAGACAGACAGACTGACAGACAGGCACTATCAGCAGACAGACAGACTGTATCAGCCATACAGTCTAACAGACAGACACCACCAACAGTGCAGCCTGACAGACAGACAATATTGGCGGACAGACAGACAGTATCAGCAGACAGACAGACTGACAGACAGACAGTATCAGCGGACAGACAGACTGACAGACAGACAGTATCAGCGGACAGACAGACTGACAGACAGACAGTGTCAGCCATGCCGACGGCTGCAGTCGCACATATCGACAGACAGGCAGTATTGTACATGCAAGCAGACAGACAGACAGTATCAGCCATACAGTCTAACAGACAAACAGTATCAATAGACAGACAGACTGACAGACAGGCAGTATCAACCATACAGTCTAACAGACAGACACCACCGACAATGCAGCCTGACAGACAGACATTTTTGGCAGACAGGCAGACAGTGTCGGCCATGAGGACAGACAGACAGACACAAGGGCCACCCCCATTGGTCGAGAGGCAGGCCCCGCCCAGCGCTCAGACGGACAGACACACAAGGCCGGGGGACAGACGGACAGACAGATGGGAGGTCCGCCCCTGGACGAGAGGAGGAGATGCCGAGGAGGTCCGGAGGGAGTCGTCCCGCTGGGGGGGAAACCCGACCCCCCTCCCCAGAGCACCAAGCCGAACCTGGCCAAACTCAGGCAGAGACCCCTGCTGGACAGCCCTGGTACTGAAACCCCAGCCCTCTGTCACCTAAAGCAGTGCACAAGGGCCCATCTCTTTGTGCCAACTTCTGCCCTTCACTGTCTGTCTTAATTAGCTCTATTATGCCTTGATCCAACATTAGTCTGAACACCAGCAACAGCCACAGATAGCAAGTGTATCCTCCAGACTTTACTGAGCTCAAGTACTGGAGTGCAGCAGCGTAGCTTAAAGAGCTGTCGGAAAACTAAACATACGGTCAATAGGCTGGAGCGCAAACCTCCGGGACCTCCGGGAGCTGTGCACTCCTGGCCTAAACTCACGCCAGCCTAGTTTTTATGCCTTCGTGTTTTTGGGTATAACTATCCGGAAAGGCCTCTGTTTCTCCGGACGTCCTGTTCTGTTTGTGCAGTGAAGGCTCTGACCTAGAGCGGTGTGTATGGAACCTGCCCAACCAATTCCAGTGACGGTCGTGATGACAGCGATGCTAATGATTTTGGTGATGATGATTTTGATTATCATAATGGTGATGAGCTTGAGCAAAGCATTTTTTCCCCTCAGTTTCAAAGATAGTCTTGCTTTTGCAACTGCCCTCCTCCTTCAAAGAATTTAACATTTCTCAAAATGTGCAGCAAAGTTCAAATTTGACAGGGAACTACCATGATTAGCGGGGATCCGAAGTTGGGCCTTTGCCTGCTGGATGTCCTATGACTGTGTTCCTGTCATTCCTTCACTTCCTGTAGGGCCAGAGGAGGAGGGAAGGACGGAACGAGAGAGAGACATGGGGAGAAGAGAAAAGAAAGACAGAGAAGAAGACATGACAGAGGAAGAGAAACTGAAGGGCGACCTCCTCCCATCCCTGAAAAGGTGTGTGTGTGTGTGTGTGTGTGTGTGTGTAGTGTGTGCGTGCGTGTCCGTGTGTATGTGTGTGTGTGTGTAGTGTGTGCGTGCGTGTCCGTGTGTGTGTGTGTGTGTAGTGTGTGCGTGCGTGTCCGTGTGTGTGTGTAGTGTGTGCATGCGTTTCCGTGTGTGTGTGTGTGTGTAGTGTGTGCGTGCGTGTCCGTGTGTATGTGTGTGTGTGTGTGTGTGTGTGTGTGTGTGTGTGTGTGTAGTGTGTGCGTGCGTGTCCGTGTGTGTGTGTGTGTGTGTGTGTAGTGTGTGCGTGCGTGTGTGTGTGTGTAGTGTGTGCGTGCGTGTTCGTGTGTGTGTGTAGTGTGTGCGTGCGTGTCCGTGCGTGTCCGTGTGTGTGTGGCGTGTGTGTGTGTGTGTGTGTGTGAGAGATGGAGAAAGCGGGAGAGTAAATTAAATATATTTGTGTGTGTATGTTGGAGTGTATGTAAGGGTGTGTCTGTGGAATTATGTGTGTTGTTATGAAGCCTCTGAGGAATCCGTCTGTGTATTCATTTCCCCAGAAGGGTAGCATGCAGCCAAATGTATCCAGTTCTGTGACCACACCAAAGGATGTATCCAATGAGAGGAAGATCCAGCCTCCCGCTCCTCCTACCTCTATCAAGCCTGTGCTAGGATTGGTTACTGGGGCTGTCTCTCAAGGTGA